>JAPYKE020000031.1:10297500-10897500 GCA_028554795.2 Sinohyriopsis cumingii
GCTAAATTTTTTGATTATTTGAAAGGTGTTGCATCTAGGTAGTATTTGGATTTTTTAAAATGTATTGTAATTAAGTAGCCGGTGTGTTTACGTTTATATACATTGAAGCCAAAAATGAAGTCTAAAAGTACTAGAAGAACTTACTTTTCTATAATAAGTAACTTTATGGAAATCTTGGTGCCCAATTTTAGTTATTTTTTAAATAGTTTTTAAATTATCCATAAGATGTCTGTAAATAATTGTTGTTGTTTTAAATCAGTATATTCTTTATTTATTATATACGTTTTGAATTTGTGTCATTGTGTTAATCTTACACGTGCTATGTTGGACTGACTATATATATATATATATATATATATATATATATATATATATATATATATATATATATATATATATATATATATATATATTAAGCTGATTTATATATATATATATATATATTAAGCTGATTTATACAAGGGAAATAACTCTTACTCCAACCAATATGTTTTGAAGTATGACACCAAACTCGATTGAAGAAAAATGGAGATAAGTTTTTGTTTGCGAATAGGTTACTAAAGATTTCCTGATCGTCCTTTCTTCCATCAGTAATAATGATAATGATGGTGATGACGATGATGATTTCGATATTTATGATGACGGTAAGTATGAATAAGAGTGAAGAGTATTTTCTGTAAGGTGTTTAAGATTTTTTCAAATATACCTCTTTGGTTATCTCTTTTCTTTTGCAGGGATGGGGGGCGGTGGTGGAGGTTAAGACTTTTGTATAATTTCAAATTTATATACTGAATTAGATACTGTGTACATTGTTCCGAAAATTCCCACTCGGTATAGATCTTAGATTGTATTATTTTTTTCAAGATGCTTGGAATTTTTCCAACATTAATGCAAGCAATTAATCTGTTAAAGAAATTTTACAATGTTTCCTTGAAAAATGAAAATGTTACTTAGTAAGGGGTATAACCCTCCCACACTTAAAAACATTTTCCTACTTTTTCTAAGCCTTTTTATTTTCAATAAGTCTTATTTTAGACCACATTATTTGATGTTTGTGTTAAGATATGTGCTCTTCTATTGTAGTGTGTTGTTCAAAGCGTACATTCATATAAGAAAGAGATGATTGTATTAAAAGATTTTTTGAAGTTTCAATTTCATTGAAAAATGTATATTTTTGAAGAATTGTTTCCAAAACTATTCAAGTTATTTTGTATACAACCTTATATATTGCAATATTTTCTATCATGGTTTAAATTTATATATATATTTTTAACTTTTTATTTTATTAAGATTCTTTGTAGATTTCTTACTGGTATTCAGAATGAGACCCAATGTAATATTCAACTCAATATTTATGTTGTTGTTGTTGTCGTTGGGTTTAACGCCATTTCTCAGCACACAATATGCTATGCATGGCGGCCAGTATTAATGGTGGAGGAAGAATCGGGGAAAACACCTGGAAGAACCACCGACCTACGAGAAGCTACTGGCAAGCTTTCTCACATACCTATATTGTCCGAATCCTAGACTCGAACGCACACAGACAGATGCCAGTAATCCGTAACGGAGAGCTCTTTAGACCACTCGGCCACTCGGAATATGTATGTAACGAAGAAGTAAATGAATGTTGTGTATTTTGTGATGAAGATGTAAATGAATGCTGTGTATTATGGGATGAAGATGAAATTGAATGGTGTGTATTGTGTGATGATGTAAATGAATGCTGTGTATTGTGATGAAGATGTAAATGAATGGTGTGTATTGTGTGATGAAGATGTAAATGAAAGGTGTGTATTATGTGATGAAGATGTAAACGAATGCTGTGTATTATGTGATGAAGATGAAATTGAATGCTGTGTATTGTGATGAAGATGTAAATGAATGGTGTGTATTATGTGATGATGTAAATGAACGGTGTGTATTGTGTGATGATGTAAATGAATGGTGTATTGTGTGATGAAGAAGATGTAAATGAACATTGTGTATTATGTTATTAGGGTGCTGATAATTACAGTGTTAACATGGTCACCATATCCCCAACAGATGGTTGTATACAAATGGAGTTCTTACTAAAAGACTAATAAATGAAAATCACTATAGAAGCTATTTTAAAACTTGTGTTAATACGTGAATGCATGCGGTTTTCGCTGTAAGTCTTCTGAAGTCTACTTTGGTCCTAGATGAAATGAGTGTCTAGAGATATCCAGCAACGTCTGCACATCGGCTATCGTGAACATCTTGTTACCACTCCTCTGCCAAATGGATGGTTACATCTACATGCAGTTTCCACTTTAAAGACTTGTATGCGTGGTACTAAATGAATGTGCTGTTGATCTGGCCTATTCTTGTTATCGTCACATCTTCTCCATGGGATTTTCTCCAAAACAGAAAAAGAGCTTTACTTGTGTCTGGTTGGTCATAAATGAAAAATATGCTTGTCAGATTGGCATTGCTTTCCTAATAGTGATAACAAATTAACATAAATATAGTAAGTAGATGAAAGATACCTAAGCATATGCAGACTTTTTCAGCATCACTAGAGCTATATAGCAAGCCATTCTGCCTGTGCCTTGCCTCTTTTCAACAGCATTCAAAACAAAAATGCCAAGATGAAACAAAGGGACCAAAATCGTCATTAATCTATAATTTAAATTTGGTTCTAAAGTTGAAACATTTAAATCTCAATCATGTACACAGTCAGTCTCATTCATTACCAAGCATTTCTTCCAGAGAACAGTAGTCATCGTTACCATTCTTCCAGACAAATGTAGCCATTATTATCATTCTCTCAGACAACTGTAGCCATTATTACCATTCTTCCAGACAAAAGTAGCCATTATTGCCATTGTCTCAGACAACAGTAGCCATTATTACCATTCTCCCAGGCAACATTTGTCGTTATTACCACTCTTCCAGGCAGCAGCAGTCATTATTGCCATTCTTCCAGACAATAGTAGTCATTATTACCATTCTTCCAGCAACATTTGTCATTCTTCCAGAGAACAGTAGTAAAAATTACCATTCTCCTAGACAACAGTGGTGACTAATACTATTTTACCAGACAATATTAGTCATTATTACCATTCGTCTAAAGAACATTAGTCACTATTACCATTCTTCCAGACAAAGGTAGTCATTATTACTATTCTCCCAGAAAACAGTAGCCATTATTACCATTATTCCAGGCAACAGTAGTCATTACTGTTCTTCCAGACAACATTAGTCACTATTACCATTCTACCAGACAACAGTAGTCATGATTGCCATTCTTCCAGGAAACAGTAGCCATTACCACCATTTTCCTATACAACATAAGTTATTAGTACCATTCTTCCAGACGAAAGTATTCATTATTACCATAATTCCAGACAACAGTAGTCATAACTACCATTATTCCATACAAGTCACTAGTAACATTAAAGACAACTGTAGCCTTATTATCATTCTTCCACAGGACATTAGCCATTATAACGATTCTTCCAGACGACAGTTAGTACCATTCTTTCAGACAACATATGTTATTAGTAGTAATTATTACCATTCTCCCAGACAACAGTGGTCACTAATACCATTTTACCAGACATTTTATTACTGTTGTCTGGGAGAATTGACTCGTCGTCAACATACAGTTGGGATACAGAATTTGAGCGGCAACCATTAGCAGCATTTGAACCTGTCTCTATGGATTTCGTACGTACAATCGTGATGAAGAGTGCACCAAAGTCATGTGAACTTGATCAAATTCCAACATCACTGCTGCTTGAGTGTTTAGATCCAGTATTGCCTTCACTAACTGATGTTATTAATACCTCTCTCATCCGGGGAATTCCCATCATTTTTCAAAACTGGCATTGTAAAGCCTCTGCTGAAGAAACCAACACTAGACCATAACGATTTAAAGAACTACCGCCCAGTTTCTAATCTCCCATTCATATAAAAATATCTTAGAAAAGGTTGTTCTATCTCAGCTTGTATCTCATCTAAATTCAAAGTCTTTTTAGCAATGTACAATCTGCATATCGCCCTTGCCACAATAATGAAACTACTCTTCTAAAAATAGTTAATGACATTCTCTCTGCATTGGATAGCGGAAAGATTACAGTCCTCACCCTCCTTGATTTGTCTGCAACATTTGACACAATAGACCATGATATATTACTTCACCGTCTCCAGCAAGTATTTGGCATGATACAGCCTTACTGTGGTCCTACTTGGTCAACAGGCCACAAATTGTATCTGCAAATGAAAAACACTCCAGCCCAGTTGATTTATGTTGTGGTGTTCCACAGGGGTATGTTCTTGGACCTGCTCTCTTCATTCTGTACACTTAGGCGCTCTCAAGTGTTATAGATAATCATCCAGTGTCTCACCAATTGTACGCTGATGACACCCACATATAATCTAGCCACCCAACTGACGTTAATGCTACCACTGAAGGTGTAGAGAGGAGCATTTCTGATGTGAAATCATGGATGACATGTAACAAGCTGCAGATGAATGATGATAAAACTGAGGCCATTGTGATCACAACATAAAGACTTTCTCATTCACATCCTTTACCTCAAACAATAAATATCAGCAACGCCAACATTAAATTCTCACAATCAGTACGAACCCTAGGTGTTACTCTGGACAGTACTCTCACATTGCACCAACATGTCATGAACATATGCAAAGCTGCATATCTTGAGCTGAGACACATCAGCTCAATTAGCAAATATCTTCCAGTTGATGCCACTAAAACACTTGTGTGTTCATTAGTACTTTCAAGACTGGACTACTGTAAGTAAATTCTGTCTGGTTCATCTCAATATCTACTCCAGAAACTTCAAAAAGTTCAAAACACAGCTGCTCAAATCTTACTTAGAGTACCACGATCAGAGAACACCTCCCCGCTGTTCTGTACCCTACACTGGCTATCCTTTCGATCCACAATCAAACACAAAATTTGTTCTCTGTGCTACGTTTCACTGTCGGAGTCTAGTCCAACATCCCTATCCGACCTCACCCATGTGCACACACCATCAAGATACTTACGATCCTCTTCTGACAATCGAATAATCATTATTCCCACTATAAAACAAAGTCATATGGACAGCGTTCGTTTGCATACCAGGGTCCAGCATCGTGGAATGAATTGCCCACTGAACTTAGACACAAAGACACAGTGATCACATTCAAGACGGCTCTCAAAACTCACTTATTTCGACTGCAAAAACAAACTTAAAGACCTAAAAATGTTTCCTACCTGTTTTTCCGAGCATGTTTTTTTAGTAGTTTTAATGTTTGTCTAATTTCATGGTGTTTGTTTTTGTAATAATATTAGTATATGTTTTTTATCTTATAGGTGTTATCTAATGTTTTAAAGCGCTTAGAGCTTCTAACGATTAGGCACTATACAAAGTCCTCATTATTATTATTATTATTATTATTATTATTATTATTATTATTATTAGTACCCTTCTTCCAGACAACAGTAGCCATTATTACCATTGTTCCAGATAACATTAGCCATTAGTACCATTCTTCCGGACGACAGTAATCATTAGTACCGTTCTCCCAGACAACATTATTTATTATTGCCATTCTATCAGCCAACAGTAGCAATTATTACCATTCCTGCAAATAACAGTATCCATTTTTACCAGTTTTCCAGACAACAGTAGTCATTATTACCATTCTTCCAGAGAACAGTAGTCAGTATGACCAATCTTCCATAAACAATAGTCAACAGTATCATTCTTCCAGTAGTCATTTTTACCATTCTTCCAGACATTAGTCATTAAAACCATTCTCCCACACAACATTAGTCACTATTACCATTTTTCCAGACAACATTATTCATTATAACCATTATTCCAGATGATAATAATCATTATTACCATTCTTCTAGATAACAGCAGTAATTATTACCATTCTTCCAAATAACAGTAGTTATTATTGCCATTCTTCCAGAGAGCAGTAGTCATGATTACCATTCTTCCAGAGAACAGTATCAATAAGTACCATTCTTTCAGAGAACATTATTTATTTATAACAAAGTTTTACACACACTAGTAATACCAAACATAGCTCAAAGATGAACTACTTTCAATCTGTAAATCCTTTATAACAGTGCAACGTAATGCTATCCTAAACATAAGAAGATGAAATTGGCTACAGTTAATCAGAGATGACATTAAAACATTTACAGTTTAAACGAGGGCGGATACGCTGGGATCAAAGGGTTCTGACACCAGTTCTAAGAAGATTTTTTCCTTGCTTTTATTATGGACGATTTTGCTACATTTTTCTTTCAGTTAATACATCAGTTTTGTATATAACCTTTTTATATTTCCCAGGATTTTAATTTCTACATAGAGGACAAACATTTTTCACAATGGACTGCCATTCTACCATAAGGCATGTTGTATAAGGAAACAGAAAAATGGAATAATTAACTTATATCTATACATAGCATCAACATTTACTCTTAATTAGTTAATTTCTGTACGTACTGTAATATTTATATACTATTTTAATAAGAAAATCATCACTGATGAAATGTAAATGAGAAACAAAAACGTGCAAAATGTTCAAAATTTATCTTGAGGCACAATTTCACATTTTCGCAGATATAGTTTACCCTATATTTAAAGATATACCTTGCCTATATTAAATATATATTTTATTGGGTTGAGGTCTTATTTGCATAACTATATACTCAAAGGCCATAGTTTGCACATACATCGTAAAACGGACTATGACACAATATAATCATGTTTCCTCTCATAAAGGACTGTTGTGTAAAAGTAACTGTCAAAGTCCCAAATCCTGGTGTCAAAAAGATATAACCTCTTCCCTTAACCTTTTCATTCTTACTGTTGAGCCACAATAATGGCGTTAAATTTTATTATTACAGGAAAATAAAAGCTATTACTTTTTATGACAGTGAGCATTGACATTAGAATTTAAAACATTTCTCATTGACTATACAATTTCATAATGCATGCAATATTAAATTCTTTTCTTTCAGATCTGTGCCCATATTGAAAAAATGATGCAATATCTGAAATTGTCAAACTAGATGGAATATATTTTCTATGCAATACATTTGGTTTTCAACCATATGGTTTTTCCTCTATAATTTGTCGTGCTGGTTTCCATGTAAGAATTTGTCTTTGAAAAGAGAAATGTTCCTAATTGTCTAATATATTGTTGATAATATGTTATAATGAGATTGTTTTGCTTTTGTCAAGCATGTCAGGTAAATTAAAAGAGAATGGTTGAATTATTTTGAATAAATCTGACAATGTATGTATCATCTAAAAGAGGGTGAGATACATAAATATTGTTTCTGAATTTCACTTTTCCATTTATCTTTGTTTTCTTAAAAAATATAAAGGCATAGCTAGAAACATGGAAGATATAATTTAGCACCGAGAGCCAAACATATTTGTATGAACTGCAATGTTGCATATGTTTTGGTTCCCACCCATCGTATATTTACAAAAAATGTAAAGTGATTTCTCATTCAGTTTGCCATTGGATGTAACTTTTAAGAATATATTCACACTAAAAATATGTATGATCTTAATATGGCTTTGTTAGATACTAACCAGATAAACAGATAGATAAGTACAGTTCTAACTATAATATAGCTTGTAGAAAATGGATAATAAAGTGAGTGTGGCTCGTTCGCCTCCATTTCAGAGAAATGGATTTCCACTCCTTTCTTATGTATGTGGAATTGAGATTTTCAAAAGATTTTCATCAGCCTAAGAGTGTGAATATCATTCATTTTTCTAAACGCAATGAAAAGTGACACTGGATTTAAAGTAAATTCACAGACTACAGATCAGTTGCTGAGGTGCATTTGAGGTCAAAATGAACAACGTTTGGCACCCGATTCTTAGAATGATATTTTCATACTGTTCCAATGATAGTAGAATTAAAAATATAAGTATTTTACACATAAAACTAAATATAACTTTTTGAATCAAAATAAATACCAGGATAACGTGTAATTTTCAAAACTGTATACGAATGAGTTACTTCGGCTCCAATAATTGTGTTGCTAACATCAACTTGTAGTTCTTGCTTGAGTACATCAAACAATGATAATTTATAAAGTAACATAAATTTGTATCTTTCAAGTAACAGTTGTTCTTGTTTTCATACTCGTAGTCATCATCAGGTAATTAAAAATATTTTACTACTTCGGTGTAAATGCATCCATACAGGTCCCTACATTTTATCTTATCACATACCAATGTCAGTCAGTTTTATTTGTCATCTATCCATATTCCGACAGCAATGATTCTGTAACATACAGGGTGATGTGTGACCTCACATAAAGGGAGGTAAATTCTCGTATCCTCTGCAGTAATACATGTCAACCTGTTTCAAAGCAATGCATATCTGGCTATGATTATGTACGTCAAGGTTAATTCCTTAACGTCTATATTTTAAAAGCTTATTTGTTTTTAAACTTTCATTTTGATATCGAATTATGATATTTAAATACGGTAGTGCTCTTGAAAAGGGCACCTTACTAGCTTCAAATGGATGTAACTCCAAAATGTTGCTGTGCGGTAAAAAAAAATAATAAAACAAGAAATATTTAGCAAGACATAAATGAACTGATGTATGCTTTTGGATTTAGTCACTTTTATAATATAGCTGATGCATGAGAGGTGGTGATATTAAGTTTGTAAGATTCTGCAGTATGACAATTACATATCATACAGTCAACATAGGAGAGTAATTTCATCTGCACACACACACACACACACACACACACATATATATATATATATATAATTACAGACTTGATTATGTGAATTAATATATTCTAGGTCGGGGTTTATATGGCTTCAAAATGAAACACCATTTGCGTTTATTAATTCTATGTATGAAGGATGACATGATGATTCTAAAGGAAAGAAATTGGAAGTATATAAGTACAACAGTTGTTCATTTAATAAAATAATTTAACTACATAGAAAGCACATGTTTTTAATTAAATTTTAGAAATGTCTGTGTTTATTACCCATGCATGTCTGAATTAAGGTATGGATAATGTGTGCATACCGGCTTGATACATGTGTACCTTTATGAAACTAAAGAACTATGAAACATGGAGAACATTTAATCACATGTGCTTGAAGGTAGTTGTGTATTACTGTATGCATTTTATGTTCAAAGAGACAGACAGACAAACATAGTTGTTTATCTTGTTCGAGTAAATTAAGCAGAAAGTATCCTTTATGGTATGTTAGTGTGAAAAGAGAGAGTAACATTGCCAATGTAAACATTTGTTATTAAGTAGATAATGAGCTTCATTACATAGTACGTATCTAAATGGTTTCCTACAATGCACATGCAAGGGTGCAGAAACCCATTATCCATATTGTCCGAGTCGAACATTTGTTCTTACGGACAAGCTACTTTGCAAGGTTACTTGTCCATTGACAAGTAAATTGGGGCCTGTATCTTGAAAGGGCAGAAGTTCGTGTTGTTTTCCTGAATGATGTTTACACAAGTATAATTTTCCTGTTGATCATCTTCTTATAAAGTTGGGGAAAAAGTCGAATGAAAAGTCAACAAAACGGCCTAAATGAAACTTGATTATAACAGGAAATACAATAAAGAAGAAAAAAGAAAATGAAAGTTTAAATATTATTGGCTACATGAGTATCCTTGTCCTGAATCCAACGAATATCGAACAATCTCATCCTTTTATTATGTAAGAGACATCCCGCTGCAACAAAACCAGTGAAGTCTTTTCACAAGAAAAGACACACTGTTAACACAATGATAAAGGTGAAAAGCACAATACATGTCAGTTAAAATTTGACCAAGAAAAGGTCAAATCTGAGAGTCAAAGGTCCAATTTGTGGGTGATTCAGCCACAGTGATTAATAAATACAATGTGAGCCAAACTGAGCATTACAAAAAGCTGTTTAACACATCATATGCCATAGCAAAGTAGAAAACACTTTAACTGACATTGAATTTCTTTGAGTCTGAAATTAAAAATGGGATTGCTCTTACAAAAAAATAGTAAAGAACTACATGGATTGAATTCATCAACTGTACATCTAATGTACTACAGAAAGATATAAAGTGATACAGTTATAGTCAGCGAATGCATTCTTGTTGCATTTGTTGATCATGACCATAAACATCCAGTTACAATGAGTGCTAGTGTTGAACATCTTGAAAGCTCAGATTCGGATGGAGATTTATGCTTAATTTTGAGGGGACTTGATAACCTCGACATACATACTGATGCTTCTGACAAGGCTCAGCATAATAGACCTCAGCTTGTTTGTGTCAACATGGATGGTGCAAGAGTAAACATGGGAGCGACGAATGGTGTTTTCAAACGCTTGATAATCCTGTTCTTATAACACACTGTGCAGCACATGGGCTGGAGGTTCCAAGAAATTCCCTTGGGCATGCATTTAAATGTAGCAGTTCAATAAAAGTGAACAATTTATCAGTCCTATCTTCCACTATTCTTTCCAACTATGAAAATATGGACAAGTAGTTTCCTTATATGGATAAATAAATGTTTTAATTTACTTATCCATGGACAAGCTCATTTTGACAAAATGTCTGCACCCCTTACATGAATTCAAGACCTATGTGAATGACTTTGTTTCCACTCACATATCGGGCAAACATTAATTATTGAAAAAGAGCACAACAAAATCAAATTCAGCATCAAGTGGGATTTATTTCAGAAAAAGAATTGATAGAAGAAATCAAGTTGCAATCAATGAAGTAAAAATAATTTTTGGTCATTTTTTGAGAGTTAAGAAGTGACAAGTTCTAGGATTATGTACAGGTAGTATACGGTACACTATATAATTATGTTCCATTATCAGTTAAATACTGGAATGTTAACACATGTCAATTGTATTCAAAACTCCGTGTGTGTGTGTGTGTGTGTGTGTGTGTGTGTGTGTGTACATAGGTGTTCGTTCGACTGAAAATATCATACCGAGTGGCATAATTACCTCAGATTACCCACATGACCCTTTCTAACATAGTATACTGTCTATAATAATATACAAGATAGTTTTCACTTTTTTGTTTAAACAATAAGCTCGCGTCAAGCAACTGTACGTATGTATGTACGAAATTGTAGCAATTACACACCTTTCTCTTGCAACAAGTGTTTTTTCCTATTGGTACCCTGTCATGAATTTTTGAATGCATGTATTAGCCACCGAGTCGTTAGGAGAATTCTCCACCCACTAATTAGTTATTTCATCAAAACTGAAGCTTTTCTCATTTACAATGATCGTGACAATTGACAGAATTTTGTCAGGTTATACTAAAATTGAAAGGATATATCATAATAGATTATGACTCATGAAGAAACTTCACACGTTACATATCTGCCCTGTGGGACGTGTTTGTTATGGAGGCATAGCAACGATATGCTATGGATTTTGTACTTTTACCCTTAGGTCGACATTTGAGGGTTGATAATATGGAAATTATGCAGCAAAATGGAAATATATTTGGAAACGTTAGCCGTACGGAAATAAAAAACTTACACACTTGGAATAATATAACACGTAAACATGAAAACCTCTGTTTTAACATGCCAATACAGACTATAATTAAAATGAGGTTCTAATGATTTTGTTCAAGTACATTTCAAATATGACTGGTTACTACACTGTATATTAATATACAATATTAATATCAATCTGAACAATTTACATCTCGAGAAATCATTTCCCTCAATAATAATTATGTTAACTCAAAAAAATATAAAAAATGAGTTTCAGTCGATATTGGTAGCGTTTTCCGTCGGAATCGTTTGTGACTAGAACTTATCATTATTCTTACTAAAGCAAATAGCTTGAGGTTTAACTAGAGGCCCAGCAGATATGACCTGAAGAACATCACCATCTGATGTTATCTGGTGGATGTTATTAGAACCATATCCAACGACATACACATTATCATATATGTCAGTAGCAACAACACGGGGCTCCTTAAGACTCTCATGACTGTAGACAAATCTCTGGCTGTCACTCATGTCAAAACAGTAGAGAATGGGCCAAAATTACGGTGACGTAGACACGGGTGAAGGATTTAGAGCAACATGTGTGTAGCAAGCACTCTGGTAGTCAAACTTATAACACGACTCTTCCTTCCCAGCACTCCTTATTAGGCTCCAATAAACTTTACCTCTATCGTTACAGATCCCTGATATAATGACATTCCCACTTATTGCATCAGCAACACCACTACAGTCATATGTCATGGTTGTCTTCTTGGTGGACAGACAGGACCTGGACTGATGTTTTAAATGGTAACGTCACTGCTACTTCATCATCATTCACGACACAGACATTGTATGGATGGCTTAGCATTTTGAGCTGACGATCAAACTGTATGAGTAATCCAGCAAACATACTCTATCGTTGGCATAATCTGCTAGCACCACATGACCGGAGTACAAATACATTATACCTGAATAGTCAAGTAATACATCTTCTTTATCTTTGATCTCAATAATTCTATCCAGATAGACGCTGAATGGCTTCTTGATACATGGAATAGGCAGATTTTGGTGATTACTTCTGCTTGCTATCTTTGCCCAGCTATCTGGAATAACAGACATTATAGATTTGACTTTGGGATTTACTTCCAACAGAACTGTAGTAGTCTCCATCTGTTTGTACTTTTCTTGGATCTGATCCAAGTATGATGCCAGTTGTGACGTCATATTTGTGGTCATAAGAAACACCTACATATCTGTTCCATATGTATTGACTGTTTCTAGGAGTGTATGCAAATTTCTGAGTTGATCAGACTTTGACAAAGGTGATCCCCTTCATGTTTTCTTATCATATCTTCGTTGTAGATTCTGTGTCCTTCCATGTTTACTCTTCTCTCCAGTTCATCAAGGACATCATTTGTTTTCTTTCATATCTCCCTGATTTGACTGGCCAAGTATAGCTCCCTGACTTGACTGGTCAAGTCATTCACCTGGGACTCAAAAAGACTGATGTTAGACTCATTGACTTCAGTAAATTATTTAAGATGGGTCTCTATTTTATTTTCTGTATTTATAATTACACTGTCTGTCTTTATTTCCTGCAATGGAATTGGTAATTCTTTCTTCAAGTCAGAAACATTGGCACAGTTTCTGTGGCAGACAATGCAACACTTACTACAGAAAGCAGTTTTGTGACCTTTGCAATACAAATCAATCGCCTCCCCATCGTGTTCGGGACACCTGAACCCTTTTGCAAACTTCATTATATTATGTGGATTGCTGGCAAATTTTTCCACGGAAATAATTACATGATTTTTAGAAACCTTCTGATTTCGATGAATTGCTGAACAAATGTTAAACATTGCCTCCTCACAAACCAGGCAGATGTATTGTGGCTAGCATGACAAGCATCACAGGCTGGTCTACCTTTACTTTACTATCACTTAGAATCGTAAAATCATGTTTATTGGAAATTGTGATGCCAGATGTAGTACAGATATATCATGTTGTGCAATGTAAGCATCCTGCCTACAAATCGGACACATAATTTGTTTCAGTTTCTTTAATGTTTCTTCTTGCGACGAAGTAGTCCTGTAAGCATGTTTCACAGAAAGAATGCATACACGGTAACTGCCATGGAATCTTGAAATCACACGTACAGTTTTGCCTCTCCTCGACTTGAATATCAACTTTTGATATTGCCATGATTAATTTCGTCCTGGTAGAAGACTTTGTGTTCTATGTATTTGTGTCTATTTCAATTAGCCCACACGGACCCATCGGTTTGGTTATATTTCTTTCTGGTCTTTTTTAATAGATATGTATACATGTTGGCGCGTGACTTTTGGACTGCACTTTCAAAATTATTCATTACTATTTGTCTGTTATGTATAAAAGTGCTAAGCGAGTGGGTTAAAGCTAAGATTTTAAATCTCGGCGCATTTCTGTTGCACGATATAGATGTCCTGGTGTTAAGTTTATAAAGTATCGTAAGGGCTTGATTGCCTTGCTGTTGATTATATAAATCAATAAATAAAAGGAAATTTTTTAAATGTAATATCTCTTTATACGATAGTTACTGCGAATCTATGAAACGAGTTTCGAAGTATGCCATGAACATCTTCAAGAAAATTATATAATGACAATAATATATTATTATTATTATTATTATTATTATTATTATTATTAGTATTATTATATGCAGCATATGATAAGTTTTCGTTCTTTTCCATGCTGGTTTGCCTTGCTTGATTGCTGCAGGTCGTCTTCATTTTGGACTACACAGAGAGTGATGAATGTGTCTGAGACCTCTACGTCTTGCGGCGGTCGAAGCCCAAAACTTCCAGCACTTTAGCTTCATTAAACATGCAATTAATGTTAAAGAATGTATAAAGAAGATATGCCATTATAGCAATAACTTTGATATACATTTGTATTCATTGTGAATTATGTTTTATTATCTATATGCAACATTTATTGAAGTCACTAAAAGTGGCCTGCAGCAACAATCATGAAGTATGTAATTATCAACTCTATAGACCTTCAAGTTGCAGTTTCATTCTTAATTTAATTGTCTGTCTCCTTAGCTTTACTGTCTCTCAGTAACGGCCCTAAGGGAGCACAACATTTGGAACTTAACTTTTGAAACAAGTTTTTGCATGATATTGAGCTATTGAGCTTACAATTTTCTTTCATTTCTTTAAAATTACTTTCTTTCGATATATATATATATATATATATATATATAAGTACGATGTCTTTATGTGGTTTTTCAATGTTTTGTATCAGAGTATGACATTCATGTTTATTATTTGTCAATGTAAACATTCTGTAAGAAATCGAAAGTGAACGAGACAGAGACCCAATTGCAACAAGATAACCGGGTTGGATTTCAGATTTACAAAAAGAACACTTTTGATGGTGATACAATTACAATATTTATTGATTAATGACTTGAATGAGAGAAGAATTATATTATATGCGTGTAGAAAATCAATATTGTATAAATCAATACGAATCTAATACTACAACAAAATGAAAATACAAATAAATGAAATTACAAAGTACAAGGATAAAGGTGAATGATCCACATTAATTTTACACAACGAAAGAATGATGTGTTTTACTCAAATAGCAAAAAACGAATTCACTCAAATAGTGACAAATGAAGTATTTTACTCAAATAATAAAATGATGAAAACAAAGGGACATATATCATACGAAATATCTTTATAATCCCAAAACAATGGGTGTTATAAAACCTCAAATTTAGCCCATGGTTAACAATTACATACATGGAGTTACATACTCCGTCACCAGCACACTTGGCTACCAGTCACACTGGTCAATCACGCAGTCCGTATTCCAGCTAGTCACCGACCACCATTCCATCCCTTGGTCAATCAAGCAACCAGTGCCCACCAATCGGTCAGCAACGCCATATATCATGCTACTCGATCAGCAACACTGTTAACTCAGACCTACGGCTGCTATGGTTCAACTTTACAGCTGCTATGGTCAACTTGTATTGTTAGCTCTACAACTGGTACCATGTCGAGTCCGATCAGCTCTACAGCTGCGACTCAGATCACTCCGGGCAGCTGAAAATACATCTAGCATCGTGTGCTATGCATGACATTGGCATATGCAATAAAACGTAATGACGTTATATACGGTAAGTTTTACAGATCGGCACAATAATAAAAAACAACAGTTTCAGAAGTGAACCTGTGCCCGATGAGAATCTTACGGTACTAAACACTTCTTAAAAAGGCAAGTTTATAATGTTAATATAAATCTCTTGCTAAGTCACAAACAAGAATATACCATATTTGCATTATAATACGTAAGCCGAAGCTACATAGACAATATACAAAAATGAACGTGGTAGTAAAATAGTTATAACTTATACACAAGAAATTAATAAATAACTCATATACTTCTACAGCTGAAGATGTGCAAGTCATTAAAGTAGACTGCTCACTGACAAGACGTTCCGTAATGTGTACATTAATCTTACGGTGAGGCATTTATACAAAAACGATGCCGTCATACATCGTCTGTGCGCTGTACGCATTTGACTGATCCCATAGAAAGCACTTCGCAAGTGCGGCATAGGATGAACCGAACTCACTGTTTCGAAATATTGTACAATATATACAAATAACCCTCAGGTATCTTTGTACACAGAAAACGAAACCCGAGTACATATATTTAATAAATAAAAGGATTTATACAATTCCGTGACACAAATATGAACTGGTCTAGGTATTCGAGGGAAATTCCCACATGTATCTATTTCATTTTAAATTATAAAATCGTAAACAATTATTAATCCAAATAGTCTTTAAATGTTTCACAGTAGATACAAATGGCTTTCACATTTTTAGGTCTTTATGAGGACTCCACGAGAGACCAATGTTATAGAAAATCAATCTAGCCAAGATGCAGTGTAATGTGGGAACTGAGGTGTATCTGGTTTAGTTTGATGTGTTAGGGCAGAACACCACCAGTTGATTTCCTAATTTGGAAGCAATTTGAGTAAGTACCTTGCAAAATTACATACGACGAGGTTTTAGGATTCGAACCCGCACATTTTCGGGTGGGGGAGACCGGTAAATTAAATACTGATCCACAGTGGCTTTCGAAGCTGGAGGTAGTGGGTGGGATACACATACTCTTCATGAGTGAACAATAGGTATAGCATTTTATATCCTTTTAATTTCAGCGACAAATAAGTCAGAAATTATTAATTATTGCGGACACAGAATTTTGAAACATAGCAACTGCCAAAAGTATAGTCAGTCTATATAGCCTTAAGGGGGCATCGAATGGTACACAGGTACAACGGTTATAATATCTAACTAAAACAATAGTCGGTCGCCATGTCGAAATGTATAGGGATAAGGTGTAACGTCTAAAATTGGTCAGTAGGTCTGAGATGCTGAGTGTGTGCAAATGTAACAGTGTAACATTTTTGGTCTATATAGCGCGACATGTAATGTGTTAAGTTTGTCTCATTTCTAACGGAAAATGTAATGAATGCACTCACTAAACTTATTGATGTTTCCATACAAAGTATCCAGTAAAAACTATTTAGAGTGGAGTTTTTGTTTACTTGGGGTAACAAATGTACCAGCATTACTGTCAGCCCGCTCTGTTTTTACCTAAAGCTGAAACATTTGCATTTATCACTTTCGGAAAACAAGTGTTATTTTACTACATTGTCAAATGAACGCATCCTTATAGGTGTGTGCCAAGTATGATTCTTAAATTTGTTAAACATTTACTAGATTTACTGTCAGTCAGTTGTATTTTCCAAACATAATCTAAAAGTAGTTAAGTGCGGCACTCCTTCTAAAGTCAGGTCAATTTTTCATTCATCAGTTTTGTAAAAATTTAATAAAAAACACCGTATCATGATAACACGCTGATCTTAGATTAAATGTCTGTAAGTTCACTTGATATAGAGTGTTTCGTGCGAGGCATGATTTGTTTTCCTCAGTGCAGAGAAGAATTACAATTTTTGTGACATTGTTAAACCAGAATGTTGACGTGCTATGATTTCCGATCATGTTGCAACAGTTTATCCAGAGATAATGTTAAGTCACTGCTCTCTTTGTTTGCTTGAATAGTTAGTGGCATACAAAGTACATCGAAGTTGAGCACCGTACCTTTGGGATACAATCTGGTGTAAAATCCAGAGAGAGAGAGAGAGAGAGAGAGAGAGAGAGAATTTAGATGAAACATTTCAACACCATTTTACAAAAGCAGCATTTTGTTTTTGTTACGAAGCCCCGCTTACTTAAACAGGAAATTAATAGAGAATGACGATTATGATGGGAGTTGTGGGGTACGTAAGTAAGTAGGCAATGAGGTATTGGTATATATGAGGGTCCCGAGATTCAAAGCTTTTATTCAAAGCACATAAAGAATTATAACATTGCATGGTAAGGTCCCTAGGAACAAATTACCAGAATCTTGTTTTTCAAAATAATGAATGTTATACATTATATATTAATTTCTATTTTCCTAGTTAAAAATTTTATTTTCATTTCTAGCAGTAATATCATTGTCACCCTTATTTTTTAAATACTTTTATGTTTTTTTGCACCGCCAGATGAAATATCTTTCAGAAAGGAGGCGCGTCAATAACCTCAAAGGACCCATCACTGAGCACAATGCCAGCAATATAATTTTTGTCAGACTGACGTAGCCCATTAATGTCAAATGTCTTGTAAATTTCATAAATACTTTTGGGTGGTTTATGTTCGGCAGCAGCCATTACTAAATGCCTCTTATGCTCGCGCTGGTCTAATAATTTGTAAATTTGTTCAGATGTAATTCCTACATTATATGCCCCCAACCCCACCCAACAGAAAACAACTGTTTAATTTACCTAATCTTTAATGTCTTCACCATTACCGCTAGAACATTCGCTAAAATCATCAAATGTTTCAGACGCTTCAAACTATTTAGTCAGTGATTCTACTCTTTCGTGCACCATATTATATAATATTTTTCTTTCTTTTCCTCATATGCTTAACCTAGTTTATTCCGCTCCATTAGAAGGTCACTTCCAAGTTAATCAATGTATCAGTGTGTTCCGTATTGATCTCTGAACGAGCATATAACATATTTTGAGTTTTTTTGATTTCCAGCTAGATTCGGTTGTCTCCCTACTTATGAACAAAACTAGATTTTGCCCGAATCCTTATTCGAATCAACGATCTTGTGTCTGTTATTACGGTGCGTTAGATGACACGGTTATCGCATGTGTTGAGAGTGGAGACCAATGGCATTGCTTTGTACAGGCAATAAGTTGCTGAGCACAACTTTAGGAAGAGGATTAAAAAAGATGTCACAAATCATTAATAACAACTGAAAGCTGCGGGTAGGAAGGGATGCGTGTACAAAATAATATAATAACAATCCAGACAGTAAACGTATATTTATGTATGAAGGAATTAAAAAGGGAAATTATACTTTTTGACGAAGAGAAATCTTATGACAGACTCGAATGCACTTGTTGAGGGACAATTCTACTAAACAATGGGTTAGGAAAAATATTGCCTATGGACAAATATCCAGTACACAAATATATTCTCAAGTATTCAGAGAATGGGGCCAAGACGTGTTGGAAATTGTAATATAGAAAGAACAGTTCGACAGGGCTGCCCCCTGTATGCTTTTATAATTCATATGAATTGAGGTTTTGTGCTAAAACATTAAAAACAACGTTAATAATAAACGAAATATTTAACTTAAAAGATGAACTAAACATACTACAACATACCGATGATTGTAAGAACGTTATTATAGACCACGTCTCCTTCAAATACCATGATAAATAATTTTATGACTTCAAAAAAGGGTCAGAACTCCTAACAATTCATTATAAAAGGCACGTTTCACTCAAACTGGAGTGACCCCCTCCCTTTTAATTGAATTTGTTATACAAGATTTAGGGATAGTCGCTGGAAGAAAGTGCAATGATAGAGAACTAATAAATATATTCGGAAACGTTGAAAGATTATATAAATATGAGCGCTGGCATCAGACAGTATTATGGACAAAGTGCATGTAGCTAAAACACACACACACACACACACATGAGCACGTAATCAGCATCAAGGCGAAATATGCCACATTAGGGTGACAGAATGACACCATGTTGTGTTATGAAACAGTAGTGCATATTTGTATATGAATTCATCAACATAAATTATAATTTTATAATTCCTAGTATCAAGCTTCAATATTCATGTTTATAGCAAAACAATTTATTTTTAAAGATAGACACACATTTGTCGCCTTAATACTGCGTCGCCTTAATGCTTACACACAACTGGGATAATCAAAACATCTTTATGGCAACAGACTCTTCACACACATATTCTGTCTAGTCCATCATTAAGGCGATAGCATTTCTAATGTCCATATTGCCATACCAAACACAACAGAAAACTAAAATTTTATTTTAGGATAATCAGAATCTTAAATATATGCATTTCAAAACTGTAATACGTATGTGCATCCACATCCTTATGCCGACATAATTTTCACACAAATTGTGTCTAACCCAGCATTAAGGCGACAGTGTTTCTAAGGGCCCAATTGTCATACCAAACAAAACAAAGAAATAAAATTATATAATTATGGTGATCAAATTGATAAATATATGCCTTTTAAGACTGTATTACAACGTCTGCTTCTCTATTTGCAAACGTGTTGATGTTGAACTTTTTTTATACAGAAAAATTTGCCCCCCCCCCCCCTTGCCGAAATATAAGAAAAAGCTTTTATGTGTATGTGTGAGGTACCCAGACTGGTTCCTTTAGTTAATGGGGGTTGTTCATCCGACCAGAATACACGGCACTAATTATACGGAAGAACTGTGAACCAGTCTAGAAATGGGTGAAGAAATTATTTGAGTATTTACGGGTTTGGTGGTCCATAATTGTTTAATAATAAAAATTAAAATTTTAGTAAAAATATCTTTTGAGAGCTTATTCTATATGTTATTTTAAAAAATATAGACAAAATTCTATTGATGCAATTTTAGTATTTTTACAGGCTTGACTTAGGAGTACTCATTAATGAAAGTAGCACCTGATTCATTTGGTGCAAAATCAATATCATGCGTTTCATGCATATGTAGATAAACAAAATGCCGCGGCTCATATGGTGTTCTCCACACATAAGCTTGCACCAAGGTTAGATGTGCATGAAGAATTATAGGTCTCATCATCAGCACCCAGAAATGTTAAGTTATTGAATTTTGAATATGTTAGTGTTTCCATATGTTTACCATTGGAGTTGAATTAGTACCGTGAATCCACCAAAGACCATTGCCTATGGGGGATCCCCTTCCTCCTGTTGTTTATGTGATTGTTATGCCCTGTGTTTGCTATATGTATATTTGCTATAGTGTTTGCATGTTATTGCAAGGACGGCATTATGTGATATAATTCCCCTGGTTGTATACTTGTTGTTGTTCATTTTGGTTTTTTATTGCTTTTAAATTCATTTAAGAATGAGAGACGTTTATGTATTCTATTAAACGGTACAAAATACAAAGAAAACCCTAAACTGTATTTTTCTTTTTGCATGTTGTAAGTTTCTCTCTCATTATTTTAATATTATTCGAGGGCACTTTGACTAGAGTCACATAAGAGGCGACTTTACTTTTATTTGATAATCGTGCTGCTCCTTATTTTGGACCATGGTCTTGTGGTACCTCCTGTTTTCCTAAAGATGGGAAAGAGGTCAAATAAATGATGCCGGAAATCAAAACGAAAATTAAAAAATAATGGGAAGAACTTTTTCCCGTGCGCCTGTATGATTATTTGCGTGTGTGTTTGTTATTGTGAATTAAATCATGTTGTAAGTGTAGTGTTCGTGTATCCCTTTTGTTTTCGTATGCTTTTCCATGTGCTGCGTCCGAGATTTACATGAACTATTCAACAGCCCTGTTTATTTGGTGCTATTTACGCTCATTACTTCCTCCGGTACGCAGGTTCCCTGTTCACCGTCTGAAAGGCCTGTTGTACCTCTCAAAAGAAATTGTTAATGTTGTAGTAACTAACATGATACCTTAACTATAATTGGGTTTGGAAGACTTAATCACCCTTAGTATTCCTCCCACTTCTTCTCTCGGTAGAGAAAGAAGTGGGAAGATAACATTCGAGAGTGGACAGGCTTGACATTGAGCGACTGATTGAGAAAGACTGAAAATAGAGAGCAATGGAGGAGTTGTGCGGTGCCCCAACGGTCTACCAGATTACGGAACTGTTTATCGTGATGAGTATTCGTCCTATCTAATATTTCCTTGGACAGAAAGTGCTTCTGCTATTCCATATATACTTTACAATTAGTTTGTCTAATTCATTCAGGTTTTTTTTATTTCCAGGTCAACGGATTTTATTATACAACTCATACTACTATAGGCCTACATGTATGTCTTGGTCACATGATCCATAGTGGCGTAAGCATCCATATATCTATATTCTCTTTTATCTTTGATACAGTGTATTTGTAGTTGTCTATTTTGCTTTATGGCCAAGGGTATCTCTTAAAAGCCATGACCATATCTTTTATTAGGTGAAGTGTGAGTCTCCGGTGATTTCCCCTCCATTTTATTATCTATAAAAGTTCTGTTTTGTCGAAATTGATTGTGGAGTATGAGGCTTTCCGAAAGCTTCAAATTCGTTTTACAGGTGCTTAAAGATTTTGCATCCTTGATAAAGTTCGTACAATCATCTGCGTGCTGGAGTACCTTCAACTAATGTTGCAAGTTTGGAATGCGTATACCTTCTATTTCGAGTTGTGTCTTATTTTGTGACTCAAGCTCTCACTTGTTATTACGTATAATAGCATGGACAGTGGGCATCCCTGCTTCACTGACCTTTGAATTTCCAATTCTTCCGTGATTGCTGTTTACCTGTACTCTCGGTTTTATTCCAGTGTACAAGATTTCGTCCCATTCCTGATTTTGTTTTCCGAAGCCATATTTGTTTAGTACCTGTCTATTCTGTTGAAATCTTTTTCTTGGTCAAAGAGTATAATGGCACCCTTTTGACCAAATTGGTTTAAATAGGCTTGTATGTTTAAAATATTTACCTTACCTTTTTCCCCACAAGTTTAGTTTTCATTAACTATTTTCCTCCCACAAATCTTTGTTATTCGATAAAATCCTATTCAATATTTTAAAATCAACATTTAGAAGAGAGACGGTCCTCCAGTTTTTAAGGAATTCCCTATCTCTCATCCACTTTTATAATATCGTGATCATTCCTTCTCTCGTGGATTTATAAATATTTCCATCCTAAAAATATTTCATTATTCTAAACTCGGTGATAATTCCTTTTGGAATTTCTGATATAATTCCGTGGTGAGCACATCCTTTTGCCAGGGATGAAATTGTTTTCTTTATTTCCTTATTTGAGATGAAATCATCACACATGTATTTCGTGTTCTATTGTGTTAAGACGTATGTACACCTTGATAATATTTTGTATGCACTTCAGTATATCATCTATTTGTGCATTTTCATCCCTTATACATTCCAGATTCTACTCTCCCCTCCCTTTCTCAATTCGTCTCTTATATAACTCCTTTGCCTTTTTGTAAACTATTGTAAATTTCCACGCTCTTATTTTCCCTCCATCATTTTGCTTCATCTAAAATCTCATTTAGATGTTTCTGTGCTATTTGATTTTCCTCATCTATCTGTGTCTAGTCTAAAAATCTTATAAGTTCTGGTTTCTCATTTTTGTCTCTCTCTCTGCTTATTTTAAAATAATTTAGAGTTTTCTGTTTAATTTTCCGTTTTGAGATATTGCCATATTTTCAATATCTTGGATGCCTTTCTCTATAAAGTCCCTCAATCCTTCTGTTATAATTTCCTCATATTCCGTTTCCCCATATATTTTATTATTTAATGTCTATTTCCCCACCTCTCCCAACGTTTTTATTTTCTCCATTTTTTTTATTAACCATATTATGGTCTGATATTTTACACTCAGTTATTCCAAAATCGTTTATGTACCCCAAGCATACTGGCTTGGTCTACACCATATTCATACGAAACTTCTTTCCTCAAAATGTTTAATAATCTTTATACATCAAACAGTTTGTGGGTTCTTTTACAAAAAAAGTCATATCCTCCCTAAGTAATTTATCATTTGGTGTTAAATATGTTTTCCTATCTGCATCGTCTTCCACCCAGTTTAAATCCCCTCCCATTATAAAATTATCCATTATAATGCCCTGTAAATATGTGCATAATTTTTCTATTAAAAATCTGTTCTTACTTCTTTGTGCCTGAAAGTAAACGTTGACAAAATGTCAGTCTTTATTTTTTATATGGATTTAACATACTTAAATAAATCCCCTACATGTAGTTGCTCTCATGATATACCTTTATTGTATTGAATTATTGTTGCTACTCCACCCCTAATATCTTCATGATTATCAATAGCGATTAAAATTGAATCAATTTGTTAGCGAAATTTGCTTTTATTTCCTTTGTTACATTGTTGTGCGTTTCTTGTATCATTATTATTTCATAGTCCTTAGTTTCCTCTATTACTTTCGCTAATGCTTCTTCGTTAACCCCATGGTCTGCCGGTTATGTCTTGCTTATTCTTTACATATTTATTTCTTATTTCATTAATTCAAACTACAATTGTTAGCACATTAGTTATTGAATTGTTTTATTTGACTCCGGCTACTTTCAGCCACATCATCTTGTTGAGACGTTTAATTTGATTCATCAGTTTCCATGTTTGCTTTCTCCTTTGTATCCGTCACTAATTTTATTGATTATGTTGATCTCTGTGGCTTGATTCCATGTCCATTTCCGAAACGTTGTCTGTTTTACCAGTCTAGTGTCTTACTTAATTCAACGTCGCTTGAGTACATCAGAGTTTCTTCCTGCCCGTCTGTCTAATCCGTTCTCGTTTGTTTGCGGTCAGTCTCCAAACTTTTCTTTTCCTTTTCGTTTCTTTTATAACTTAGAATGGCGAGTTTTTAAAATGGGGAATCAGTTTTGGGTTTTTCGTTTTTGTGACTCCCTGCTGAGGATGGGGTGGGTCAACCACTTGCATGGATTCTCCCGAGTTCAACATTTTTCTATTTATTCTCTTTTTAGGCAGGAGTAGATGTGAGGGGATTGAGACCTATCTCTATGACCACTTCTTCCTCGGACGTCCTCTGTGGACGTCTCCTACCCTTCTTCTCCTTCCAAGGAATAGCTCCCTTACTCTACCATCAGTTTCTGCAATAAATATTTATTGTTGGCTAATGTATTTTTCACCTTGTTCTAATTTGTCAACTCGGGTTATGTTGGCTGTTTTTTGTATGTTTGTTTTTTGTGGGGGGGGGACTTTTTGTTTAAAAATCATCCCACTCCAATTCTCTGCAGGATCTGGAGTCTTTCTCCGCCCCATCTGAGATTGCGAATCTGTCTATGCTGGGAACTTGGATATTATAAGTCTGCCAACCGTGAGAGATTGTTATGCTAGCTACTTTGACTGTAGCTATGTTTCTATGGTATTTATTGGTGGGGCCTGTGTAACACTTTCCTGACTCCTCTCTGTGATTTTCCTCGTATCTTGTTGTTTGTTTACTTGGGTATTTATGCACTGTGCTATCAATTAGTTTACGTCTGCGTTTGTATGCCAGATCACCTTTTCTTTTGTACTTCTCCCTCAACTCATTCTACTACGTTGATGAAGTTATCACATATTTGATTAGCGTAAGTACTTTAGGCTGGTGGATTTCTGCATTATTTTGGGCCATTCCCCGTCTACTTAGACATGTGGTACAGCCAGTCATTATCGCAGCATCTGTGCCAGGTTTCCCATCATATATTAAAGCGGAGATCTTGGATGCATCCTCTTTTACTAGAGTAAGTACTCTTATACCAGTCTTATCAGTCTGGTAACCCCATAGTGTTGCCATCCGGCTATTTCTAAACTTGATCATCTTTTTTTTTCTAATTTATTTTCCATTTCCTATTTCCAAGGCGAAAAATGCACTTTAAGGATGAGTGGTTGAATAGAAAATACTGCGCCAAGAACATTTTCATTGTTGCGATATTCAGTTAATATGCAGGTGTTATCGCCCAATACTGCTGTCCATGTGCGTGCATTCGTGAAACGTTTGCGCAATCCGTCCGCACCGGCGTCATCACCGTAAAAATCAAGTACTTTATAGAACGATTAATGCTCATTTTAGTGCAAAGTTTCTCTGTTCATTTGCCTGAAGTTCCCGTTTTGTCTCGCAGCGAATAAACTACATTAATGTTTGATTGGTGGCTAGTGTTTACCTGGACAGGAGAAAACAATAGCCAAGATCAGAATTCAGTGTAACACATTGCACCGTGTTACACCCGTAGTGGAGCTTTCAGGCTCGACAAAAGTAAATAAGATACAAACTAGCAAAGAAAGTTTGTGTGAAAATGATTAACAAAATAATGTGTGTGACTTCGACTTTTTTAACGTAAATTTAACATATCGCTGTCTGTTGTGGTGTGGCAGTTTATAGTGATGTCTAGCACTGGTGCATCATGCTGCAGACATGTAACATGATGTCTCACCCAGTCAAGTGATCCTGACAACATGCCGACCAGTCCTAACACTAATCTCGTAATGCTGAGCGCCTATCGAGGCAGCTATTCGTACCACTTTTTGGTGTGACTCGGCCGGGGTTCGAACACGCGACCTCCTGCATCGGAGGCGGACGCCTTAACAGCTAGGCCTCCAGAGAGGTCCACAAAATGAAAAGTAAAATACTTGACACGTAGAACACATTGTGACTCTTTTCTATGCTTTTCTATGCCTGAATACAATAAATGGCATGGACTTTGCGCTGACGTGTGGGGGGACAATATTATGAAGCATGTCGTTTTGCGTTAATATGTATAAGGCAGGCAATTTGCAAGTCCTTTCAGTTTTTATTCAAAAATATTAGTGCCTGTACCTTCAATAGCTGTTTCAGTTGAATTCTCAATTTAAAGATTAACTTGGTAAATGACTAATATTTATTAACGACAGCTGTTGATTAATTAAGTTTCATACGATAAAGTATAGTTTTATGTCGATTTCTACCTCTTGTATCAATACGTGCATCTGCAAAAGTATTGATGCATTGATATATCTGTGGACCAAGCCGCATGAATTTACAAGAATAACTAAACTAGCCAGTGACCAGAAGGGACTAAACAACCTTAGCAGATGGGAAGAAATGCCTCTCCATCAGGAAGTTTTTCCTCGATAACTGCAAATATACCGTATCAAAGAGCAATTATCCATATCTTCTAATATAAGGGCAACTTAGTCACTTCATATTATATTAATATTCAACTTATACTCACAATGATCCGTTTATGTCAAATATTCCAACTCACTATTTAATTGTCATAAATATATACAATAAACAATCATTTAGGCATGCAATACAATTAGAACTCAATTGTCGAGGTCACTACAAATGCAATACAAATGTCATCCAATGAAAAGAATTCATATTATTATGATAACTGCCAATAAACGTGTTCCAAATGAGCTAATTACATTTATTCTCATTTATGTTGATATAAACCATTGGCAACGTCCAAGCTATCAATTTACTGGAGTTTGCTAATGAAATTATGGCAGGAACTTTTATTCATCATATCACCTGACTGAAACAATGTTAACGATAAGGAGAAGAAGAAAGAAAGAAAAACACCGCTCACCATTTGAGTCACAACTACATAAATATATCAGAATGGTCAAGGAGGAATTTAAGATCGACGGTGCAGCTCTTGTTTATGCACCATTCCATATAGATCACTATGTTATTTGATTGATATTACAATGAATAATCAGTGGGTGCGGATGATTATTGATCGTCCGGTGGGTGATAAAAAGTATTTATTTAGAATTAAATTTATTATCGAACACGACAGTGGGGATGGCCAAATTTTGATTATCTGTGGACAGCGTGTTGTTACGGTATACAAAAATTCTGCACCTGGGCAGAAACAAGAATGGGCAGAAAGTTTTAGAGCAAATGGAGATAAAGTAGTAGACCTCTCCGCGTTCGAAACGCGATTAAAGTTTCTCATGGTAGTAAAGTCAATAACCGACGAAGTTTTGCATAATTCTATCAGCTATAAAACAAGAAGCGCCCTAGTAAAAATAGTTGACCAAAAGGTTCATGCGTGGAATTCAAGCTTAACACAATTTCCACCGAGAAAAACTGCCTGATTTTACCACATTCATTCAGTGGTTCATTGACTGACACTTGGGGCAGACAACCAATGGGTTCATCATTGATCGATGTTAGGCTGTTCAACGACGCATTTAAAGTGTTGACCCCACCTTTCCAGAAACTTCTCTTTGTCAGTGATCAGCTTGTTCCCATCTGCACAGAGATGAGGGCATGATCCTGATGATGGCGGCACTAGACAAGTATATTTTTTAAATGACTCCACGTAATAAAGAGGGGAAAATTAGAATTAGATTAAGTAGTAATTAACCAATTCTAGAGCATCGGATATTATAATTTTATGATGGAATTAACATCAGAAAATTAGTAATATTAGAACATATCTGGTTTGCCCAAGATATACTGTAATATTAGCAATAGCTGCTATTTTTGATGTAATAACAACTATTTTGAGGACCAGTGGCTATGAGTTTTCAATAAACTTTTTTAGGACAAGAAGGGGATTGATCATGGGAAACTGTTTACAGTGGATTGGAACATGTTACCTGATTTAAACTGAATAAGACAGATTAAGTGGTCCAGGGCCTAGGTTTTCTGTATTACTTAGGTTTGTAATGTCTATACAGACTTTATTAGGTATCGGGAAGCAGCAACTGTTGATATTTCCATACAGGCTGCATTAGGTTACACGTGAGGGTAATATTACACATTTCAAACAAGCGTCATTAAGTGTCACGTAGCAACACGTTTTGACTGTCAAACAACAGTTCAGAGATAGAGGTTCGGAGAAATATGAAAATATATATCTGTAAAGCTATTTTTGTAAACAATAATCGTGGCGCTTTTTCCTGAAACTAAGATGTTGAAGATTTTGTTCATGATTAGTTGCAATAATAATAATGGCTATATATATAAATCTCTGTGTTTGTGTGTGTGTGTGTGTGTGTGTGTGTGTTATGCCGCGTGAAGTAAAGGATTGTAATCGATGTATGGTTTTCGCTCGCTGTTCTGCCTAACACCGTCCTGTACTTACATACAACCGCCATCAAGCCCATACGTAGTAAATGGGGCCACCCTAGGGACAATGGGACTTAGCATTAAAAACACCCCTGGGCCACTCTAGGGACAATGGAAATTTAACATAGAGTTTGGACTTGTCTAGGGACAAGAGGAATTGAACATGGGAATAGAGTTTGGGTTTGTCTAGGGACAAGGGGAATTGAATATGGGATTTTTTTTTTTTAAAAAAAAGTTTTTTTAAATTTAAATTTAAATTTAAATTTAAAAAAGGGTAGGCAATGGAAAGGCTATCTCTTTTCGAGAAATATGGCTGGCCCTGAAAAGGGCCTTTGGGTTTATGTTAATGTATCCATTAACATAAATGGTACCGCATTGGTCTTCTTCTTGTCCTTAGGCTACGTTTCACTGTAGGACCGTAAATCAGGACTCTTTTCAGGCTTCCTTGTCTTTCTACGTAGATCCTACGTATCCACAGACTGGTGTTTGTCCTGTGGACAACGGTCCACTTGGATCGGACATACATGGGTATGTCCGTCCGGAACATCATGGAAGACACAAGCGTAGAAGATTGCACATCGGTCCACATCTTGAAGCGACGAGAACAGGTGAATCAATGCACTGAACTGCGCTTATTTATAGGTAGAGGTAGGATTGAAACGGATTGAGTTCATTCTCCAATCCAAACACGCGTTACAAAATTCAGTCAGCCCGCATCCAATCCGAAGAGATTAGTCTGTGACGTCAGTTGGTCTATATAGATTCGCTAGCGCTTGTGTGCAGTCAATCTATGCGACAGTGATTCAACATGACGGAAATTCAGAAAACGATCCATTGGGGTGCACCAGCAGGGGAGACCGCCCAAGGGAACCCGGACTTACTTTCAGAAGAGGTACATTGGGATTTTGTGGATTTTCTTGCCTCGCAAGAATTTGTTCCGGAACCTTCGTCATTATCGCAAGTGGAGAATTTTAGACAGAGACAGAAAGAAGAATTGGAGAAATTTATACAACGACAAAAGGAAGCGGAACAAGCTTTTCTCCTACAGCAACAGCAACAGCAACAAGAAGAGGTAAGAAAAAAAACAACAGCAACAACAGCAAGAAGAAGTAGCAGCAAAGAAACAAGAGGGTGAAAATCAAACGGCTACGGTACTGTTGGACATTTTAGCGGAGTTAAGAAGTCTGAAACAAATGTATCAGACTTCTTTATCACGACCGAAGAGAATACGACCTTCCCGAGCTAAACACGCCATCCCTGTGACTAAGCCTGTCGTACCACCCTTAGTGATTTCAACCCAATCATCAGATGTAGGCCTTGGCCGTGGCAAAGGCTTAAGGCAGTTAAAGTTGATTGGTTAAACTCACTCCTACACCATAAAGAAAAAGGGCCTTTTTCAGGGCCACCCACATATCTCGAAAAGAAATACAATTTCAATTTGCCAATAACTCAAAAAAAAAAAAAACCCACCCATTTTACCCTTATAGTACGTGTCTGTGTATGAGTGCGTGAGTGTAGCTTCTTATTTTAAAATCAAAACTCAAAGACACTTACCTTATATCATTCATGTATTCTTTTATCCATTTTTTACAATCCAATTCACAATTCACCACAGAACACTTTAAAAAGTTCGTACACTTCTTCTTTCTCATTATTTAGTCTCTCTGTTTTTTGAAAATCTTCACCGTTTTTTCCTCATTTTCTTCCCTTCTTCTTTTCTTCTCCTGTTTCTTTGCCTCTTTTAAATAGAATTGTCTTCTTTCTTCCTCTTCTTCCTCTGAAGAATCCCTCTCTTCTTTCGAAGAATCCCTCTTCTTCTTCCGAAGAATCCCTCTCTTCTTCTGAAGAATCCTTCTTTTCTTCTGACTCCTCTTGTTTCTTTTTTGGGCAATCTGGAGACCAATGTCCTTTTTCTTTACAATAATAACAGGTATCTTGACTTTTGTCTTTTTTAGCCCCTGTTTATTTTTCTTTTTTGACGGTCTGGACACTCTGAAGACCAATGCCCTTTCTTCTGACAGATATAGCAAGTATCCTGACTTTAATCTCGAAAGGAAGGAGAATAGTCCGTAGGCTGGTCTGAAGAGAATTTTCTAATGACCCCTCGCAAAGCTCTGACGAAACGTTCCATCTGGGTAGTCTCTTCCATCGTTGCGCTCGGTTTGAGAGTGAAATGAATAGTGAAAGGACAAGACACACACCCTTTTATATACGCTGGTTTGTCATGACTATAAATTAGTCTATGGTGTTTAAACTTGAGTCATTTGACGTTTTGCACTCAAGATGAAACGATCCTATTCATTCGAGAAGAAAGAAGAAGAAGAAGAAAGTACGAGGCAGAAACGTGATCTATCGCCTCGTACCAGGGCTGAAATCTTGGCACAAATTCATGCCAGTGATTTTGAAGAGGACATGAGTGAACCAGAATCCGAACCCTCTAAAATAAGTTCACCACCCTTAGTCAACCCTGAAAAGTACTATTCCATTCGAGAGACGGAAAAGCGCTCCTCTAGAAAATTTAGAACCACGGCTTACACCTACACGGTGAAGTTTAAAGATTTCAAGGCCGACGTACCCTTGGAGAAAGCAGAAGGGTTTATCACCGAGATGTGGGATTCTGTGCTCACCTCACCCAAGCGACAATGTCAACCAAAAGAAGACGATCGCTTGACACTATCCATAGATCACGACGGTTTGAAATCCCCTGTTTGGATCGAGTTTAGCAGACCCGCAGAACTAACCCCTTCCAAAGTCATGGACAAGATTCAACACGTACAACAATCTAATGACCAGTTTGACATCACCGATGGTAAAGCCACACTGAAAATGGCTCACGTCTCTCTTCCTCAAGGGACAGGACGCAAAAAGATGTTATTGGTGGACGACCTTCGCAACACCAAAACAAGTCTCGTCCGAATTAACAACTCTCAAGACCAGATGTGCTTAGCCCGTGCCATCTTGGTGGGACGAACCTATGCCAACAAGAACCACACGGTAGAATGGAAAAGAACCTGGGAGAACATTCGAAAATCGAACCGAACCAAACAACGAAACGAAGCAGAACTCCTGTTGCAACAAGCTGGCCTGTCCAAAGACACACCCTGTGGCATTCCTGAGATGCAAACATTGCAAGATGCCCTAGCTCCACGCTACACCTTGAAAGTGCACCCTCAAGAAATGTGCGGACCTCTGTTGTTTCGAGGCCAAGACTTTAAGGACAGAAAATACATTCATGTTTATCATCACGATGACCATTTCGATACCATTACCAGTATCACCGGATTCCTGGGATACAGATATTACTGTGAGAAATGTGACTATGGTTATAATAATCGAGAACAACACAAGCATTGTGGATGGAAATGCCCAGGATGTTTGGCCTCTCCACCCTGTCTGAGCGAAGAACCAGTGCCTTGTTCGACTTGTCTGCGCACGTTTGTCAGCCCTACCTGTTACCAACAACATTTGAAAACACAAGGTTCACAGAAGAAATGTGTTGTCAACTCCTGAGATTGTGCCCTACGTGTAGACAAGGCATACGTACCAACAGTACCAAGGCACACGTATGTCGAGGAAAGAAAAAATGTCACATTTGTCACCACATCGTGGACTTGGAACACGAATGCTACGTGCAAAAATACCAACCCCCACCAGAGAAAGAGGACGGTCACAAGAAGAAAGGCAATTTCATCTTTTTCGATTTCGAATGCATGCAAGAGACCGGCATTCCCATTCCTAATTTCTGCGTGGCTCATCGAGCGTGCGAGAAGTGCATTCAAGAACCTATCTTCAGTCATTGCCCTCACTGCAGCAAGATTCCTGGAGGGCGTGAGAAAATCTTTCGAAGACCGAACACGTTAGCCGATTTTGCCCAATGGGTCTTAGACCCCATCGACAAGACGTGGAGCCAAGAGGACATCGAACGTTACGGAGATTGTCATCGTCATGCCACAGTGATGGCTCACAATTTCTCCGGATACGATGGACAGTTTCTTCTCAGATACTATACGGAACAAGGCACCGAGCGTCCTAAAGTGACTTTGAACGGAGCCAAAAATCATTTTCATGCAAGTGGGACAAGTGCAGTTTAAAGATTCGATGAGTTACTTGGCCATGCCTTTGAGTCGAATGCCTAAAACGTTTGGAATGACAGAAATGGCTAAAGGGTACTTTCCTCACTTTTTCAATACGGAAGCCAATCAACACGCCGTTCTACCCCATTTACCTGAGGCTCACTATTACGACCCCGACAACATGCGTACCGAACAACGAGAAGCTTTCTACGCTTGGTACCAAGCTCACGCCTCGGACCCTTTCGACTTTCAGGAAGAAATGCTAAAGTATTGTCGTTCCGACGTGGACATTTTACGGCGTTGCTGTGGAAAATTTCGAGAACTGTTCATGGAACACGGAGGGGTCGATCCTTTGAAAGAAGCTTGCACCATTGCCAAAGCGTGTTCCTTAGTGTATCGACAACGATTCATGCCTGAAAACACCGTGGCTGTCATCAGTCCTCAAACGACCCACTTTGTCAAACGTCAATACTCGGTCAAAGCCCTACGTTGGTTACATTACTTGTGCGACAAGGAAGACAAGTGGATTCAGCATGCCCGCAACGGAGGGGGCGAAAAGACCATCGGAACGTATTCGGTAGATGGCTGGGACTTAGAAAACCCCAAGATCGTGTACGAGTTTAACGGCTGCTTATTTCACGGATGTCCCGTCTGTTACCCTGACCGTAGCACCAAAAATTAGTTTTTACAACGAACCATGGAAGACTTGTACCAGGACACTTGTCAGCGGCGCCTAAAGTTAGAACAGAAAGGATACCAAGTGGTGGAAATGTGGGAACACGAGTACGATCACCGTATGAAAACCGATCCGGAGTTTAAACGCCTCGTGGAAAGTTACCAGTTCATGGACCCGTTGAACCCGAGGGATAGTTTGTACGGAGGAATGACCAATGCCACCTGTTTGCTGTACCAAGCCGACGAAGAGAAAGGAGAAGAAATCAAATACTTCAATGTGTGTTCGCTGTATCCCTACGTGTGCAAATATTGTCGCTTTCCTGTAGGGCACCCGCGATTGCTGACGGAACACATCGAGCTGAAAAACATTCGACAATACGAAGGCTTGATCAAGTGTAAAGTTTTGCCTCCCACGAACCTATACCATCCCGTCTTACCTCACCATTGTCAAGGCAAACTGATGTTTCCCTTGTGCCGTACTTGTGCCGAAACGTGCAACCAGGACCAACCTTGCCATCACAGCCAGGAAGAACGTGCCTTGACGGGAACCCGGGTCAGCGTGGAATTGTTCAAAGCTCTGGACATGGGATACCAACTGTTAGAAGTGTACGAAATTTGCCACTTTCCCAAGACACAACAGTACCACAAGGGTGACCCTACTCAGAGAGGCATTTTCGCCGACTACGTGGATGCCTTTATGAAACTGAAACAAGAAGCCAGCGGCTATCCTTCCTGGTGTCACACTCCCGAAGACCAGATACAATTCAAAGAGAAATACCGGGAACAAGAAGGCATCTCTTTAGACCACATCGAAAAAAAACGAAGGCAGGCGATCGATTGCCAAAGTGATGTTAAATTGCTTGTGGGGTAAAATGGCACAACGACCGTGTTTACCCAAGACGGAATATTTGACAGAACCTTCCCTCTACTTCCAGATGATTCACGACAAAACCAAATACATGAAACACGTGGACGTCGTTCGAGAGGATTTGATCTTGGTCAATTACGAAGAAGATCTGGACTTTGTACAAGACGACCCTTTTGGAAATGTCATCATTGCGGCTTACGTGACAGCTCATGCTCACTTAAAATTGTACGAAGCTTTAGAACTGTTAGAAGAACGCGTCCTGTACTTTGACACGGACAGTTGCATTTACATCCATCACCCGATTCAACATCACCCTGACATCGAAGGAGACCGTTTAGGAGCCTGGACAGACGAGCATCCCGACGACAAGATTCTAAATTTCGTCAGTGGCGGCCCCAAAAATTACGGCTACGAATACCGGGACAAACAAGGAGAAGTGCACACGACGTGCAAAGTGAAAGGACTGACTCTGAATCATCGTACCAGTCGTGTGGTCAACTTTGGGGTATTGAAAGAAGCCTTGCAATCGGGAGAGGATGGAAACTTTAAAGTGACCACCTATCAACCGAACAAGATTGTACGTTTACCCAATCACCACATCGTCAGTCGACCCTTGGAAAAAGTCTATCAAATTGTATACCAGAAGCGAGTGCGACTTCCCAATCACTTTACGTTGCCGTACGGTCACGTCGGTATTGGTCTGTATATAAAAATGAACCGTAGGCAAGATCGATAGTTCATTGTTCATTGAAGTAACTTACCATGTCGTTGACGAAGAAGAAACCAGATTGGTTAGGAGTCAAATGTTGGACATCACCGAGACCAGGGTTTTGAGGCTTGGACACAAGAGGTGGCCCAGTATGCACGAGAGTTGTTCAAGGAAAAAAGTTACTTTCAACCCGTGTTAGTGACGGTGCCAGAAGAACCCGTCACCCAGGACAGGACTGTCGTGGACAGGCCTGAAAGACCCTTTCGGGAGGACACTTGTGTGACCTTACCCCCTACTATAGAACTGGTTACAACTTTACCCAAAACATGTGGTTGTTGTACAGACACTTGTTTTTATTCCACGTTCATGGTTATCATGTGCCTTTTATTCTTGTACTTAAGCCTTTGGCTTTTATGTATTTTTGTCTTTCGTATTCTTGTTTGAAAAAAACATTCAATAAACGTGTTCTGAAAAAGTATATAAACTCTTGTCTTGTTTGTTTTTCGTGTCACAAGTGACATTTCTCACACCATGGCTACCTCTGCTGTCTCTGCTCCCTCTTCCTCTACTGTCAAAGTCATCGACGAACACTTAGATCGTGCCAGTTGGGAGGCTTTGTATCTTCGCCATCCCTTTAACATGCTCATTGCTGGACCTAGCGGTTCAGGCAAAACCGAATTCGTCAAACGTTTGATCGAACATAAACATCATTTGATCGATCGGCCCCCTCAACGGATCGTGTGGTGTTACAAAGAGTGGCAATCGGCGTACAGCCTCTTGCGAGAAAGTCAAGGCGATTCCATCGTGTTTGTGGAAGGCATTCCTAAAGAAGACGACGGCATCGTCTCTGACTCCCGTCAAACCCATTTGGTCATTTTCGACGACATGTTAGGAGAAGTCGAAGAAGAAATTAAACTGTGGTTCACGCGCAAAGGGCATCACCGTAATGCCAGTGTCGTTTACATCACCCAAAATTTGTTTCAACAAAGTAAAGCCCATCGCACCATCAGTCTGAATGCGCATTACGTGGTCTTGTTTAAAAGCCCTCGAGATAAATCGCAAGTGCAAGTCTTAGCCAAACAGTTAGGAACGCCTTGGCTGACTCAGGCGTACGACGATGCCACTCAAACGCCACACGCCTATTTACTCGTCGATTTGAAACATACGACTCCCGAGGATTTGCGATTTCGTACCCACTTGTTTCACCACTGGTGCCAAGACGGAGGGCCTGTCCTGTACACGTCTCCGTCCTCGACTTCATTTCACTCCACATAAAAAAATCTATAAAAACCTCAGACCCTTTTTAGTCTGTCTCACACAGTGTGAACATGACGTCCCTTCAGTCGCATCTTCCCGTCAAATTGATTCGTGCCTTGTATGGCATCAGTCGAGAAAAAAATCCACAAACACGAGCTCGTGTCTTAGAAGCTAGTCTCAAAGAAGTCTTACGATGGTTCACGGTGACGGCACGTCAAATACTCCAAGGAATCATTCAGATTCCTCATCAAACCCAACGCTTTTTCGATCGAAACAAAGTCGCATTGGTCCAACTGGCCGATCGCCGCATCGACACTCAAACCAAAAAACAAATCATTTTGAAACCTGGAGGGAGCGGTACTCTAGGAGGGGTCATCATTCGCTCACTCTTAAGATGGGATCCTAATGCCCCCAAAGTTATACCCAAGACAAAAGTCCAACGAAGCCCCAAGAAGAAAAAGACCAGGTCCCCAAGGAGAACTTCTCCAGTGGCAGGACCCTCCTCTGACCAGACACCACCACCCCGGAAAAAGAAAAGAAGCCCCCAGAAAAAGAAACAGAGAAAAAGTCCCCAGAAAAAGAAAAGTCCACAGAAGAAAACTAGTCGCAAGAGAGGCACTTCGGCCAGGACGCAACCTTACACTCGCAAACCACGATCTGCCACGGCAGTGACTGCGTCTCCGGCATCCTCACGTTTATCCACTTCTCCGTTGATGACACCAGGAACTGAAGAGTACTTGGAGACGTTGACCACACCAAGAACTTCTCCGTTAATGACCCCCAAAAGAACTTCCCCAGTGGCAGGACCTTCCAAGTTAGTGGCAGTGGCTGCTGCTCACAAAGTACCTTCTCCCAAAATCAAAGTTCAAGAAAGATCGGGCATGTTACAAGGTTTACTGGATTTGTCCAAGCAAGAACTGGCTCGATTTAGTCCGTTACGTACCCCTGCACGACGTGTCATGCCTGTCCTCAAACTAATACGACGTCAAGACAATCAGTGGCGACGCGTTCCAGTATGAAAAAGGCCTGTGACCAAGTCGGGTATCAGTGTTTTTTGGTGCTCCTGAAGACTCAAAGATGTCACCCTCCAGAAAACCCCAAGGAAAGAAAAGGAAAGGACTGCCACCACGTTTAGCCAAACATGGGGACATGTTATCTGTCCTGTCCAAAGCTTCTCCACCCCTACGAAAAAAACTCATTCAAACGGCCTCCAAAGAGGTCATCGATACCGTGTGCGAATGTTGTTTGAACGTTTTGAAAGGCACGATCCCTTTGTCCAAACACCAGAAACAATGCTTAGGCAAACATCGTCATGTTCTTCGCCAAATGGTTCAAAAGAAAATTCCCATTCGTCAAAAAAAGAAGATGTTAGTGCAACGTGGAGGTATTTTACCTCTCTTGTTAGGCCCCATACTGAAAGGAATCTTGGGAACCATGTTGGGAGGACTAGTGGGAGCAAGATAAAAAGGCCTCGGAAGTTCCAAGATCTCAGAATCGACCCCTGACAACCCCATGGAAGGACGAAAACTAGCTTTAGTGCCTTACAAACGATGGATGGAATACCATCGGTGCCAAGAACAACACACCTCGCATTTACCTCCCAATCCCCATTTGAGCGAGATGTCCCAGTTACAACACGAATTGCAGTCCTTGATGGATCGCCAAGATTTGTCCGAAACAGAAAAATCGCAAACGTACGGTCAACTCTTGCAACGACTGCAACTCTTTCACCAGAAAGCTTTAGACGAAACAGCTCTACCCACTCTGAAAGATTTTAAGACCTTGATGAAAAGTCCAGCACCATCACGAGTACCAGTACCAGTACCACCAGTACCCGTGACCAAGACAGAAAAAGGAAAAGAAGAAGAAGAAGAAGGGTTTCAAACTCCACCAGAAAAAGTACGCAAGTTAACACCACCTACCTCCAGAATTGGATGGATTAAAAAGATGATGGCCACCCCTTCTTCATCACAAGAGAAAAAGAAAGTGAAGACAGAAGTGAAACAAGAACCGATATCCCCCTCTCAGACATCCTCCTCCTCTTCAACACCTATTGCCGGTCGCACACGCAAAGCATTGCAATCCAAGAAAATACCCCAAGAAAAAAAGAGTAGCCTCCTCCAAGAGTGGGTGCCTTATTAACACAACAACCAACACAAAAAAATGGAAAAAGTCTTAGCCAGCATTTTCTAGGATCCCTCCCATCCTGCAGGTTACGCAGGAGTTCAAAAATTGTATCGTGCTGCCAAAACGCAACTGAAAAGTCTCCGTTTACCTCAAGTGCAACGATGGTTACAAGAACAAGCTACCTACACTTTACACAAACCCATTCGACGCAAGTTTGTCAGAAGTCGCACCCGAGTGGAAGGCATCGATCATCAATGGCAAGCCGATTTAGCCGATGTCTCTCATTTGGCCAGCTACAATCGTGGCTACAAATGTTTGTTTTGTGTCATCGACGTCTTTTCCAAATTTGCTTGGGTCGTACCCTTGACTTCCAAATCGAGCAGCGAGTTAGTGCAAGCCCTGCAACGGGTGTTGAAACAAAGCGGTCGTCACCCCCTTCGATGGCAAACGGACAAAGGTACCTAATTTCTGAACCAAGCTTTCCAAAAAGAATTAAAGAAACGTGACATTCATTTTTTTACCACCGAGAATCCCGAAACCAAAGCCAGCATCGTGGAACGTTTTCAACGCACTTTGAAAGAACGCATGTGGAAATATTTTACCCATCACCACACTCTGAAGTACATCAACATCTTACCGCACCTGGTGCAAGCGTACAACCAATCTTACCATCGAAGCATCGGACGTGCCCCGCAAGATGTGACTCCCGACAACGAAGTGCTGGTGTTTGAGCATCTGTTTGGTACGTCCCCGACGAGGGCTGTCCCCAAGAAAAGTGGAGAGTTGGCCGTAGGAGATTGGGTGCGCATTGGCAAAACCAAACGCACTTTTGACAAAGGTTACTTACCTAACTGGACGACCGAACTGTTTCGCGTCACTGGACGAGTGCATGGCCGTCATCCTGCCGTCTATAAATTGGAAGACATGAACGGAGAAGTGCTCAAAGGAACGTTTTATTTGCCCGAGTTACAACGTGTCACCAAAAAAGAAGACGACGTGTACGACATCGAAAGCATTCTCGAACGCAGAACCCGTAAAGTGGGCAAACGACGTGTCAAAGAAGTCAAAGTACGTTGGAAAGGATATCCGCCCAGTTTTGATTCTTGGATCGACGCTTCGCAAGTCATCGACTATAAAAAGAAATGACCATCATGCCTTTTCACACAGACGCAGCTACGTCGACCACTCCTCCTTCACCCAGTTCTTCTGTGCAAGATTTACAAAAACAACCCTTGTGGGTGTGGTGTGGAGAACGTGTGCCTAAAACGCAAATCGTCTTTTTCTGCCAAATCTTCGTGGTGTATTGTGTCATCGGGGCAGCCATCGCCAATTTGAGTTTGCAACAAGGAGACAAACAATTGTGGATCATTTTATTGAGCAGTTGCATCGGTTACCTGCTTCCTAATCCCTCCCTGAAATTCACCTCGAACGGGAACCAGGGGAACCTTGTGCCCAGTGCCAGTGCCAGTCACCAATCCAACCACAACCAGAACCTCATTTTGGGCGGAGACACGCCTCTGACCTCCACTAACCCCTCGGACAGCCACAGAACTCTGGAATTATGAGTCACCAAAACCAATTTTACTTAACCTTACCCAGTGACAGTTCCATGGAGGTGTTTCCCAAGAACACGTTGTGCTGTTACAAGGCCAAATTACCTGAAGCCATCCCGTTAGATCACGAAGCCCATTGGGAAGTGGCTTTAGTAGAAATGATTCACCCGACCCAAGTCCTCAATGTCCTTCGCAATCAAAATTTTTTTGGTGTGGAAGTTCATGACGAACACTTGCAACCATGGATGGATAGCAATGTCAAATATGACAAGAAAACCCGTACACAAAAGTACACCACCTATCACTTGTTCATTTCCCCAGGCTATTATTTTAGTGGTCAACATTTGGTCAGCACCATAGCCTCCAGGTTTAATGCCGTGTTTCTGAAAGCTTTGGAGCATGTTAACACAAGTGTCACATGGAGTACCACAAAACAGCTCGTCGCTTCTTGATGAAATTTGAACGGAGTAAAATCCTGTCCATTTTATTTTGTCCTGAATTGTATGACATGTTGGGCGGAGACATGAAACTGAGAATGAGCGAATTACCCATCGTTTACGACAACGAGTCGTTTAGCAAGTTATTTCGTGCCCCGGTAGAACTGAACCAAGGACTGAATTTGATGTTTGTGTACTCCGATATGGTGGAGTATAACGTGGTGGGACACACCTCCGTACCGTAACTGCGTGTCATTCCTTTCAAAGTGGATTCTGCCACGAACACTGACGAGGAAGGTGGAAACACTTACCACGTCCACCGCGAATTTGTACATCCTCACTATTTGCCTGTCAGCAAGTCGTATTTGGACACGGTCAACATTACTATAAAAGGAGGTTTGGGACAAAATACTCCATTCACCAAAGGAAAAGTCACGGTGAAACTCCATTTTCGAAAACGGTTTTCTCACGATTCGTAAGTCATGTATCCAGTGTACCGAGGGGTTGCTCGACAGCGAGGACACGGTTTAGGAGATATGTTAAAATCGGCCTTTCGTTCGGTGGCCCCGGTGTTGAAACCGATGGTGACACGCGGATTGCACGCCTTGAAAGATGCGGCACTGACGCAAGGCAAAGAATTTCTCCAAAATGTCATCATCGACAAACAAAACCCTAAAGAAGCCTTCATGAGGGCAGGCAAAAATGTCTTGCTGCAAACGGGCAAAGACATTTTGGGTCACCGAGAAACACCTATAAATGCCCTGCACGCTACCGAGTCAGGCATTCAGCAAGGACAAGGCAGAAAGAGACGACGAGGAAAAGACCCTTTCACCAGACTTCAAGCTAGAAAGGCCAAGAAAAGAAGAACCGTTCGAGACTTAGACGTTTTCGATTATTGAGAAAAGAGACAAAAAATGATGCACCGAGAATCTTGCGCTTGTTCCAAGACGGAACTGGATCTGTTTGCCATGCCCCCCACGATGATGACGATGCAAGAATCCCAGTGGGTGGAATTTCACCCCGTCTCCTCACTGACCGATTCCGCTCCCATCGAGTTTGAAATCAAAGGACAGCCCGAAGATTACATCGATCTGAATAGCAGTTACTTGTACCTGAAAGTCAAAATTCTAGATAAGACTGGAGGTGCTATAGACGATGAAGCAGTAGCTCCCGTCAACAATTTCATGCATTCCTTGTTCAGTGGAGTGGACTTGTACTTGAATAACAAACTGGTCAGTAGCAGCATGGATACTTACCCTTATCGTGCCTACCTGGAAAATCTCTTGACGAACGGAATAGATGCCAAGAACACTCATCTCAATGCCTGTGTGGTATGGGAAGCTGACGAACCTACCAAGTTTGAAATATTGGAAACTGATGAAAAGAAAGACAACAATGATGGATTTCTAGAACGAAGAAAGAGAATCACGGGAGCCGACACAAGTTTAGAACTGATGGATCGTTTGCATTTGGACATGTGGTTGCAAGAAAAGTATTTGCTGAACGGGGTGGATGTCCGCCTGAGACTGTATCGTAGCAGTGCCGCTTTCCATTTGATGGCTGATAGTGACGGTTACAAAACCAAAATCCTAGAAGCCAGACTCTACGTACGCCGTGTGGAAGTGTTACCTAAAGCGGGAAACGACATCAGTCAGACGTTGAGCAGAACGACTGCCAAGTATCCCATACGACGCGTGGAAGTGAAAACCTTCACCATTCCCAAGGGACAGCGATCCATGATCGAAGATCATCTGTTCCAAGGACAGTTAACCAAACGTTTGATCGTTGGTATCGTCGAGAATACAGCCTTCAACGGAGCTGCCGAAAACAATCCTTTCTACTTTCAACACTTTGGCGTGTCCAAAATCGAAGTCAGTCGCGATGGCAAGACCTTGTGTACCCGACCTTTCGAACCTGACTTTACCAAGAAGAATTACTTGAGATCGTACTTGTCCCTGTACGAAGCCACCGGACAGTTAGGACCAATAGCAGTCACGGTATTACGTACGAGGATTATGCAGGAGGCTACGCTTTGTGGGCTTTCGATTTCACTCCAGACCAAGGCAGCGACGAGGGACATTTCCACCCTATAAAATCCGGCCAGATTCGTGTGGAAATTCAGTTTAAAGACCGAGACTCTGATGAAACGGTGAACGTCATCCTGTATGCAGAATTCGATAATACTATAGAAATCAACAGTTTGAGAGAAGTCATCCTAGATTACTAGAAACCATGGAAGACTGTTATCCCTCTTTACCTAGTGGAGAAACGTTTAGTGTTGGATTATTGTTAAAAAATGTTAGAGTTGTTGTTGTCTAGTGTTAAGTGATTTTTGAATAAAAAATGTTGTGTTTTGAAAAAATTGTTTGATGTTATATTGTTGGATTATTGTTAAAAATGTTAGAGTTGTTGTTTAGTGTTAAGTGATTTTTGAATAAAAAATGTTGTGTTTTGAAAAAATGCCTTTGTCTTTTGTTTAGCTATAAGAATGTTGGATTGATGCTCTTTCATTTCTTACTATCCCTCTCATGGCACTCACTAAACGTTGCGACTCAAAAACCGTGTGGGGGATGTTTTCCTTCACGTCTGCGCTTTGACTTTAAGAACCGGGTTGTTTCCAGTCTAACCATCCATTGTCGACTCATCCTCCTACGAAGATGTGCTCCAAACTAGCTAAGCTCAACGAAGCCTACGTGAATTTGCATAGGGTCAGACACAGTCTGATACCGAAGCCAGAAGAAATAGAGAATGTGAGAATGTTAAAAATCACTGAAGACCTGATAGAAGAGCTCTTCAGAGAAGAAATGAACAGGGAAAAAAAAGAATGGACAGAGAAGTACAGACTTCAGAGACAGCAGCAACAGCAGCAACAACAACAACAGCAGCAGCAACCTGAAGCTGACAGAGGCTTTGTCGATTGTCGTATCGACACCAAAGAGTTCTTCTCTTTTCGAAGAAGCAGACCTATCGCCAGAAAGTCTATCCTCAGAGGACATCGCATTCTTAAAAACTAAAAAAGAATGCCATAGCAAACAAACAAACAGCCCTTTTCAGGGCTACCCAATACTCTAGAAAAGAAATAACAATCCATTTGCCAATGTGTGTAGGTAGAGTAGTGTGAAAATAAACACTAACTCTTTTTTAAAAAAATGTGAGGGTATGTGTCTGTGTGTTTGTGTTTGTAAGTGGTTAAGTAAGTTGGTATGGATAGTAGATTAAAATGATGTCTTTTTTTTTGGTGTTTGAGGTGTAAATTTGGGGTTAGATTGGATTGCTTTGCGTATGTGGATAGTCTATTGAAGTGATTTATAAAAAAATTTAAAATAGTGATGGGTAGCATAAAAAAGTGAGTGAGTGTTTCTTTTAGGTCCGCGCGTTGTTGTTTTTTTTTGGTTATGATCTAGGTAAGATCAATTTTATGTTTTTAGGGGGATGTTTTCCATCACGTCCGCGCTTTCACTATACATTGAAACTCGCTGGGCAGTCTAGCTACCCTTGTTGATTGATCAACACAAGAATGAATAGCAGAATAAGCAAACTTCTTGAACTCCAGATACATCTGGAATATGTCAGGCGCCTGTTAAATGAATAGGCCGCGGAGGCTATAGTAGAAGAGGAAAGAATGAAGAACGAAGAGGAGGGGAGAAGACAGAGGGAAAAGGAGGAAAAGAAACTAGAAGAGAGGATGTCGTACAATATTCCCGAGACAGAGGATTGGGGTGTTAAAGCGAATCATCCTCCCTCTGCGCTCCCCAGAAGAAAGGTGAAAGGAGACTGGGGAAGAAGATGCGTGTGTGGCGCCAGGCCAGGAAGGTGCAACCATTAGATAGGTGCATCTGGAGTTCAAAAAAATAAAAAAAAACCCTTTTAAGGGCTACCCAATACTCTAGAAAAGAAATAACTATCGATTTGCCAATGTGTGTGTGTGTGTGTGTGTGTGTGTGTGTAGGTAGAGTAGTGTGATTATAAACACTAACTCTTTTTTCATAGTGCGAGGGTATGTGTTTGTGTGTTTGTGTTTGTAACTGCTCACGTAAGTTTGTGTGAATGGTAGATTATGGGTTTCTTTATTGTTTCTTAGCGTATGTGAAGAGTATAGTTTGGGTTTTGTAAGCGCTCACGTACGATTGTGTGGATAATAGATTATGGATTTTGTTTATTGTTTCTTAGCGTATGTGGAGAGTATAGTTTGGGTTTTGTAAGCGCTCACGTACGATTGTGTGGATAATAGATTATGGATTGTGTTTATTGTTTCTTAGCGTATGTGAAGAGTATAGTTTGGGTTTTGTAAGCGCTCACGTACGATTGTGTGGATAGTAGATTATGGATTTTGTTTATTGTTTCTTAGCGTATGTGGAGAGTATAGTTTGGGTTTTGTAAGCGTTCACGTACGATTGTGTGGATAGTAGATTATGGATTTTGTTTTAATGATTTGCGTGTGTAAATAGTAGATTTGGGGTTTGTTTATTGTTGCTTCACTTATGTGGATAGTATATTATATGAAATGAGAAAAGTAGGGATGTTTTCTTTCACGTCTGCACGATGTTAGGTCATGATCTAGGTAATATCAATTTTATGTTTTAAGGGGGATGTTTTCCATCACGTCCGCGCTTTCACTATAAGAACCCACAGTATTCGTCGTTCAAACCATTCTGCAAAGAATAAAAAAAGAAGACGGCTTCTAACCAAATGGACAAAATACAAACATTACAAGACGTTTTAGACAACTTAGGAATGATGGAGCAGATGTTAATAAGACTCGTTGAAGACCACTATTCCTATAGTCCCCATCGTGTAAAGATGGAAATTAATAACTTGAGAAAGGTAAAGGACAAGATAAGTGGTGTCATGAAAGAGATAAAGGAGGAGAAGGAGGATGAAGAGGAAAGGATAAGGATGAAAGCATGGAATGAAAAAATTGAAAAAGAAGAAGAAAATGAAAAGAGGAAGAAAGAAGAGGAGGAAGAGAAGAAGAAAGAAGAGGAGGAGAAAAAAAAGAAAGAAAAGAAGAGAAAGAGTGTTGGAGATAAAATAAGAAGTTGGTGGAGAAAAAGAAGAAATTAGAAGCAGAAGAAGAAGAAAACCCAAAGGCCCTTTTCAGGGCCAGCCATATTTCTCGAAAAGAGATAGCCTTTCCATTGCCTACCCTTTTTTAAATTTAAATTTAAATTTAAATTTAAAAAAACTTTTTTTTTTTAAAAAAAATCCCATATTCAATTCCTCTTGTCCCTAGACAAACCCAAACTCTGGTCCCATGTTCAATTCCCCTTGTCCCTAGACAAGCCCAAACTCTATGTTAAATTCCCATTGTCCCTAGAGTGACCCACGATTTTTCTCCATGTTAAATTTCCATTGTCCCTAGAGTGGCCCAGGGGTGTTTTTAATGCTCCCATTGTCCCTAGGGTGGCCCCATTTACTACTCCCATAGTAGGGATGATAGATGTTACCCGATGTATAGTAATTGTATCCAATGGCGTCAAGAAAGTGTTGAAAATCTTACAGTAATTATCAAAATAACTAAAGTGAAAAGTAAAGTAAAAACAAAACAAAAACCATCTGTTGATCAAATCGACATAGCTTTAACAAGCAAGTAGATGCGTAGGCAATAGAAAAATTCAATGCAAAATAGTTGTATTGCGAAAAAAATGAACATTTAGTTTCGTTCAAGTATCCGATTGACCTTTTACTAGTAAATGCTGATCTTTTTCTTCTTTCAATATCAACTGCTTTTTCAGAAGTTATACAACTACTACATAAATAAATTACACATTCCTTTCTCTTAACATAAGAATACTTTCAACTTAATTGTATACACTGTAATGAACCACTTAAAACGGGGCTTTTATAGGATGAGTAAACATTACGAGTACGCAATATCGTTTTAAAAAATGACCGTCTTTACTTGAATCACAAAGTGTCGATGATTTGTAGATGTCTCTGATATAAATAACATTGCAAAATGTTTATTATGATCTTACTTTAAGATGTGTGGGTGCTTGTGTTTGCATGAAATAATAATTTACTGCTTTACAACTGGATCGTGTCCAAATAATTTGGACCTTTAACATAGTAGGATATTGCTTTCAAATTGTTTTAATGTAAATATTTTCAGTGTTTCTCATTGTACATTGATCATGCATGTCACACGATTTGTAATGTCGAATAAAATGTTTAAGACCTTTGCTAAGTTAAATTCTCAAATATTTTGCTTTCTTTCTAGCATTTGTCTTTCTTTCTTTTCATTTCTCTTTCTTTGTAATTCCGTTTAGTCGATAAGTATTACTTTCTCTATATTTCCCTTAATTCATTTATTCTCTCTTGTTTCTTTCTAACTTACATATTTATAATCTTTACAAGCAATGCAGAGAACAATATCATACCTTTTAGAAAGATTTGATCACAACTTAAATATTTGTTCTTCAAAGTTTTAATATCTGTGGTTCTATTAATAATTTATCATACACGCTTGATACATCAAATTTAAGTCTGCCAGTGGAGACTATATAAATGTATTCTGTCTCTTATTATTTAATGTCTGAAATTTTTTACAGGCTTTCTATCCTCTGACGTGTAGGTCTCTGATTACAATACTGATGGAGAAACATGTATATATTAGGATCCCTGTATAATCCATGGACATGGCAATAATTACAGAACATGCAGCGTGCTAAGAGTTGACTGAACTACCTTTGTCATAGAACCAGACAAGTATGGTCTTCGTCAATCTAAACAACGAGTACAACTTTTGTCATCAAATGTTTGAGGATCGATAGGTCTGTGAGTGCACAGGCAGCTTAAGAGGTCAATGTGAGCACTGAATGTTCTATGGTGTTGTGGACAAAAGATGGCAGCACCACAGATCGTGGGGTCGTTGGTTATGACCTTCCTGGTCTGCCTCCGCTGTTCTGTGGCTGTTCTATTTTCCTCTCAAGCTTCAGCGGCTTTTCCGATGGAGGAGCACGACAAGCCTTTGTCTTGAGCAGTCGGCTCCAACGTGCCAGTACGTATGCCAAAATCCTTCAAGGACTTCTTCAGTGAGTCATTATCGTTTGTTCAGGCCTCCTTTAGATTGTTTTCCTTGTTCTCGCTCGTCATACAAAATATCTTTTCGGGCTACGTGGTTTGCTCATCGCAGCTGTGACTCTATGATGAAGGTGTGGATACTGGGCAGACCTGATTCGGAAAGGACCCTTGCATCCGAGATCCAGTCTTGCCACTTCATGTTGAAGAGTCCTCTGAGGCAAGTTGTGTGCACGTGGTTTAGCTTCTAGGTATGGCGCTGGTAAACTGTCCAGGTCTTGCAAGCATATAGTAGCGTTGGATTACTATCGTTCTGTATACCTTCAGCTTTGTTTGTAGACTAGTGCCTCTTATGTTACACACGTTGCCGAAGACTGCGCTGGCTTTGTTTTAAAATCCTGGCGTTAACTTCGTCATCAATGACAACGTTCTGTTACAGAGTGCTGCCAATGTAGGTGAACATACTCACTACGCTGAGATGGAGGCCATTGATTGTTATGTTTGCTCAACATACTGTTGCCCTGGGGCTGGATGATACATTACTTCAGTTTTATTTGTGCTAATATTAAGGCCAATATTTGTGCAAGCATCAAATAACTTGTCAAAGCTAGAGCAAGCGCTGAGGGCGCAGTCATCGTCAAATAGTAAGTCTCTGACGATGTCGTTCGTGACCTTAGTTTTTGTTGAAGCCTCCTGAGTGTTTTGGGTCTCATCCTCTTCCTGGTATTCATCCATGATCTAAGTGCGAGTGTCAAATCCAAGACAAGACCTTTTTCAGATGACTGTACAGTCCATCGGGAAAGAAATGCACCCAAAGACAGACTGTGAGATTCTTCAAGAATACCTGAACCAACTGGCCCTCTGGGAAACAACTTGGAGTATGTCTTTCCCCAGGCAAAAATGCAGCATCCTAAGAGTTTACAGGAAAAAATCATATATCTTGTCCTAATATACTCTTACGGGGCACAAGTTAGCCAATGAGCAGGCAGCAAGATATTTCGGGGTTGAATTGTCCCGAGACCTCTCTTGAAAAAGGCACACAGACAAGATAGTGAAAAAAAGGGAACATTAACTCTGATTTCCTGCTCCGCAACCTTCAAATTAACAATGAAGAAGTAAAAAGTGCGGCATATTTTGTTCTGGTTCGACCAGGTCTTAAATATAGCTCGACTGTGCGGAACCCACATAATACAGATTTAATAATTAAGATAGAGATGGTTCACAGGAGAGCTGCTAGATTTACCACAAATAAATATCGTAACACAAGCAGTGTCAGTGCAATGTTGAACCATCACCAGTGTGAATCACTCTAATCCAGGCGAACTAAGGCCCAGCCGATCATGTTGTATAAGATTGCGCACAACCTAGTAGACATACCAGCGGACAAATACTTGACCCTGACATACCGCCAAACTAGGAAAAACCACAGGAAAAAGTTCCAATTAAAGTCACCATCGACAAATTGTTTCAAGTTCAGCTTCTTGCCATATACAATAGGGACTTGGAACAAATTACCATCAATACTTGCAGAAGCTCCTGACTCCAATATCACATTCTAATGAACTAGTCAGCTACAAGTAAGTCCTAGTGATTCTAAGCGCTATGCCGGTTCAGGTTCTTTATCTCATTGCCGGTACGGTAGCCGGATTGGTCTGAGTATGAAAGGACGAAAACGTACATTAACACTCTTTTACTTATTTGTGCCTTTCCTGTCATTACTCTTCTGACTGTCCTATCACTTCCGTCTTTACTTTATCTTTGATCACACACCACCCGTTGCTTAATAGTGTGACTGCGTTAACGTGTGTATATATATATATATATATATGAAGTTATTTATGTAAAGAATATTCGTGGCGCCTTTTCGTGAGACTTTGTTGTGAAGATTTGGAACATGTTTAGTTGAAATAATAATAATAATAATAATGGGAATATATATATATATATATACCTCGTGACGTAAAGGATTGTAATCGATGTGTGGTTTTCGCTTGCTGTTCTGCCTAGTACAGTCCTGTACTTGCATACAACCGCCATCAAGCCCATGGTCCTGGTGATAGATGTTACCAGATTGATAGTAATTGAAATGCAATGGCTTCAAGAAAGTTTTGCAAATCGTACAGTAATTATCAAATGAGTAATGTGAAAAGTAGAGAAGAAAGAAAAAAACATATGTTCGTCAAATCAACAGAGATTTAGCAGGCAAGTAGATTGGTAGCAAGTATAAAGATTCAATGCGAAATAGTTGTGTTGTTAAAAAAATGAAAATTTAATTTTTGTTCAAATATCCGATTGACATTTTAGTATCAAATTCTGGTCTTTTTCGTCTTTCAATAGCAACTGCTTTTTGAGAAGTTATACAACTACTACATAAATGAATTATACATTTCCGCTTTCTTAACATAAGAGTACTTTCAACTTAATCTTATTTAGAGGAATAAACCTCTAAAACGGGGGTGTTATATGACGAGTAAACATTACGAGCACGCATCATCGTTTTGACAAATACAGTCTTTACTTTAATCGCAAAGTGTCGATGATTTATAGACGTCTGTCAGCTATAATTAACATTGTAAAATGTTTCGTATGCTCTTACTTTAAGATTTGTGGGTGCTTGAGTTGTCATGAAATAATAATTTACTGCTATACAACTGGATCGTGTTCAAATAATTTGGACCTCTAACCGAGTATGGATATTGCTTTCAACTTGATGTAATGTGTATTTTAGTTCAAGTAATTTGTTTGCACATAAAAATATTTACATTAGTTTAGTCTCATACGATGGAATGCAAATATCGGACCAAGTGTGCATAGTCTTGAGAGACCGTAAATGTTTCAGTTGAAATATGTCGCCGGAGAAACATGGATATAAAATTCCAGCTATAAATACGCCAAAGTCCTTATCCTTCCTTTTTGATAATTATATATATATATATATATATATATATATATATATATATATATATATATATATATATATATATATATATATATATAGAGAGAGAGAGAGAGAGAGAGAGAGAGAGAGAGAGAGAGATTATTTCAGCCTTAAAAAGTAGCATGACAATGCATCATTTACATACAAATAAAGTAAATATTGACAACCGGTCCTTTCGTCCACCACTTTACAGCTTTAGCAGGTACATTTTACAAGTTGATTTTGATCTAATTGAAAAATACCATATTTCTGTTCAACCTTATACATGGTACCACTCACAAAAAAAACATAACACAATTGTCATAAATATTTTCAGTTTTTCTCATTGTTCACTGATGGAGGATGTGAAATTATTTGTAATGTAAAATAAAATGTGTATGACTAAGTTAAATTCTCGAAAATTACGCTTTCTTATTTTTCTTTTTTCTTTTTCTCTTTCTTTTCGATTCTCTTTCGTCGTAATCCCGTTTCGTCGGTAAGTATTACTTTCTCTACAATCTCCTTCATTCATTCTATCTTGTTTCTTTCTAGCTTACTTATTTATATTCTTTCAGGCAGTGCAGAGAACTACAACATAACGTTTGGAAAAATTTGATCACAATTTAGATATTTGTTATTCAAAATGTTAATGTATGTGGTTTATTAATAATTTACCATGCACTCTTAAGACATCAAATTTCATTCTGCCAGTGGAAACTTTATACATGTAGTCTTTTTCTTATTATTTAATGTCTGAAATGTTTCAACAAGCGCAGGCTCTCGATCTTCAGATGTGAAGGTCACTGATTACAATACTGATGGAAAAACATGCTTGTATTAGCATCTGTGTATAATCCATTGACATGACAATAATTACAGAACAAGCAGCGTGTTTAAACTGAGCTGACTAAACTAATTTTGTCATAGGACTAGACCAGTATAGTCTTCGTCAATCGAGGACCACTTTTGTTATCCAATGTTTGAGGGGGCTCGATAGGTCTGCGGGTGTGCAGGTAGCTTAAGAGGTCGATGTGCGACCGGAATATTATATGCCAGTATGGACAAAAGATGGCAGCAACGCAGATCGTGAAGTCGTTAGCTTTGCTTTCCTGGTCTGCTTCCGTTGTTCTGCTGAGACTGTCCTGTCGGCGTTGCAAGCTTCAGTGCCTTTTCCGATGGAGGAACGCCACAAGCCCTTGTCCTGAGCAGTCGGCTCCCACGTGTCAGTGCTTATGCTAAAATTCTTCAGTGAGTTCAATGACTTCTTCAAGATGTAGTTATAGCATTTCATCTGACCTCTTTGGAGTGTTTGCCTTGTTCTAAGCACATGACTGAATCAGGACTGGCAACTCTTTGAATTGTTCCGCTCACCTATTACATATTAGTGTAAGACTAAACAGACAGCAGAACATCACTTAGGTGGGAGTCCTCCGTACGCATGTCACAACACTGAGAGGAATTATACAGTTTCTGTCTGTCTGACAATTTAGTATTACACTAATAGTGTAATTACTGTGAGAACTTATAGATGCACAGTCTGTCTCTTCAGTCTTAAATAAGTGCGTAGATATTGAAACACTGTGAAAAATTATTAATTCACTGTCTAACAAAATGGTTAATGTTATTGATTTGTTGTAAACAAAAAAAACTGGTATTATTTATATATTTATTAAAAACAATATGTTCCTCACTGATGTGATAGTGAAGAGGTTAAGGCGGATGACACTCTTCGTTCCATAGTCGCCTTGTGAAACTTCATTCGGGTTCAAATCCGCGTGACGGACAATATTTATTATAATTGGGGTGACAGCTGCCATCTGCTGAGATGTTGAATTAGGAATCAACAGGAAATTGTAGCTAATATAACTTGATCCAGGTGAACTTGCCGGCCACATCCAACCCACTAAGAGTGTTCGTTTTGCACCAATGAGTTCACCTTCGGGCGTGTGCCTGATTGCAACAATAACAATACAAAATATTAATAAATAATTAAAAGTGAAATAGAATATGAAACATTCAGCTGGTTGTGGTCATCCATGAGACCATATATTGGCCTTAATTCTTGTCATGCTTCAGCGATATAGCTGGCCCGTGTTGACTTCAAAACACAATCAGGCTTATATATATGGCCCCGATCGGCTTTTGAAAATTAAGAAATCAATATTTTCTTTAAGGCCCCGATGCCATTAACGGACGTTTAAAAACACATAAGCAGCATCGTATTAACCATCGTTGAATTTCTTTACCTAAAATATATCACCAAGGATTGATTATAGAGTCGATACAAGGCTTTGATAGGCATTTCTGATACAGTTATGAACCCCTCCACACCCAATTTCATAGAAGGCTTGATTTTTAAAATGATCACTTTCCCCCCAAAAAGGTATGTTCACCCTGGCCCCCCTCTCCGCTCCTACACATGTAGTTACATTTGAACAAGTGTGTATATTCAGCATTGCGAGGGTGTCATTAAATGATTTGTAAATTAAGAATTCGTTCATTTCTTTAAAAGTTTTTTTTTCAAGAAAAGTAAATGTCATCTAGAATTTAATCCTCTAAACCTAAGGGTTCTTAAGTTGATTCAAATTTTTTTTCTGAATAAAGCAAACATATAAACATATAGCAAAATAAATCAATCAACCTTCTCCAAATGTATAGAATAGTAAAGACATTTTTTCTTTCATATTTTACGGACATCAAGCTGAAACACATTTATTCTGGTGCTAACATTTTAAAACTGTTTACAATGGTAACTGCTTTGAATTCTGCTGAACATCCACTGAAGCCAAGTTTTTATTAGGGAGAGACCATTTACGTTTCTAAAGGGATAGGGGGAGGAATGATATATAACCATTGTCTTATTCTGATTTGTGGTATAAAAAAAGGACACTATGCCATTCATTTCATTACTTGAAACAACGTATTGTGTGATGAATGAAATAAAACAAAAGTACCACAGTCAGAAATAATAATTTAGCCCCTTACAGTTAAATGGCCAGTTCCAAACACTACATGTGCATTCAAAATTGAACTAATTGGTATAGTATAGTATATGTATAGTCAATCTCATAACATGGCCATTACTGCTTAAGGACTAAACCCGTGTTTTTAAACAAGCTGCTGATATCCAGAATTTAATTTTCCGTACCTTGGAGTATTAACTTTTCATATTTATACAGAAGGGTAAAATTGCACTGTTCAATAGAAGCTCTACAAGTCAGCGTGTAAGTTTTCTAAATGTACAAAACAGACAAGACTTTTCAAATTAATTTATATTGTACATATATATGATCAAAGTAAAGATCACTGATTGGTAAAATGGTACTTGATTGTTAATCCCTCAGGACCAGTCGATCTTTCTATGGGTATCTTCATTGACTGACTGTTCAAATGTCAATCAGTAATACTGCTCAGCTGCTTTACAGTAGAGATGCCACCAGTATGGCAGCCAAAGCGCTGTGGATTTGTTAGTATCTTATTGCTCCGTCGAAGAGCGAAAAGTGGAGGGATTAATTCCTCCACAGCGTTTTATGTGGGGTTCTGAAAATACATGCATGCTGTACAATACATAATAACTCAGGACAGCACACTACAGCTAAAAATAGTTCGCTGCCAATTTAAGAGCCTTAATAGCAGTCTCATTAGCATATTGCAACTAACATTGGATTGCTGGCAACTGGTATTGCCGCCTGGTTGTGGATGTTACATAATCATTGTAAGGTTAAGACATATCACTCCCAGCCTGTCTGAGCAAGATTCATTATCACCACTGTTTGCAGATGATTACTTAAAATGACCATTCGGTAGCATAAATTTGCACTGCTTTTCAATCGATCTCCTTTGCTTAAATGTATAAGGAAAACCAATGTATAGTGTGCTGTCAAGTATATTTTGCTTAGCCGTACTATACCGTTCTTGTTGATAAAAGATTATTTTCACTTTGATTTTACATCCATTTGATTGGCCTTATTAAGGAAAAGCCTTTCAAGTGCCAAACCATGTTCAGTATCAGCAGAAATATGAACAATTAGTGTATCGCATGATAAATTATTGTGTTCTGATTTTCTAACTAACAGGATATAATTTACGATTGGATGCATCTGCCCATGGCTGAGATGCTTTACGTCATTATTAAAATTAAATTAATCATAATTATTGCTACATGCCAATATAACTTCACGGTGTGTGATGATGAGATTTGACATCTCGACACTTCTTATTGTTTTTGGTTATCGTCATCTAGAAGATGATCGACCACCGCGTTATTGCCCAGTCCGGGTAAATAATATTACAAAATATGAAATTAATGGATGGAAAGACAGATATCTGAGCAGAGATATATAATAGAGCATCATGAGCCCCCATATGTAAGATAAAACATTTTAATCAATTTCATAAAATGAAATTGAATATGACATATGAACAATTCATTTTTGAAATTCAATTAGACGTTCCGTTATACTGATAGAAACATTCATCATATGATCGAGTGATTGACCAAACTCAAATTGCTAGCATGTTGGCATCAGTGGTCGCTTCCGGTCTTCTGCCAAATCACTGGTGAAACGTTGGCATTGCAGTAATTTGTTTTACTTCTCTACCTCTTCATCTAACCATTTTGGGTCATCAACCTTTCGGCTACAGACTCTCCTCTTTTCCCATTTTGCCGCATAGTTATGGAGCTTTTTTTCCTTCAAATAAAAATACAATTCATAACCTAGACACGAGTCAGTGTTTCTATTTTTCCTCCTGGATTATACAATATTCCCACTCTTTTATATCAGATATAATTTATCATAATTGAAAAGAACAAAGCTATCATCAGTTAGCAAACAGTTCATATTCACAAGCCTATTACTATAAATTAATGTCTTTTTGAGCCGATACTCAGACTTCTCCGGAACATGAAATAATTAGACCTCTTAATAACTATTAATGCACTACTGTAGGCTGTAAATCACAAGCGAACGATGTTTGTTAACATTTGCCCCTATTATTAACACCATCGGTTCTTGGTTGAAACGAATTAACTGCTTAATTACTAAGTTAATTAATGGATTTCACTCCATGACAAAAATAAAATACTTTGCTAATTATTAATTCTTTCGTACAGACATATTAATAATCAATTCGTACATATTGCACATCACTTAAGACAGATAACTTACTTCTCACAATTTGCATCAGACAAAATGAATGCAATTACTACAATTCATGATTTATGTTACATACAAAACCACTAAATCCGAACTCATTCATACCAACTAAATGCTGTATGGCATTGTTATAACACTGGAATCATATAACATGCCAGGTCACTAATGCACAATTTTTCCCTGAACTCAGGAAAAAAGTTTAAGTATGTAGTTAAAATTAATAAATTCAACAAATTACAAATTTATACCAATAAACATGCTTTATGCAATTTAGACAAAACCTTTGCGCTTTCTCTAGCACTTACTCACTTATTATCAGAGAATTCCCTTTGTCTTCTCTGGTTCTAGCACTTGCTCACTTATCATCAAATAATTCCCTTTGTCCTTCTCTGGTTCTGAGTCTCTCAAATTTCCAGACCCTCTTCATTGGATAACTTAGTTAATGAGAGAAATTACTTATTGACTTTCGTCAGAGATAAATTCTGGTTTTCCTCAGCTCGTAGACTTCCTATTTTCACGAGGGGAATTTCTTAAAAGCTTGAATTCCGCATTTGACCACACACACACCCTTATTCAGCTTAGCCAATCAGAATTACTTCTCTAACTGCCAAAAAATATTAACACTTCCATCAGTGAGAATAATTATCTCTAGACTGCTTGTATTAATAGCTATTCGGAAAATATCATTATATCACACCTGTTTCAAATGGCATAAGACTTCCTAAATTTTTGTTCTGGTATGTCTTAGCTCTTGTCATTTTCCACTTCTTGACCTTATGCTAATATTGCTCTATATCTGTCCCTAACCGTTAACATAGTAGATCCTAATTATATCATGTTTACAAACAAGAGAGCTTAACGGTTACTAGCTACCAAATTTGTTGTGACGCTAGCTCGTACGTAAATCTTAATGTGTATGTGTCACGTTGACCACAACAGAATGTACTGCGAAAATTATCTCTGTAAATGTTTGCACCTTTACATATAATATCACATGACATGGCATGATACTAAATTAATCATTGCCTTCACCATTAGCAACAGTACTCAAAGAATATTGTCTAGTGGTACAAAATATGCAATTTGTAAGGTAGATATGTCAGAAAATGACGAACGCCATGTTATTTTAACGGTGTCTCACACATTACATTGTTATTCATGTTTTGTTTTTGTTGTTGTAGGGTTTAACGCCATTTTTAGGCAAAAGATAGGTTATACATGGCAGCCCGTGTAACTGGTGGATGAAGAACTCCGGAAAATCCTGGAAAGAACCACCGACCCACGAGAAGCTACTGGTCGGTTTTCTTACGTTCCCACGTAAGCCAAGCCTGAGACCTAAACCTACGCAGACAAAGGAGAGATGGCTTTAAACCATTCGGCTGCTTTGGGCCCCTGCTATGCATGTAACATTTGATATATGTTTACACGTATAATTATACTTCATACAAATGGCATATTCATAAGATGCATAGGTAAGGTAAATGAATAAAGCATCAAAATATATCTGGACATGATTTCACGAAACATCTGCAATGTGATCCAAAAATAATACAATCCTGCATTTGTACTCAAAGTAAATTTATGAACTTAAATAATTTCAATATTTTGCCCTCCAAGGCCCACAGACGAGAGAAAATTTTATTTGAAATTAACTCGTGTTATGATCTTTGATTTAAGACTCTCTTACAGAGAAAAGTTTGTTCTTCTAACAATTTTGTAGTACACTTTTATATTTTATCATCTAATTTACATTACAGATCTTTGACTGCTATTGATTTGAAGTAAAAAATACATTTACCTGCGTTGTGCCTGAAATATAAAACTGGTGTGCAATTCAACACTTTTGTAAAGAAATTTATATTACAGCTACTAGAGCTCTATATCAAAACATGAGGTCCTCTCTCTCTCTCTCTCTCTCTCTCTCTCTCTCTCTCTATATATATATATATATATATATATACATATATGCAAAATGCTCTCTGCAGATAGATCCACATTGAATATAACTAATGTTTTCTCCCTTTGAACAATGCATGGTGAATTTGTTAAGTCTAGTGTAGAAACCACCAATCACGATCATGTAGTTCTTATATGCCATCTGTTTTAACCTATTTCAGACCTTCAAGATCTCAAGAATGTGACGTGTATGTAAAAAGAAACAACATGAGTTAAATTTGATTGTTATATTTAAGATTTGATAATAAACAAATTGGAGCGAAATGTGTAACAAATGATAAATGAAGTTAAGAAAGTATAATTCAAAAGATTAGGAATAATAATGGTAAAAAACATTACAGAAGGAAACTGTTTAAACTTTTACGTGGAGAAGTAATTACTACTGGCAACCAAATTATCATTAAAAGCACTTATAAATTTCATTATTGCTGTAATTAGTACTGACAAACAAATTTGCAAGTAGATTGCCAGCAACGTTTACATTCCATTTCATTCACTGAATGTAGAAAGTATATATTGAAAAATCCTGAAAATTCAATTTGACCATTTAAAACAATATGCTAACTACGCAAAAGCGTTTGAACTTTTTCTAAGTTTGCTTTTTGTAAATTCCTATGTTCAACAAGAGTTATCAGAAAGATAAGGAAATGTATGCATTCATGGACATTAAAGTTTCAATTGTTTACATTTCAGTATACATGTACTATGTGATATCACATCTGTCTTTGTTATTATGTGCATGTAATGGTACATATATATATATATATATATATATATATATATATATATATATATATATATATATATATATTACATGCAAATAATAACAAAGACAGATACAATAATAGCCTGCTGGAATGGTCAACAGATTGGTGAACCGTTTAGTTTTGGGGTCTTGTGTTTTCATAGAGTTACCTACAGTGACACATTCATCCAAGTTTTCTTGTACTTGGTCGTTATGAACTTCGATCGTATAAGTATTTTGATTTTCATTGATGTGTTGCATTTGTGTAGGGTGAATCATTTCCACCAAAGCCACTTCCCAATGGGCTTCGTGATCCATTTGGATGACGTGAGGGAATTTGGCTATGAAACAGCATAAGGTATTGCGTCGAAAACACCTCCATGGAACTGTCACTGGGTCAAATAAAACTGGTTATTTATAATTCCTGAGTTATGATGTCTGAGTATTTCAGGGACGAGTTGGGAAGAAGGTAATCGATGCAACTGCTCGGTAAAATGGTCTACTATTACTTGACGCCTTGTTGCAAACTCAAATTGCCAATGTCTGCACCGATGACACAATATACCACAAAGATTTGGCAGAAAAAGACGACTTGCGTTCTAGACACATGTTCTACACACCACACCAACAATGGCTGCTTTTGTAGATCTTGCACAGAAGAACGAAGTGAAGGAGTGATCACGGAGTGGTCACAGAGTGGTCATTGTTATAGAGGCTGAGGCTGTGTTGAAGGGCATGATGGTAACTTCTTTTAATATTTGATGACTTGCGAAGCCTCGCTCATAGAATCGAAACTGGAAGGATATGCTTTCCTACGTACTTCTTCTTCCATTTTGGTCACAAGATGTAACTCGGGCAAATAAAACGTTCCTTTTAACACTTTCCGGGTTCATGTATTCCAATAAATAGACGACAGGATGACTGTCACGCACTCGTCCAGTGACACGAAACAATTAGGTAGTCCACTTGTGTAAGTAACCATTGTCGAAAGTGCGTTTGGGTTTGCCAATGCGCACCCAATCTATGGTCCTCAAGACTCAACCTTTCTAGCGGAGGGTTACGGTCGGGACGTAACAAACAGGCGCTCCAAGACGGTCACTTCATTGTCGTGAGTCACTTCATGCGGGGCATATCCGATGATTCGATGGTAAGATTGGTTGTACGCTTGGAGCAGTTACGGCAAGACGTCGATGTGCTGGAGAGTGTGTTGATGCGTAAAATATTCCCACATGCGTTCTTTCAAGGTGCATTGAAAACGTCACATGATGCTGAGTTTGGTTTCGGGATTCAAACTGGTGAAAAAAATGAATGTCTCGTCTCTTCAATTATTTTTGGAAAGCTTGGTTCAGAAAGTCTGTATCTTTGTCGGTGTGCCATCGAAGAGGGTGTCGACTGCTTTGTTTCAACACCAGTTTGAGGGCTCGCACTAACTCGCTGCTAGATTTGGAAATCAATGGCACATGAGGTAAACGGAGACTTTTCAGTCGTGGTTTGGCAGCACGATACAATTTCTGAACTCCTTAACCTGCATGACTGGATGGGTCCTAGTAGATGCTGGCTATCACCTTGTCTATCAGGATTTTTTTTTAATGAGTCACCCACTCTTTACTGATGCTACTCCGAATCGGGCAAGGGTGGCTTGGAAACGGCTGTACTTGTCCGCTGTGCCAAGTGAGTGGAAGTCGAGGGTAGTGGTGGTGGTGATGGAGGTGGGGTGGTAATGGGATGGTTTTGATCTTCGTTGCTTTTTTCACTTCTGGTTTTCCTTCTTTCTTTTTGACTTCTGTCGAAGGAGGAGTGGACATAATTGTTTTAACCCAAGCTTAAATTTCTCGTTGGTGTGTAAGGGAAGGGGTCAACGTGGACGCTGCAATCGTAGTAGGGATGGGAGCTGCTGGCGGTGTTTGAAAGACTTCTCGTGGCTCTTCTTACTCATGCATCCATGGGGCTGCGTCTCTCTTGGCCACTGGGGGTGGTGGTGGTAGTGGTGAACTTTTCATCAGAGTCTTAAAATCTTTCACAGTTGGCAGAGTTGTTTTGTCTTTTGCTTTCTGCGATATATCAACGATTGCAATTCTTGTTGTAACTGGGACATATTTGCCAAATAAGGATTGGGAGGTATATGCGGGGTCGGTTGTTAATGCCAATGATGGTATTCCATCCATCTTTTGTAAGGTACTAACAAGGCCAGTTTTTGTCCTTCCATATGATTTCAATGGTTACGTCTGATATTTTGTGACATCAGAGGTTCCTTTTATATTTATGGACCGGTTTTACCTTCCTCCCAAAATTTCTCTCTGCGTGGCTCCCGCTATTCCTTTTAGTATGGTTGCTGTCAACATTTGTGTAAATCCTCAGGGTTGCAAAAACATCTTTTCGTTCGACGAATGGGTATTTCCTTCTGGACCATTTGAAAAAGAACGTGTTGACGCTTAGCTACGTATTCTGTCTGATATGGAGACAAAGGTATTGTGCCTTTCAAGACGATTACACAACATTTGCACACGGTATCCACGCCGTCTTTGGAGGCAGTTTGAATCATTTATTTTCTCAAGGGTGGAGGGTTTTTGGAAAGGTTGGAGAACACGTCCGAATTTTTGGCTAATGCAGGAGGCAGTCATTTACTTTTCTTTCCTTGTAGGTAGAAGAGGGATGGATTCTGAAAGGTGATATCTTTGTTTGTTGCGGGGTACACATCACAATTACATTGATGTCTATGACTTGGCACACACCTTTTCATCTTATATTTTGAAGTATTGCTTCGTCAAAAATGTGACGACTTTTTTTCCTATATCACCCAAAATTCTTCCTTTTCGGTTGCTACTCTTTTTCTTTAGACGACTGTTTCTTTTTTGGGATAGACGTTGTAACTTGGCTAATTTTGTTTTTCTCGGATGAAGAGATTATCCTTTTCTTTTCACTATTCCTTTTTGGAATGGACAACGACGATTGTGACGGTGTGCACTTCTTTTTAGGGACAACTTTGGGCGTTCAGGAGCACAAAAACACTGATCCCATCGTTTGTCACCACGTTTTTTTACTGGAATGCGTCGCCACTGATTCTCTTTACGTTGTATAATTTTCATGGCAGGCATCACGCGTCGTGGAGGAGTTCGCAACGATCTTAATCGGGACCATTCTTGCTTGGATAAATCCAGTCAACTCTGTAACATGCCCGATCTCTCTTGGACTTTGATTTTGGGAGCAGATACTTTGTGTTCAGCTGCGTTCCTAAAGACACGGGTTTCAAATTTTTCATCAAATTAGGAAAGACACGCGTGAAGTCGGATTTGGATGTCACCACCAGCAAGGGAGAAGTGGACGAAGCCGCAGATCGTTTTTTGGGTATGTATGGTTGCGTCCTGGCAGTAGTACCTCTCTTGCAAGATGAAGATGTTTTCTGGGGTGTTTTCTTTGGACTTTCTTTTTTCTTTATCTGGGCACTTTTTGTTTTCTGGGGCTGTGACCTGGTCTTGACACCACTGCCCTTTTTCTTCTGGGTACGTTGGGGAGTGGCTTTATATCTTGTTGACGACTTTGTGCTAATTGGGATCACATTTTAAGATGGAGCGAAAGATGTCACCTCCTATGGAACAGCTACCTCCAGGTTTCAAAATGATTTGCTTTTTGGTTTGGGTGTTGATGCAGCGATCGGTCAGTTCCGTCAAGGCTACTTTGTTTCTTTCCAAAGACGTCTGGTTTGATGTGGAGTCTGAACGATGCCCTGCAGTAATTGACGTGCTGTCACCGTAAACCATCGTAAGACTTCTTTGAGACTTGCTTCTAAGACACGAGCACGTATTTGTGGATTTGTGTCGCGACTGATGCCGTACAAGGTAAGAGGAGACTAAAGGGAGGTCATTTTGACAATGTGTGAGATAGACCGAATGTGACCGTGGTTTTTATACATTTTGTTTAAGTCGACCGGGACTTGTAGACGACAGGACCTTCGTCCTGGCACCAGTGGTGATACAGATGGGTACGAAGTCGCAAATAATCAATAGTGGTGGGTTTTATATCCACGAATACAAAGGTGTGTGGGGTTCGAGTGGCATTGTCGTACGCATGTCTCAGCCAAAGAGTTCCTAACTCTTTGGCTAAGTCTTGCACCTCCAATGTTATCTCTATGGCTTTTAAGCAAGACAACGTAATGAACATTGAGACTGATGGTGCGATGGGCTTTACTTTGTTGAAACAAATTTTGGGTGATGTAAATGACACTGGCATTACGATCATGCCCTTTGCACATAAATAACAGTTTAATTCTTCTGCATCTTTTCCCTACATTTCGTCCAAGATGACCAGATGAGTTTGTCTCGGGTCAGAAACTATCCGGTCGCCAGGAATGCCTTCCACATACATGATGGAATCGCCCTGACGTTTTCGCAGGAGGCAGTAAGCCGATTGCCACTCTATGTTACACCACACGATCCCTTGAGGTGGTGAGAAAGTTACAAGCAACACACACCGTTGTAAACATCATCAATGCCTAAAAGTTGAAGAATCTTTTTTCCCTTTGAGGTCGAGAAATATCGAGATGAAAGCGCTAGGCTTTTAACATAATGACTCTCTCGTGTACTTACATTTAAAGGTACCACTTTCATGATTTTGGTCGGTACCTCACATTACAGATCGTTGCGAGCTCACTAGAAATCGGCTGGCATACGAAATCCCCAAAAGCAAATCACTAAAATACACGCCACACGGCGACCCCAATTCAGTGGATATGGTTGTTGTAATAAGTGTTGGCAATCCTCCACCGTTTGAATACACTCATTGATTTCCTTCCACGGAATCTGTTGGATCACAAATGGTAAAGGTCGTGACACGGTAGTCATTTTTTATACCCTCTTTGGTGTCAGGTAATACGTGAACGTTTTGAACATTACCGTTTTTTTTCTCAGTGCCACACCAAAACATATTATTTTGTCACTAATTCACACACTACACGTTATACAGAAGTTTTCTCCTGAACTAAGAGTTGTTGGTTTTAAAAGAGTTTGGTAATCCTCTAACTTTTCGGTGTAGTATGATCACCTTGGAATTAGCATGAGTGGCATCCAAAACGTTACGAATCTCACATGATTCATCAATGTCTGACCAATGGAACGATTTCAAACGAATCAGTCCTCTTATACCATTCAGGTGAAAGTGGTTTCGACATTAGTAACGTAACGGATGCAATTGTTCTTTCCTTTTCACTTGTATTTAGACCAACTCTCGGTAAATGCGTTCTATCAACTACACAGGCAAACCATTAATATTTTCGTTTAAAGTATCCATCCAGAAACTACTGAAGTCGTCCTACTAAAGGTAGAGCGTGGAGACCATTGAGCATGCTCATGGTAAGCATAATCTTTCTACTCGTGAAGGGACAAACCGCAAATGAAGCACTTGACTTTATGCCCTTCTCCCAAGTAGATAAATCCGGCTCTGGCTAATTCTTCGGGGGTAGGTCCTCCTAGATATTTAGGCCACTATCTTTGGAACGTATGGAATCCACATTCAAAGTCTTATTATTCAGATAAACGCATAGAGAACGAATATTCATCTTTCATGAGCTCATTTCGGTGCAGGTATGGTGAAATCTGCAGGAGTTTGTCAGGGTTGGATCACATCCGTAGGGTGGCAGACTCGTGGTTTTGCGTGGAGGATGACATTGACAATGAAATCCAGTAAAGTGAAAAGATGTACGATAACGAGTGGCATCGCTTTCGCATCCATGAAGTTTGATACGCATATCTTCACTTGCCAGGTATGGTAGTAGTAGTAGTAAAAGCAAAGTGCAGATGATGTGGTACTGAATCGCTGAGGTCATAGCGTATGTCATCTCTGACATCGCAAGGCACATCATCACACTCCACTTGAGAATCACCGAACTTTAATGGTGTTATCTGTTTAAAAGGATTCATCTCTCGCTTGATGTTGGCAGTTACAATGAACTATCGGTCTTGGACGTTGTCTCTTTTTATATGCTGACCAATACTGGTGTGTCCGTGCGGTAAAGTGTAGTTGTTGGGAAGCCGAACTCTCTTCTGGTACACGATCTGATACACTTTTTCTAAATTCCGACTGAAGATATTTATGTGTACAATTAGGTACACTCTAACAATTATCCCGTACAATCTTGTGAAGTGGGTTGGTGGTCACTTTAAAAGGTAGATCCTTTCCAGACTGCAAGGCACCGTTCAGCTTGCCAATGTTCACCACTTGACTGGTGCGATAATTGGGAGCCAATCCTTTCACTTTACACTCGGTGTGCACTTTTCCTTTTTGTTCCCGGTATTCGTAGCCGTAATGTTTAGGACCGCCACTTAGAATCTTGTCGTCAGGGTATTCGTCCAACCAGGTTCTTAAACGGTATCCTTCGATGTCAGAGTGACGTTTACCCAGCCTATTGATGTAGATATAACTGTAGATGCAACTGCCCGTATCAAAATACAGCACATGATCTCATTACAGTTATAAAGTTTCGTACAATTTAAGCGAACATGGAATGTCACGTACGTCGCAATGATGGTATTTCCAAATTTGTCGGCATCTACAAAGTCCAATTCTCCTTCGTAATTGACTAAGATCAAGTCCTTACGAAGAACGTCCGCGTGTTTCATGTATTTAGTTTTATCGTGAATCATCCGGAAGTATCAAGAAGTTTGTTTCAAATAATCCGTCTTGGGTAAACAAGGCCGTTGTGCAATTTCCCCCAACATCACTTTGGCAAACGATTGCCTTCCTTCGTTTTTCTCCACGTGGTCTAAAGTGATGCCCTCCTGGTCAAAGTATTTCTCTTCAAATTGTTTTGGGTTTTCGGGAGTGTGGCACCAGGATGGATAGCCGCTGACTTCTTGTTTCTCTTTAAAAAAGGCAACCACGTAGTCTGCGTAAATGCCTTTCTGAGTCTCGTCATCTTTGTGGTACTGTTCTGTCTTGGGAGAGTGGTCAATTTGGTATACTTCTAACATTTATTATCCCATGTCCAGAGCTTTAAAAAATTCCACGCTGAGCCACGTTCCATGTCAAGGCACGTTCATCCTGGGTGTGCTGACAAGGATGGTCTTGGTTGCAAGTTTCGGCACAAGTACAGCACCAGAGGAACATCAGTTTGCCATAGCAATAATGAGGTAGAACGGTATGATACAAGTCCGTGGGAGGCAAGACTCCGCTTTTAGTCAATCTTTCGTATTGTCGAATGTTGTCCAGATCGATGAGTTCCGCTAGTAATTTCGATTGCTTTGTGGGAAAGTGACAAAATTTGCACACGTAAGGATACAGCAAACACACGTCTAAGTATTAGATTTATCCTTTCTCCTCGTCAGCTTGGCATAGCAAACAGTGGCATTCGTTCGTCCTCCATGCAAACTGTCACGTGGGTTCAGAGGGGCGAACCAGTTGTAACTTTCCACGATGCGTTTAAACTCGGGATCGGTTTTCAATCGGTATTCGTACTCGTGTTCCCACATTTCCACCACTTAGTATAATTGCTGTTCTAACTTCAAGCGCCTCTGACAAGTGGTCTGGTACAAGTCTTACATGGTACGTTGTAAAACCTGATTTTTAGTGCCACGTTGAGGATAACGATGGGACGTCCGTTAACTATGCACCCATTAAACTCGGCCAAGATCTATAGGTTTTCTAAGTCCCGGTCATCCACCGAATACGTTCCGATGGTGTTTTCGTTTTATCCGTTGCGTGCGTGTTGGATCCATTTGTCGCACAGGTAATGCAGCCAGCTTAAAGCTTTGACCGAGTATTGATGTTTAACAAAATTAATCGTTTGATGACTTATAACAGCTAGGGTAACTTCGGGCGAGAATCGTTGGAAGACGCTTTGGCAATGGTGTCGTCTTCTTTTTTGAAAGGATCGATCCCTCAGTGCTCCGTGAACAGTACTGGACATTTTCCAAAGCAACGCCGTAAAATGTCTACTTGAGAACGACAATGCTTTAACGTTTCTTCCTGAAAGTCGACGGAGTCCGAGGTGTAAGAGTGGTACCAAGCGTATAAAGCTTCTCGTTGTTCGGTGCGCATGTTGTCGGGGTCATATTAGTGATCCTCGGGCAAATGGGGCCCGATAGCGTGTTGATTGGCTTTGTTTTTGAAAAAGTGCGGAAATAGCTTTTGTCCATTATTGTCATTCCAAACGTTTTAGGCATTCGACTCAATGGTATGGCCAAGTAACTCATCGAATCTATAAATCGCACTTGTCCCACTTGCTTGTAGATGAGTTTGGCTCCGTTCAAAATGACTTTCGGACTTTCAGTGCTTTGTCCCTTATAGTGTCCCAGCAGAAATTTTCCATCGTACACCGAGAAATTGTGAGCAATCACCGTGGTATGGCGATTTCAATCTCCATAATGTTCGATGTCCTCTTGACTTCAGGTATCGTCGATCGGGTCTAAGATCAATTGGGCGAAATCTTTCAGCGTGTTTTGTCTTCGCAATATTGTTTCACTCCCTCCAGGAATCTTGCTGCAATGAGAACAATGACTAAAGATAGGCTTTTGGATACACTTCTCGCACTCTCGGTGAGCCACGCAGAAATTAGGAATGTAAATATCAGTCTCTTGCATGCATTTGAAATAAAAATAAGATGAAATTGCCTTTCTTCTGGTCATCTTCCACACAATGGGGTTGATATTTTTGAATGTAGTATTCGCGTTCCAAGTCCACCGTTTGTCGACAAATGTGACATTCATTTCTTTTCTGACACACGTTAGCCCTGACACTACTGGTACTTATGCCCTGTCCACAAGTATGGCATAATTTCAGCAGTTGACACGCACTTTTCTTCTGTGAACCTTGCGTATTCAGATATTGATGGTAACAGGTAGGGCTGACAAAAGTGAGCTGACAAGAAAGGCAATGCACTTGTTCAAGTCCTTCGTGAAGACCGGGTTTAGAGACCAAACATGCCGCACATTTTGATCCGCAATGTTTTTGTTGCTCTCGATTGATATACTCATAGTCACATTTCTCACAATTATAACCGTATCCCAGGAATACGATGATACTGGGAGTGACATTAAAATGTTCATCGTAACGATAGAAGTGAATGTATTTTCCGCCTTTGAAATCTTTGCAACGAAACAACAGGGGTACGCGCACTTCTTGTGTAGCGTGGAGTTTAGACGTCTGGCAATTTTTGAATTTCAGGAATGTCACAGGGTGTATCTTTGGATAGTCCCGCTTACTGTAACAGGAGTTCTGCTTCTCTTCGTTGTTTTGCTCGGTCCGATCGTTTAATAATTTTCCAGGCTCTTTTCCGTTCTGCCGTGTTGTTCTTGTCAGCATACGTTCGTCCCACCACGATAGCCTTGCTAAACACATCTGGTCCTGAGGGTTGTTAATTTGGACGAGGCTACGCTTGATACGGGGAAGGCCGTCTACCAATACCATTTTTTTGCGTTGTCCGGTCCCTTGGGGGAAATAAATGTGGGCCATGTTCAGTGTCTCGTTTCCATCGGTGATGTGAAACGTGTCATTGGACTGCTGACGCGTTGAATCTTGTCGATGACTTTGGAAGGTGTCTATTCTGCTGCCCTGCTAAACTCGATCCAAACACGGGACTTCAGACTGTCGTGATCAATGTAACGTGTCAAACGATCGTCTTCTTTGGCTTGACATTGTCGTTTCAGTATGGATAACACAAAATCCTATACATCGGTGATGGACCCTTCTGCCTTTTTTAAACTTGACAGTGTAGGTGTAGGCCGTGGTTTTAAATTCAATAGAGTAGACTTTATCTGTCTCTGTTTTTTTAGGGTTTATTGGTGGTAAACTTTGGTCTGGTGTAGACTCTTTTGGTCTGGATTCTGGTTTACTCATGTCATCTTCAAAAATGATGTCATGACTTTGAGCCAAGACTTCAGCTACTGTGCGAGGCGATAGGTCACGTTTCTGCCTCTTACTTTCTTCTCCTTTCTTCACAAAATGATGCAATCGTTTCATCCTAAGTGCAAAGGGTCAAATGACTACAATTAAAACGCGATGGCCCCCTTTATATCCATATAAGGCCAGTGTATTTCTTAAATAAAGGGTCAGTGTCTTATCTTTTCGTATTCATTTCACTCTCAAGCCTACCAGCAAGATGGAAGAGCCAACACATATTGAACGTCTGATCAGAGCTTTGGGAAGTGTCATACAAAGGTTTCTTCAGACAAGCCGACGAACTACTTCCCCTCCTTTCGAAATAAAAGCCAAGATACTTGTCATATCTTTCCAAAGAAAGGGCATTGTTCTTCAGCTTGTTCAGACTGTCAAAACGCAAGACAGGTGTCAGAAGAGACAAAAGTCAAGATACCTGTTATCAGTATCAAGAAAATGGACATTGGTGTTCAGACTACCCTAAGAAACAACGGGAGGAAGAGAGGGATTCCGAACAGGAAGAAGAGGAAAACCCACGCCAGGTCCAGAAAGAAAAGAAAGACAAAAGGACGATACAAAAGTGAGGAAGAAGAGGAATAAGAGAAAAAACCTGTGAAAGCGAAGATATTCAAGAATGGAAAGAGTGAACAAAGACAAAAAAGAAGCTAATAAACTTTTTAAAGTGTTGTGTTGTTAATTGAATTGTATATTTGTAGAAGAATAAAACAGAACAAAACGTACGTGTCTCTTGGTTATGATTTATTTAGAATAAAAACCTACACTCAGACACGTACCTCATGAGGCAAAAAAGGGATTTTGATTTTTAATTGATTTTGGCAAAAATGAATACTATCTCTTTTTGAGATAGGTAGGTGGCCCTGAAAAGGACCCTTGGTTGCTTTTGTTTTTTTAAAAAGAAGCTCAGGAACGAGAAGTAATGAGCTTTAACTGCTTTATCATTTTGCCACAACCAAGACCTACTTCTGGACCTGCTCCTGTCGATGACGTAGTATAAATCACTAAGGTGGGTATATCAGGCGTAGTAGGTGTGTGAACACAGTTGAGCTGTTTATCTCGAGAAGGTATTTTTCACTTGGGTCCAAATAAATAAGTCTGATACATTTCTTTCAGACTCGTTTACTCTGCCAAAATGTATAAAAGCACGGTCACCGTTTGAATTTCACCGTCCTCCTTTTCTCCCCGATCTTGTTTGTTCTCTGCCTTTTCTTCTTCCTGTCGTTTTCGTCTTGTGATATTTTTCTTATCGCTGTTAAGGAGAAAAACTTGTTCTGTTTTTTCTGCTGTTGAAAAATAATTTTCCAAGTCTTCTTTCTGTCTCTGTTTAAATTCTCGACGTGTGGAAAGGAAGGAGAAGGAGGCGAATGTGCTGATAACGAAAATAATCTTGCGAGGAAGAGAGAAAATCCACTAAATCCCTATTAAAATTGGTCTATTCTGGAAGTAGGTCCGTGTTTGTTTTGGTAGCCGTTGCTGTGCCATCACTTCTCGTCTCCACGACCGGTGCACCCCAATTTATCGTTGTCTTAGTATATGTCATGTTCTAACTCTATAGTATGGATTCACTGCGCAGATACGCTACCTCATATATAGAGTGGATGTGACGTCACAGGCAGATCTCTTGGGATTTGAAGACAGACTCCGCACTGTCAATTTTGTAAGGCCTGTTAGGATTGGTGAAAAGCTCAATCCGTTTCTTCCACCATAAATAATCTCCGTTCAGTTCATTCAATTCACCTGTTCTCGTAACAAGATGTGGACAAACGTAGAATCGTCTTCCCTCCTATAGTCGATGCCGTTCAATGCGGACTATCCCATATATGTCAAAACATCATGGGCTTCATCCAGATCACAAAGACGGCCCGATGGAAACGAAAAATATATGTGGAGAGAAAGGGGTGTCTGCAGAGATTAGTAATATACGGTCAAGTAGTCAGACGAAGTTTAAGGAAGAGATGATCAATAGGATGCCCTCTATGTTAAAGGAATGATGTTAACAAAATGACTAAAGGCACTTTTAAGGGCCACTCCATTGCCTCAGAAAGATTCATTCTCTTGCCTAAATTTATTGTCAATTTTATTTTTATGTGTAATAGACTTATATTCATAAATCTCTGTAAGTCTTATATATCTTTAACTATCCAGTGATATGTGCCGCCCCGCGAAGCGTTATGTCCAGTTTTATGTCCCGCCCCGCCAAGCATTGTTTTATTCGTATAGTTTCTGAACTAGTTGAACTGACCAACTTTGCGGGGCTGGACACACTGTTATAGCATTTTCATTCCATTGTCGCTGTTGAGGTCAGCCAGTTGCAACTTTGCTGCCACTATCCAGTACCCTACGTCACCCTACCTGTTCACCCAATACAAACCCAACCTATCTTTCACTTTCCCTTGTCGCTATATATTCCCAACCTTTTGTCACTATAAATCGTGTCGCTATATCGTCCCACGTTCTTTTTGAATGAAATTTCCAGTGTCGCTATATCGTCCCCATTTACTACTGTGAGGTTACCCGTGATCATGTCGCCAGATTTTTGAGCGCGTAGTCTGTAACATGGTTGTAACTCTGAGCTTACCTTCAAACAAAGCCAAATTGGTATCGATTCAAATACCCGTCCATTCTGAGATTACCATCCATGTGATCTCTGGATATATTTAACGGGTAATCTTTGACATACTTACAACTCATTGCTTGATAGTCTTCGATGGGGTCATTTCCCTTGTACAGTTCTGGTAATTGTTCAGTTTTGCACGTGGTTATGTCATCTTGATATAATACTTATCCACGCCACAAAACCTCCATGGATTCCAAAATGTTGCCGCGAAATACTTCTGACGAATTGACCGTAACGGGATCATAACCCATTATCAGCCTGATCAAGACTACTGTCTCCAGAATTTAAAATGTTGTTTCTCAGACATTTTAATGTCACTTGTGATCGTTCGCCAGACATAGATACATAATTATTCACGTGAATTATCATTGCCTTGTATGTTTAATCCACGCTGTCCGATATAGCACGCTAAAGGTTAGTTGTCGGCTCATGTTGAGGTTTCCAGTCATCCACAGTTTTATCGACAGTATTACTGCCATTTCCGCACCATTCGGGGATTCTCCTACCTCTAAGTAAGTGTGTCAAACGCAGAGTAACTCATGTTAATTGTAAAATAGAAATAAAGCTTAAGATGTTTACGATCGTCTGGCATTTTAAACGATAACAACATCTGTCTGGTTGATTATGGGGTGTGTTTTGTTTTTAAAGAGTATTAATATAGCATGAACATAAGCAATTTTGGCTCGGAGGACGTGACTCGACAGAGACAGTTTAGTATTACCCGATTGCCATTAGATGACCGGAGGGCACAAAGGTTGCGGTAATAGAAACCTACTCATAACTAATCTGCTGAACATGGAACAAAATACGACAATGTCACGGTGTATACGCTGAACGAAGACCATAATAAATGCAGAGCATTCTCACATTTCAAGGAAACACCTAAATCCGCCGCTTGATCCAAAGAGGTGATCAGAATTACCGAGCCTAACGAGATCATCCCTGTGGAACAAGTCGATGATGACTAAGATCATTTGGTGGTGTTTTTTAAAATTGATCGTCTAAACATTAGCAGGATCAGGGAGTATTTTTTATTCCACTATAAAACGAGGAATGCGATTCATTAACCAGTCGTATTATGATGTCCCAAAGTGCATCATATGAAATACAGATTGTTTCGTGCCTTTTTTCTGGACTGAAGAACCGAGACATATATTTTATAGCGCCAAACCATTGTCGCGGAATTGCAGCTGTAAACCATGGTTTGTCATTGTTTGTGTGCGTTTAGTCCATATACATGTTGTTCTGTGGTACTTATGGTGAGTGAGTAGCATGTGGGTTGCTTGCATTGCATTGCATGTGCCTAACATGCAACAGCCGATTACATTAACAAGTTCACCGTTCCATTGGTCACTCCTCCAACGACTCTCCAGACGTAAACCTTAACATTTGTGGGCGCATTATGTTACTCAGTATCTTGTAAATGGTATCGTAGAAAATTAATATTGTACATCAGTATACAATATTGCGTTGGTATGATTTAGTAAATACATTGTGACAGTTTTATAAAATCGCTCCTTATCAACCTGTGAATTGTTTATTTTTAATTATTTATTTTGTGTTCTGGGTCTTCGTCTTCTTTGTCTTTTTCTGGTGATTCATTTAGTCACCATCACGTCGGATTATATTCCAAGAATCCACGGAGGTGTGGATTTGTTATTTTTCCAGGAGTTATTACATAGCGTCAAGGATTAAAGGGGTTTATCACGCTGATACTCATGACATTTTCCTTTTTCATGGACACGCGGAGAAGGCTGTTCACTCTGTGAAATGTGACGAAACGAAGAATCGTCGTCTCAGCATCATTAAAAAGCAATTAGCAAGAGATAAGTCTGAGTCTGGTGGTGGTGATGATCATTGTGATCCAAGTGAAAGAAGTAGACAATTTGGACGAAAATAATACAAGAACAGGAAAGAAAAAACAAAGGTGATGTGGGTTGAGAGGAATTGGAAGTCAATTAGATAATATATTTTGTAAAACTTGAGGTGGATTATTTTAATAAAATAACGGGTAAAAGAAAAAACAACATTACGGACATTGCCAATTTGATGTGTGGACAAATTCTGAATACGTGCTCTGAGAATGGCTATCAGGAAGTAAAATAATTACTAAATATGGTGAAAATATCGAATAAAAGTATTGAGCGTGTATTTTCCAGCCGTGGTTTTAGAATACAGAACTTGGAGGAGATGGAGAATGTCACAAACGCGTCTTCACTCAGGTCCGACCAGAGGAGATCCTTTGCGATGAGAACTCTTGTAAGTCTTGCCGTCGAAATGAAGCATAGGCTGTTTGTCATGAGATCGGGAACTGCCATAAGATAGTACAATAATCAATCGGATTTGGTACAACGATTAACATTAATGACGGCTGACAAACAAGGCGGGAACACTGCCGTTGATATCGAGAACGAAACTGAAGAGATTTTAGATGATCTAGTCATCAAAGGTGTTGTTGCGAGAAAATTATCAAGTACTGCATCTGGAATCCAGTGACTTTGGGTAGAACGTTCTACGTTAAAATACGACAACGCAACTAAAAGGTGACATACTTTTGTTTAATCTTCAGCTGAACGAGCACTTGCAATACGAAATCGCGTTAATAGCAACAGAAATATGGCATTCGTCTCATTGTATCATCGCTTGCCACAGCAAGTTTCGTGGTATACCCTGTGTGGACAGTGCGTGTGTGGATGTCACTATCACGTATGGGGCGTAAAATATCTCCCACATTTACAACAAAATATAACGGTTGTTGCTCATCCACGGACATAAACCAAAGAACATTAAAACTGAACCGAATCACGCCACACGGAAAACGAGAATCACCATCGCGGATAGTTATACCGTTGATTTTAAGCGATCACAACATCCGCACCATATTCGGGTTCGATCTTGTCATGATCGTGTCTGTTTCTCAAGCCAGCATATTGAGACCATCATCAATATATGAATAGTATCATAAGTAACTGCTTGACCACTGAAGGATCATACGATGCTCAAGCCACGACTAGTCATACCATCTATAAAATTTCCCCGGACAACTCTCACTCGATCGGTCTTATGGAGATAGAACCGTCTCCGTTCATTTATTATCAGGTGAATAGATTCCAAAGTATTTTTGATGTGGTGATGAGCGTGACTAGCCAATCTAGAAAACTCATTGATACGCAGAACAAACGTGAAACGTTTTACTTGCAAATAAGAAAATGAAGCTAACAGTACATACCCTGCCAATGAAAAAGTACGCATTACTGTAATAAAAATGTATAATGCGAATGAACAGAAAGAAACGAATAAAGTTGTTCTCCAAAATAACCTCAGCGTTTCGTATTTAGCCAAAAAAGTGGCACCGATAGCATTCGAGGCATCTAAGGCCTCCGCGTTGTGGGCTGCCGAGAGACATGTAAAAAGGAATATTACCATCACCAGCGGATAGTAGCCCCATGACTAAAATAGCAAACATTATTTTATCAGTACGCAGACAAAACATTCTAAGAAACCTTGACGCGAGGGATTCCGATTATAGATTATTAGCATCCTCTGTGATGATGAATACAGGCTTTAAACGTATTAGTTAACTGAGTACTCCTCATCTCTCATGGCCGAACTGGACGAGAAACCTACCGTAGCCGAACTAAAGAAGGCCTTTGAGAAACTGTCCTTAGGTAAAGCCCCAGGGAAGGATGGCATCCCAGCAGAACTCATCAAGTGCGGATGTATCGTGCTGCTCACACACATGCACGACCTCCTCTGCCAGTGCTGGGATGAGGAGCAGTGCCTCAGGACATGAGAGACGCGAACATCATATCCCTGTACAAGAACAAGGGCGACAAATGCGACTGCAACGACTACTGGGGCATATCACGTCTCAGCTTCGTGGGTAAAGTTTTCGCGTCATCCTGAGCATAATCAGGATAAATCTGCGGTCGTCGAGCGATTCAATAGAATGCTATAAGCAAATATTCAAAACATTTTAAAGCAAGTGGCACAACGAGCACATATATGTGTTTCCTGATCTCGTATGCGAGTACAAAAACACCAAGTATCGCTGTATTAAAATGACACTGACTCAAGAGCGGGTAAAAGAAGAAAACGCAATTTATGAGCGAATTAAATTTCAAATAGAGGATCTTGTTTGTTTTTCTAAAGTAAAACGTATGCTTGTTAATGGTTTTATCCCAAATTAGGCGAAGAGGTTTTCACAGTCAGTAAAGTGCTAAACTCAATTGCGGTGACCTATGCAAACACATACCAGCTCGCAGAACCCATACTAGGGTAGTTTTAGGAGAATTGTTATAGACTACTAGGACGCGAACAGATTCGAAAAGATATTTGCCCAGCTTGGTAAACAATGACTTGTCAAGTTGAGAGGATACCATGATGACAATAATTCGTGGGTTCCTACCGCTGATATTCAGCAATAATCTCATTGTCGATCCGTTCGTACTTTGCTAATACTCACATAATCGCAACTGGTTTACACATGGCATTTCAATCGTGTCAAATATTATCTTTTGAAAATGAAATCAAATTCAATAAAGTGTTCTCTGCCAGGAATAGATCTTCCAAGAAAATTATGAACGTGTCAAATCTCTCATTCAGTCCTCACATGCTGACTTTTCACCTTGCGTCGATAATCCTCATCCTAATCAAGAGCGCACAATCAAACAAACATTTATATTAAACTTGTTTTTATAGGTTTAATCGTACGTTTTATTTAATATTTAATCCTTATATTAATAAAGAAAGAACGACGAGGTGGCTTATGTCTCTGCGATGTTGTAAATAATTACTAGGTCGAAGATGGCATTGTTTACGTCCATTTATTTCCTGACGGATACATAAGCGACCGAGTGAGAATCAAGGGCGTTAGAAACATGAAAATATTACTGACAAGCAACAGCAGCGATACCTAGGGTTCGCCTGTTCACATCGAATATTCCAGGGAAATGTTAGTGAGACACACCGTAAGTTGTATAAACGTGTAACAGTTGATCGAACGAGTAACAGTATCCAAAAATAGCCTAGGCAATAATTAGCACCGTAGCGCAAAAATACAAGCAACACTAATTAGAAACTCCAAATAAATAATACTGTATCACATCTATATATCTATCTATCTATCTATCTATCTATCTATCTATCTATCTATCTATCTCATATTTCATCTCGTGGGTGAAACACTTTTGATTAAATATATCCCTTATTTACTCATTTCTAGGAACTATCCTTAGCTTGCTTGTTATCCGCTTATCTTTCCAGGACAAAAATCGTATTGCTAACGGAGCAAGAAATATCTGCAGATCAACCATATATTCATATTTTTGGCTAGGTTTAAAGTCTTAGTAATGCCTCGCTACAATTAGCAACACATTAAACGCTTTGAGAGCTTTTGTTGATGCATTTAGTATTGTAAATGTTGCTATAATATAAAAACAGGAATAAACCGTAATAAAATCCCGTAAAATTGTCAGTATGCCCCAATGATGACTTTGAAATTGATTTACTGCAATTTCATCCAAAGATATCATCCCATTAACTTTACTGTTATTCATGTATGATTCGTGCAACCATTACATGATAGCTGGCATTTACTTTAATACGTTTGAAAGGTTTATATAAATATTTACCGCATCGTTTGACTTAAAGATTACTTTATATTTTATTAGGCTCAACTGAAACATCCGCCTCCCCACTAATCGTACAATACAGCTTTGTTAAAAGTCTCAGTAGCTATGATCCATTTTTATGACTAAGTGAATAAATTCAAGTCAAAACAAATTTTCGTTGTCATTTATGAACTCAAAAGCATATTCCATCGTTGTTAAAATCTGATTATATAATGAAGAAATATATTGTTATCATCCTACAAGAAGTCCTTGCCAACTGACGCGAGACTTGGCCTAAAAACGTACATGCAAATCCAATGGCTATAGGAAATCTTTCTTTACTCCAGGTTCAATGGATGTCATTTTAACCGTCCATTTTTGCGATCTGAAAAGACAAGTATAATACAATTTATGCATATAAATATACAGAACGGATGTGAAACTATACATCATCAATATATTAGTAAGTTACACCACCCGATGTCATTGTGGAGACTGGATAATATTGGCATTAATTAAGTTTTTAGAGAGTAGCCTTATTTTGCGAGATGATATAACATTCTTCATTTAACGTATGTATGTATGTATGTATGTATGTATGTATGTATGTATGTATGTATGTTTGCATATATGCATGTATATATGTGTGTTACTTTTTCAAATTTATCTCACGTTTGAAAGCAATATATGCAGATATAATATAGATTGGATGAAATGTATGCTTTTTATGTCCACATACTTCAAGTAAATTATTCCAAACACACCGACTGTCACAATTGCCACAGATACTACTATCGAAATTGCGATTGTGACTATTGCATCTGTGCTCAGGTTGGGCACGGAATCAATATCGTCAGCAGGTTTTCTGAATGTTGTCCTGGCTGATAATATAAAATATTATACATTTCACAATATAAGGTACGTTATGCTTTATGTTCTTCATGTACTTTTTAGAGCGATATGAAAATATTTATTAACCCAAGCCAAGTCATATTTCGTCTGTAAACACTACTAATCACGATTTAACTAATGTTCCTATCTTTACCGTGAATAATTCATATCTGCCCCCCCCCCCAAAAAAAAACAATAAATTACTTATACCAAATTTCCTTAAAGGTGACATTCTGTGCATCAGTTATTGACAATACTACTTGCCTGGAACAGAATAAAATAGAATAGAATTTTACATGAAGAACCCTGGATTCGAGAAGAATGAGAAAAATAAACCTATATGAGTCGTAGTGAACATGTATTACACATCAAAATGCGTCGCATCTATTGAAAACGTAAGGGACTTATCAATATGTATGAACATATCTTTGAAATGCATTTAGTTTAATGATATGAAAATATTATCACAAAAATTCGCAAACACGTGCAAAATTTATATAATTTCTTACAGTCTTATATAATTTATGAGTTAACATATGGATTTTTCTATTGAAAACATTTGGTCAACAGTTTCGGGAAATCATTGTTGCAACGGAGTTAGGAAGATGTTTTACAAGTTTCAAACAATAAATATCATACTTACCACTAGGTGAAGTCGTAAAGGAAGTTGCGGTCGTCGGGCACGGCAAATTTGAATCTGTAAAAATGAACAGTCAAAGTGTAGACGAATTCATTCCTAAAATATAATTATTTATGAATCTGCAACGGCGTTAATTATACATTTTATCATGCACATTAGATCTGCCCACTTCTCCTCCTCATCATTTACAAATATTCCGAAGTCGTAAATCCACAAATAAATGTACTGAATATGGTTATTGATTTCGTCTACGATACCAAAGCAATATCCCTCATCGCATCCGGGTCGTTTTTCTAAAAAGTAGACCAAGAACGTGGTACAGTTCTTTATTCGTATAATGTTGGTAGTGTTCTCTGAACAGCATTCGTCAGGGGTCACACCTGTCACCATGCAACCAGTTCTGTTTACTATGCCTTCTGCTACCGTCGGAAATGATCCTGAAACAGTTGACGTACATTGTTTAAGTTCTAATATCCGCATGTTGATGTTCCAGTGTAAGTAATAGTATGTTTAAAAAATAAAATAGAAACAGAAAATTGGCCAGCTTGTTGCTTTTCATTGGATAATTTTCTAAATTAAGACTTTGCCAATTTGTATAATTCCTTTAAAAATGACAAGTAATTAAGGTTTGTTTAGTTAGCAAATTAAACATCTTTTATCCAATTTGGAAACCAAACAGTCAGCCGGAACTTCGATAGATGCAGACTAATATCGAACATATTTGAATACACTCCGGAAAAAATTACTCAATGCATGTTTATCCCCATACAATACAGATTTAAGGAACATTATATTTGGGGGAGGGGGAGGAGTGAAGGATAGGGCATGAACACGAGAAATGAAAACCACTTTAATACAACTTTGAAATCACAAAGAATAAAACACATGATACATGAAGACAAATGATCAAAATAGAAGATAATAATTGATTTATTTTTGTAATAGCTAAATGATAAAAAATAAAATTGCCTCCAATATGATGCAGTAGCATAAGGCCTGAAGTATTGATGGGGAAATATTCTGTAACATGTGATAAATACTTTTTGTTTCATATTTTATGTCATTTGTGTCAGAAAGTACTTCTCTCTCTCTCTCTCTCTCTCTCTCTCTCTCTCTATATATATATATATATATATATATATATATATAAATATATTTGTGTTATCCTTAAAAAGAGTTTTTCTTTGTAAATAAATGTTGTAGTGTCAAGTAAGGAACATAGAAAGAGCACAAAACTTGCAAAAATGGTGTAACTACATTATTTTGGGACAGATGTAATTGACAATAAAATAAGACAAAAGAAGACATATGTCCTTTTATTGGTAACCTGTATTTTGCCGGTTAACCTTTCGCCAGGAATTGAGCATGTATTGAACTTCAAAAATAATGTTATTTCTGTTAGTGTGTTTATTGGCTATTTTTTCCAAAGAAGAATCGCTGATAATCGGGTTATTAAACTCATTCTTTCTACGAACCAATATTTAGAAAAATTGGTACTTCATAACTATTATTGAATTTGTAGTGTTATAAGTTTTACCAATTTCAAGTCTTTGTTATTTTACTTTTCTTTGTTTTATGACTGGAAAAGTTTTTATTTACTTGCAACATATATTTCCTAAATAAAGTGGATCAAATGAAAGTGGATTTCTATGCTGAAAAGAAAATGAACATAGGCATACTTTAAAAGTAACTTTGGATTGCTTTAATTCTACATAGAATCTTACCCTTCATCCAAACTGGATATGTAAAGCCACATCGCAGCAATTCTGGACACGATGTTGTGATGATGGCGTCTGGAGTTTTGTACCACCTCGAGTCCAAATAGTGGTCGCATTTCGAATTAAGTTTGCGACAGTATGAATTTCGTGTTCCGTCAATCGGAAGTATGTGGTAATTGTTAGGTAGACAGGGATCAGGTTGAGAAAACACTGAAATGCAAATGGTTCCATATTACGATATTCGCTGAAATAAAATAAAAGTTTACATGATGTAAAATTAAGTGTATAGTTAAATTACACAATTGTATGCACAGTACCAACCTAAGAAAGAAAATCTGAAATTTGACCCCTTTGTGATATATTCCATGTAGTGTGGATAGAAAGCATTAAGTCTTCATGCAATGAAGTTTCGTAATTCACGCAAATGTTGCCAGAATGTGTTTGGTATGTCCAAAACACTATGTGAGGTAGAGAGAGCAGAATTTTAAAGGCTGGAACGGATTTAATAAAGAATCACACAGGCTTGATATCAGCTACATCCCGAGACTGTGCACACATGCATCCTCTATTAGTATTGTCTTCCGATCAACAACCTAGGCTATATACATATGAGCGTCGGATGCAGGTGTATGCGTTAGTCTTACCAAGAAATATTAATATGCTTAAGAAATGGATAAAACATGTTGAAATTATAAAAGAAGACGTGTCAACACATGTATATGGAAATATGCGAAATGAGGATGAGGAATATCGATGTCTGCATTCATGCTTTGCCGCCTAGACATAACATTATAGAGCATAGGTGAGCAATATAAAATAATTATTGTGCTCATAATTCTCACATAAATAGTAAAAAAGGTCATCAATAGAGTATGTATGTATGTATGTATGTATGTATGTAGGTGTGTATGTATGGATGGATGTATGAATGCATGTATGTATGGATGGATGTTTGGATGCATGTATGTATGGATGTATGGTTGTATGTATGTATGTATGGATGGATGTATGTATGGATGGATGTATGGATGTATGAATGTATGTATGTATGTTGGTGTGTATGTATGGATGGATGTATGGACGCATGTATGCATGTATGTAGGTATGGATGGATGTACGTATGTATGTAGGTGTGTATGTATGTATGTATGGATGGATGGATGGATGTATGTATGCATGTATGGATGGATGTATGAATGGGTGTATGGATGTATGTATGGATATATGTATGTATGTATGGATAGTTGGATGGATGTGTCGATGTATGTATGGATGGATGGATAGACGTATGGATGTATGTATGGATGGATGGATGGATGGATGGATGGGTGTGTGTGTGTGTGTGTGTATGATCAGCATTAGACAATATACATGGTTAATGACGGACCATTCAGATTCGATATATTTATTTATATCTCTTAAAAAAATTAAATCACAATACATGACAATATTTATAAAATCAAGCCTTTTCTGTTTTGAAGATAAAAGCTAAATGTATAAATATATGTTTTAATAATGTTTCACACTTAATCTTGGAAATATTGTCCACCGGTATACAAATAGCATAACACTGGTTTTGAGCGTAAGATAAGCATACTATTATAACTGGTGGATTAGAAACCTGGGAAAACCCCGTCAAGAACCCCCAACACAGGGAAGTCTAAATAGAATCCGACACCCGAACCCATTCTGAGAACGATGATATGAGTGATAGGTAAAGCACTTTAGACAATTCGACCACATTTAGCCCTTTACAATAATGTAATTTATGTATTCCTTCCAGTTAAAATTAGTTACAATGTATCGTTTCTGCTGTGTTCATTGAAAGTTGTATGTCCGAGAGTGATGTAATAATTATAAATGGCACGCAAACCTTGGTTGTTAGACATATTTTTATGTCTATCATTTATTATACGCTGGTAATGTTTCCATATATACAATTGGGCGAAAGACTAGGCAAAAAGAAACACCTTGTGTATTTATACAACTAGTCCATTGGATGACAAATATAATAACATGCCTTCAAATACAATATTTGATTCGTAATGCAAGTGACAAGAATGTGAGATTTAACCCTTGTCAACTTTTACATGGAAGTATTCATATAAGACCTTAGATAAAATGCATATATTAATATCATACTACTACCAATAACAATAATACTTTTCTCGCAATCGTTATTGCTCTTGAAATATCATGTAGCTAAAGTGACATGAGTATAGCGAAGATATTATTATTATTATTATTATTAGCATTATTATTATTATTTCTGACATTGTTGACGTCACAAATTTCACTGCGTTTCTCTTATGGCAAAATGTATTTGTTTTCGTCACCCATTTTAATGCCTATACCATTTAAACCATACGTTTCTTTAAACTATGTCAAAACATGGAAACTAGACAGGTCTTTGTCACTTTGCATAAACAGATATTCATCCAAATAGCATTTGATATAAATAAATAAGTTTTATGTTGATTCAATAGACGCAGAAAGTTTTGCTAAGTAAAACACTGTATTCTCGATACTAGTTTGAAGATAAAATAACCAGTCTCTGACAAAGAATGAGTGGAGACCATTTTTCTCTTTACACTGTGTGTGTGTGTGTGTGTGTGTGTGTGTGTGTGTGTGTTGGACTTTTAAAATGAATTCAACATTTGTAGTTATATCGCCACGATGGCTGAAGTGTGCCACTTTATATTGATGTCTTGCACTTGAGCTCATGCCGCAGACGGATAGCGTCATGTCGCATAAACGATGTATTTTGTGGATAATAAAAATATTTTGGATAGAGATCGAGAAAAGACCAGTCATTTAGTCGTTATGTTCGTGAACTTACCTCTGGAATTAAGATTCACAAAATAAAGTACGTACGCGACCAATAAATTCATTGTTCCACGAGTATCTTCAAGGGTTTTGCACAAGTCCAGAATAGTTGCTACGATGGGGACTTAATCAGCGACTATGCCTTTTGAAATGATTATATCATGTGCAGTAAAGATAAGCAGAAAATTCCACCGTTTCTTTAAAAGAGTGTAGTCTCAAACAATAAAACGAAGCTTAAACGTGATAACACGTGTTCTGATTGAATCTAATGAATACATAGCTAGTATTAGTTAAACATTTTAACGATGTTATCGATCGCAGGTGTAATGATTTATGCGTGTTGGAAGATCCCGCTTGTTCTTTCAAGTGGGTAGATAATATTCTTTATGCAGGTGTAATATAAAAAAAACCGTCACAAACATTGTTTGAAAAAAGTTTAAGAATTTATCACACAAATTATACATTTCAACACGAGTATGTCCTATGGAATGCAAATGAACTGAAAATTACCTTGATTTTGTTCAAAGTGTCCTTAGTCTTAAACAATTAAACGTTTAAACCTGATATATTCGATGTATTAACACGGGCCTAATGAAGTAGGAAAATATCGTTATCGGATAATTAATTGGTAACTTACACGTGGACAACTTTATTTGAAACAACTGAATTAATACTATGTATGAAAATTAAAATGTTTTCCGAGTTTCCAGTTATTGTGTTTTTGGCGTGCTACAACAACACTTTCCTTAAACTATTTTAGTGCTCATCTATTAATATATAATTATTAATCCGCTCGCATTATGTTGTAAGATATTAACTTGTATTTAGCAGCTTTTGAAGTCACAAAACTGTCGTTTTTCCAAATATTTATAAATATTGCATTAGTGTCTATGGCGTAAGTGCCAACATGTGTTGTAAATATCAATGATATTAAATCAATAACTAGCTTGAACTCCAACTGTTTATTTCTGAAACCAAAGCTAAACGAATTATAACTGAGATTCTTTTAAAATAATTTCGCTCTTGTAAGATCAATGACTATTTAATAGTTTATTTTATTCGAGTGTCTCGTTTATACGTTTTGATTTGTTTTGGTTTCTGAGAAAGTCCCATTGACTAGAATTGCTTTAAAGATATTACTTCGCAGTTAATATTCCATTTTTATCAATAAAGTATTTCAACGAGAAATGATACATATTTGAGGCTTTTCAATTAGTTATAGGAATATCAAAACATTTCCAGGTGTTGGAGTTATTATCAGTTTATCGCTGTTTGACATGGCATGCATGATTTTCGTATCAGGAGTCCGTTATCAAATATGGGATAAGAAACAGCCCCAAACAAAGCAATCTTTTAATTTCAGTGCATGAAATAACAACAACATCGTGATCCGCAAACCATGAAGACAGAAGGTCAATGTGATCCAGTCAAGGGCTGTACGAACAAGAACAGAGCATATAATCACCGGCAGTTATGAAATCAAGACTCAGTTGGAAGACCAAGAAAAAATACACCAGGGTCATCATCAATTGTTATCGGTTTAATGCTTACATCATCTAAAACATGTATCAAATATGGCGTGCGTAGTATATGCACGTCTACCTGATTCTAGAACTGAGGAGAAATCTGACTGGACATTGTCTTGACAAAACTGAACTGGCTGAGTGGTTTATTTTAGATAGAGAGTTCATGTTCTTTGTCGTTCTTCAGTCAAAGTTCACATTCATGCACCACGAATACTTCAAATTTACAGTGTCATTATATTCAGTGCAAATCACCTAAGCACAGCTTCCTTTTGATATACTGTTTGCGTTTCCATTCTAGCTCTCATCATGTCATCTTTATGTATATACGTCCCTCACGTTTTCGCAATGTTTTCATTTCTATAAATCCTGGAAATGATTGCTGTGTTATAACAGAGAACCATCACAGCAGATCTTAAAAGATATATCCAACATTCAACAACTTTCAGGGGATAAAAGGTTTTACTGATCAAACTCAGAAATAATAATTAGTTCGCATTGTTTATTATAGGTAATTAGGACAGGAGAATTAATGCTTTAGAGACATAACTTCCATAAATCACGAAAACAAGGAGAAACATGTTTCAAGGGTATTATTTTACAAGTGATATTGTAATAAACTTGGAGTATGCGCATCTGGTTATAGCGCCCAGTTTTAAGGAATTCTTAGATTTGTGTGATTACGTGTCTGATTATTGGAATTCGGTGCAATATAGATATTCATTTGCCCGAAATATTTAGCCAATTACTAGGAGCAAACGTCAAGGAGTAAAGTGTTAGTGAGTTTCCATGGTTCCATGGTTCACTAGTAGTGGATTCAGGTCCAAGGCGAATGAGTGCCCATAGAATAATAAAGTACCTACTAAAATCTAGTGGTGTACGTTAGTGGTGTGACTGCAATGGCAGGGTTTACGGTAGGAAACCGGTAAATTACATAATGAAATCAATACGAAGGGACTCGGCAGATGTCGCCATGGTGCATGTAATGCAGTTGTACTGGTGATATGTGCCTGGAAACCATAGTTTGACTGGCCAAAGGTGGCATAGTTAAAATAGTTCCTTGTGTTAAGGGTTAGTTGTGTAGTTTCTACGGCGTGAACTGGTGGCGGTATGGAAACCCAGCTTAAGAGAAACGATGCAGATGTGCGCTTGATATATATTTGGCAGGTTGCTTTATAGGCGGTCTTGCATTGATCAGAGTAAAGTTTGGATATAAAACGGACACTTCGGGCTAATTTACAGCTGAAGTTGTATGGAAGTCTTTAGAAATTGGGGTAAACTTATGTCTCGCAAACTAAGATTGATGTCAAATTAACATCATGGAGAGGAATGTGACTAAAACCACACTCTACTCCGTGAACAAGAACACTTTCAGAAGAAGAAAACTTCCCGGACAAAGGCAAAGTACCTGCTACAATACTCTGAGAAGCTCCAATGTCCCTTAGGTGATGTGTAATAATGTGACATGAATGATTTATAATTATCTATAATATAATCAGACTGGTGTTTGTTTGACCCACACATGTATTGTTTACAATACATGAACACAACCTTGACCTATAAGAAATAAGAGCATTTGGAACTGCTCTATCTTTATTATGTTGCTTATTATTATAGTTTAAAACAATCGGAAATCACGTGCCAATTTTCATTCACGTAGGAAGAGAGGGATTTTGGAATTAGTCTTATCAGACGTTAGATTTGTATTAGTAGTATCATATTGAAAGTTGTAAGTACTCGCTTGAGTCTCTTTTGGTTTCTTATTAAACATCTCTGAAATTTTGTTAGGTAAGGAATATTCGTCATTCTTGCGAAGAACGTTTCCTAAAGTATCAATCTTCTGTTCATCAGTGTAAATTGTTACTGCATTATGGACACGGTCCTTGAATCATTCGACTAATACGAGTTGGCTAAGTTTATCTTAGTCTTTATCAATCGTTTTAGAAACGCTGCACCTATCAAACTGTTGCGCTCTTTCTCATGCCAATTCGACATATATATGGTCTTTAGATTGTCAACAATTCAGAAACCTCTGTCGATATGCCTTATGTACAAATTCCTAGCTTTGAAGATATATTCCTTGACCAAACCATACTCATAGACTTGCTTCTACTGACATAAATGTGAACTTCACGACGTCTGTCAGTAAGTATACTCTGTAATAACTAAGTTCAGTGCTCTAATTGCTATTTTATCTTCTCTGCTATGTTTTCTAAAATGCTAAAAATATTGATCTACTTCTTTTTCCTGCATTTTCATTGTTATTTTGATTTCTAGTCCTTCTGTTTGTAATTTCATCTTTATATCTAATTCTTTCTTTCTGAATTTGTTTCTCTGTTCATCCTTTTTCATTTGTAGTTACAGTTTCCTTAGTTCCTTTTCGTTCTTATATTATATTTAAACTTTCAAGTTAGAGCAAGGTTCCGACTTTATCCAAAATATTCTTTTCTATCAAACGTTGAACCAATATATCTGTATTTATTGTTTTAGCAAAGATATATTTGTCTCTAAAAGATTATATTTTTCGGAAAACTGGAGAAATTCGTTCTATTTCAAGGCCTCTAACCGTTTTTGGGTTGGATTTAAAATATAATTTTCTACTTTAGTTGACATTGTGAAGGTTTATTGGTTTGACTACATAAAATCAAAATTGCAGGGATAGAAAGAATTCCGAAATAAAATAAATCTAAATTACAAAATAATGTAAATTTCTCTGAAATTCGTATAAGGTAGCACCGAAAATTGTCGTCGTTGGCTCTTGGTTTCTTTTACTTCTTGGCACGTCTCAGGAACGTTTGATCACTTGTATGTATGTATGTATGTATTTATGTATGTATGAATATAGCATCTCCTTATGGGCATATAATGCATTCAGCATTCCGACTGCGAACAGATACTAAAGCGTCAGAGCCCAAATATATTAAGGAAAAGTTGCCACCTTTCACATCACCATGCCAGTGTGTCGCACCGACCATATACTGATGCGTGCCCATATGACAGCTAACCTCTTTTTCTAACGTCTTCAGACGAATCAAATTGTCATATATCAATTCTTAAAAACTATGTATAAAGCTACAAAATCCACAATATATTTGCATGAAAAGTGTTGTGAACATACGCCAATGCGCCTACTAAGGCAACTATAAGAAAGTGTTGGCTAAAAAGTCATTTGCTATCCCATGTCTGTCTCTGTTTTGTGCATGTAGAATCTAATTTGCTCTTTTACGACCAAGTGTGACTAATGTCAAGTGCACTAATTATACAAGTATTTGTTTTTAATTCCATCAGACTTTCTAGTAAATTAAGAGTGATAAAATAAATTCTCACCAATTGCGAGAGACAGTATAATACTATTTGTAAGAGATTAGTTGCGACATTAAACGACACATTGAAATATATGTTGCGTCGTATTTACACAGAGGTCGATATCTGAGCTCGGTCATCTGCGTTTATGTTGCGTTACCATAAGAACAGTTACAATTTCCAAACTCTGAGCTGTTGAAGCGATGGACAGTTTCTGGGTCTATATATCTCCTTCTCAATCGGTAGTCCGTTGGACATGTAGAAGAATATGCCTTAGATATTAATCGAAAGTGTAATTAGGTGTTTACTCCTTTTTATGCCCAATACAATTTTATTAGGGTAATTTGCCTCTCTGTTTACCTGTAAAGGATACTCTTATAAAGTTCTGTTTGAACATATGGATCTTATACAGCTAAGGTGCCCGATTAATTCCGCATAATCCACATGTTAATCATATCCGTGACGTGAAGAGGCTACTGTCGCACTTATTTGATAAAAATGATCATCTAGTACACATTTCTTGGATATGATAGTGAAACTAAGAAAGTAACATATATAAAATTAAATAACTAATGGCTTTAAGGTTATTGAAGCAATTTCAACATTTTTCACTTAAGCGGTTTAGGAAATACCAGATCGCTTCAAAGTATTGCAATCCACGAATTTTACCTGCTACTCCTTGCATTTTTGTAAACGCCAGTCACCCGTGATGATAGAAATACAGGAAAAGTAAGATTCATTAAAGTTTCTCTAAAATATGTTGTTACGAGTCTATGCTCTTTAAAAAAAGTAAATTATTTTTGCAAATTAAATCCCTAGATAATCAAAAAATGGCAGTCACAAATCCTAGTAATTTAAAGTCTTGAATAAAATTCAGTAAAAGTCCAGAAAGAATCCCAAGACTGAAGTGGCTGTGGTAGCTATTAAAGTGTTGATGCGTCACCAGTCTTTTGTTAAATCACAGAAATATATGTTTACTCGGCTCTATGAAATCATTTTCCAGCAAATACTGAATTTCCTTTATTAAGCAGTCCTGTTTGAGAGGTTTCATCCTGCATGGTTGTTATTTCACAGGTATGGAATTTACAATTTCAAAGTCATAGTAGATTTCGTTTGTTCTTGTAGGGACATCTGTAAATAAGAGCTCATATTCAAGCAATAACTGTTTTAGTTCCTTCCTTTCTTGTTGCTGCAAAAATGAAAAGAAGGAGCATACTGTAGAGCCAGATCTCTATCACATATAATTTGTATTTTATCATACCTTAATTACAGTTATGACTGAATAGATTGCAGATAGTTCTTGCGCCCTCACAAGCCTTGACAACTTGTACCTAAAATTTAAAACATAATCGAGAAGATTCATTTCAGCATCTTCATTAGAAAGAAGTTTTTTATTTTAACAACTTCAGTGGTCCACGCTCAGCATGTACAAAAACTAGTTCTAAGTGACTGAATCCGAAAGATTCTTCAACTCATTCTCTAACAGCGAACAATAGTAAATGAATGATTTCATCCTAATATTTACCTATATCAAAACAATATGACCGAATCATATTTTTTAAGTTTTATTAAAACTTTCTGCCTAATTCATACATAGCTGTAATATTCCAGACATACAATTTGACCCTTGATCAGATTGCACAGATTTGGGAAGGCGACATTATGGTCAGCGAGTACTGGTTATCTGACTTGGGGTTAGGTAAAGGATCAACACAGTCTACCGTGATTCTGCTAAGTGGTTCGTCAAATGCAATAATAGGTTGCAGATGAGCCTTATGTATCTTCAGACTGAGTTTTCTACCATGTGACAAGTTTGACAAAATCTGCATTATTTACGGACATCACTTCAATTTTTGGCCAATAGAAGTGATTTGAAATCTTGTGATAAATCTTAATAATCTCCAAATGACCAGCGAAACGAGTGTCATGGACAAAACTAGGAATTTCCTGTTTGTACGACTTTGGAACAACACCTTGACAGTTCACTGACCATTCGTAACCAGTAGGTACCTCGGGTGGTCTCCAGCTTGTCATAAGAATCCCATTTTTAATGAAATAACAAACAGGTACATCTGTAGCTTCAATTTCACTGATGGCCCTTTCAAACAAACAGGAAATACCAGGTACATTTTCCTATTCGACGACAAGTGATTGTCATTTGTCACCCTGATTAAAATAAAGAGAATGAGTAGTTAAAAGAGGATCACTGCGATCAAAACATTTTGATTGATCCAAACAAGGAGTGAAAGTGACCTCATCAAAAGCTTGACCAATTCAGGTGTCAGCTAAAGAAATACTTTCCTGATCAACATAATTATCGCAAGCTGTCTTTCCCATTACTCTGGTAACTGTATAAGCTTGGTATAAATCAGGACTTTTGTTCAATTACAAGTGGAGTAAGCACAAACTTATCTCCAGCTGCGTCACTGCCTAGAACTAAATTAATTCCATCAATGCGTAAAGGAACACTGCTCCGACTGTCACGGGTCGTCAGACTGTCTGATGACAAATTTACACAATTGAGAGGAACATTAACAAAGCCGCACCCTACTCCCTGCATAAGATAACTCTGATTAGACGAAGAATTCACAGTAAAAGCCAAAGTACCTGACACTAAAAGACTCTAAGAGCTCCCATGTCCTTTAACATTTTAATAGGGATAAGATTTGATGAATCAATCATGAGTGATAAAGAATCCTTCGTCATAAATGGTTCATAACTCATCATTGTCCCTAACAACTGTATTACATTCAGTACATGACCGTGACCCTGCCCTTTTAGAAATAAGAGCATTTGGAATAGGTCTGTCTTGATTCTGATGCTTGTTATTCAGTTTGTAGCAATGAGAAATTACGTGTCCTTTCTTCTTGCAACAAGTACACGTAGGAAGAGATAAGGACTTCAGATCAATCTTATCAGAAAATTAATTTCTAAAAGTTGTGCTAGATTGATGTTGAAAAGGGCTCGTATTAGGTTGAAATACGCTTTGAACAGAAGATTGCTGCTTGGAAGACCTTCTAACAAATGAAACCGTATGAGCTAAGGAATACTCGTTAGCAGAACAAGCAGCATTTTTAAAGATTCGACATTATGCTCATTAAGATAACTCTTAACGTCAATATGAAGCAATTTTTGAACTCCTCAACTAATACGAGCTGTTTGAGATTTTCGAAATCATTATTAACCTTTTTGGAAGAGCACCACATTTCAAATTGTCGTGCTTTTTCCCATGCAAATTCAACATAGTTCTAGTCAGTTGATATTCTAGAATTCCTAAACCCTTGTCGATGCACATCGGGTACCAACTCATAACCCTTGAACATATATTTCCTATCCACATAATAATCAGCACTCTGCTGTAGTGACAGCGACATGTAAATTTTGCGAGCTTTGCCAGTAAGTACAAATTGTAATGAGTTGGTCCCGTACTATCTTGGCCATCTCAAATTTTAAGCAATTTTCTCAAAATGAACAAAATATTGATGTACTTCTTTTTCGATAAAAGAGGATACTTATTTGATATTTCTTAAACCATCAAAAGTGGGGGAGTGTTTTCCACTTCCAACTCTAAGTCTTTTAATTTAATTTGAAATTCCATTGTTTCTTTTTTCTCTATGTTTCTTTCCTCTTGTTCTTTCCGCCATTGTGTTTCTCTCTGCTCCCTCTTTTGGCACCTTCATCATTTCTAACTAAAACTGAACCTATCTTAACGCTAATTCCAACTTTTTTAGCTGTGATTTTAATTAAAAACATTATAGGCACTACTGGGGGGGGAGGGGGTTCAAAACAATGCTCTTTACTTTAAATGATATTTCGCTGAAGAGTTCTGAAGCGTGAAATAATAATTGGGATTTAGAATATTAAAATACAATGTGAATCAAAATATCAAAAACAAAGTGTTCTTAAATATTTTAGCAAAATTCGTATCCCATGGCAGAGCACCCAGTTTTCCTTTACGAGTCGATGCTCTTCAAATAAGTAATATAAAAGAGTAAAAGACAACAAGCTTTGTAAAATTTGTCACATAATTTATTTTCTTTGAATAAAAAGTTAAAATGAGAAAAAAGATCTTACAGTATTGCGAATTAAATCCCAAAATAATCCAAGAATGACAAACACAAGTCCTAGCAATTTAAAGTTCTGAATAAAACTCAGTAAAAGTCCAGAAATAATTCAAAACCTGAAGTCGATGACATTACCACTCCGAGACTGGGGTTAAAGAATCTACTATGATGATTACTATAGAAAAGACTTTAGAATAATATATTAATAATATAATGGATATACCAAATGTTGAAAGATCCAAAAGGAACATTGTCATTTACTTGCATCATTTTTATATTAAAAAAAAAAGGAAACGTGTAATTTTTTCTTCTTCTACTATTTGTAATAGAAGCAGTGAAATTGTGATTTCTTTAGAAACTGACGTACTGATATGTTGCGAATGTTTTGGCTCTGTTAACGAAAGAACGAATAATGAATATGAGTGACACATAGTTTTGAAGACGACAATTTACAACCCCGTAATCAAATAATTGAACGTCTCCTAGTTTACTCTGTGTGCTTGCCTGCTAAAGTTTTGCTTGTGTTTACTCTGTAAACACTTCTATCACAGTTAATGTTACATATATATAATTTATACGCCTCTTATCTGTACGCTGTACATATTATAATAATTTCAAATTTGAAATTGGCTTCCTGAAATATGTTAAATGCTTTTCATTGAAATTTTAGAATATTAATTTGTGACCGATATGGTTGGGGACGCTCGTACCTTTTTGACGAACTGTTCTTTCTATGGTGTCTTTAAGAAGGGAAGTTATTTGGGGTCCCCTCAATATGAACACTAACAGATTCGTGGAATTTGGAAAATGAGTCGGTCCCCAATCCGTACAGCCAAACCATACATTTACCAAATATTTACACTTCTTCATTGCGATTGGACTGCGCTAATGGATATGAAGGCAAATACAATAGTTGCTGTGGGATAACAAGTGGTTCCCCAATATATGGCTATAAGGACATGTCTCGTTGCAACTGAGCACTTCATCAATTGCACAAACGTTTTAACTCATTTTGATACTTTAACAGTCTTAACCAAATATGTTAGACCTCATCTTATTTAAATTACAGTCTGCGTCTACGCGTTTTCTTTAGCGTGGATAGCGAGGGAACCAGATCAACACTATATCATTTCGCGAACGTGCGAAGTGCAACTGAAATAACTGAAAGGTTATGCCTTCATGCAGCCTCGTAGCCATATGCGTATGTTTTGCTGGTGTTGGAGTGCTTGCTATCGTGGCCGCTTTCGTTCTCGAAATCCCTCTGAAATTCGTGTTACTTGCGCGAGTGTTCCTCTCTCTGGCTGGCAGAACAGCAAGATTACTTCGGGTTGCGACGCAGTCTGAAAATATGGTTACTTTCAGTTTGTGTGAGACGAATATCTACATGACCCTCACGAATTGTGTGCAGAATCCAACCAAGGCGGGTCATTTGTCGCTATCCCTAAGTGACGCGGAGATAAGTGCGATCATATCCCTGAGGCAGTCAGAAGACATCGTATATTTCATCAAAAAATGCAGGCAAGGGTTCAGCCTAAGCCTTTGCTATGATATCCGAGCATATCTGCATGTTCAATAAACTCATGTCTTGATGACATTAAGACATGTTTGCGCAAGTCGTCACTGTTATGTTTTATTCCAATGTATTCAATGGTAGCATAATATAAATAAACTGCTGATCTTGATGGCTGTTTCGTGGACTGTGGTCCCCGCAGCATCCGGTCGCCCTTGTCGGGGTTTAGTCATGACCTTTGTTGCATTCTTGTTTTTGCGAAGTGGAATACAAGATAACCTTTAACAGACTTAGCCGCCCACACGTCTTTATGACAGACCTTTTGCCAACCACAACCATATTCCGTCTCCCCCATCAACAGGCTTTTGTCTCCTGCTAAAACCAAAAGTTCTCATGGTCTAGTAAAAACGTTAATATTCTGTGACTTAGCAAATTGATGCAACATTAGCCTCATCCCTCCAGTTTTCCATTACTTAAATTGACAATAACAACGGTTAGAACTCTAGCTTATTAGCTGCATCTAAATATACAATAATCTAGAATTTCTGTTCCTTCTGCATCTACTATCAAGCCAATACGAGAAATCAAACATCGACTTCAACAACTGCACTGTTAATGATACTAATCTGTAATTTATTTACGTTACTAATCATTTCTATTCTTGATATTATGACAATACATACTTTGTTGTATATTATGATCCCAATAATGGTGATACTGACAATACTCATGATGATAGTGGTTATTATTGCTCCACAAATATATACCTGTTAGAACATTATAAGCAAAGAAAGCTGAGTTTTAACTGAAATTTTACACGAATTACCAGGTTTGCAACAATACTTATTGACAATAGAACCATCTCTTTCGAGCTACATAATATAACCATATTTACTACTACTTCTACTACTAATTACTACTACTAATACTATTAATACAAATAAATAAATAATATTGCTTGATTATCTTTTCCTTTTGTTTCCTCTTTCGTTTATGGATTTATGTCAGCAAGGATAACCTTTAAAACAATAAATGACAATGTGAGTAATTGAGAAAGCTGCTAGTAGCTTCCAGTGGGTCGTTTGTGTTTTACAGGGGTATCCCTGTTTTTTTTTTTTTTTGATTCTGCGAAAGCACCTCGAGGGATATATATATATATATATATATATATATATATATATATATATATATATATATAATTGATGCGAAAACACCTTGATGGATAAAGGATGAACATATTACTGACATCATGTTAAATTAACATGTGTAGGTCTGTGCGAGTTGAGTGCGTGCGCACTGACACTGGCATATATGTATCCTGTATCATACACGACGTAACTAATGCAAAGAGGCAATTTCAACAATTTACATCCTGAATGCTCAACAGCCGGGGCATATAAGAGGACTGAAATATCGACTTGTCATAGTAAGCCAGAGGAAACAACGAGAGAGACAAACGTCATGGACGAGAGATACCCTATCTGGTGGCTAATTTTGGGTAAATATTATCTACAGACGTGATAAATACGCACACTTTATTAACTATGCAGTAAGATAACAGTGTCGCCGCTCACTTAGATCAATATTTGTTATGATTCGTCTGTTGCAAGTCAAGAAACAGAGAACAGTATATATTCAAAAATTTATAGTCTTTGAAGAATGAAAAATATGCTATTTACGTTACATATCTTAGTTTTAATCCGAGATTTTAGATCAATTGTATATATATATATATATATATATATATATATATATATAAATATATATGCATGTTTATCTTTCAGGGCTTTTATGTCTCCAAAGAATCCCAGGTACGTAAAAGTTGTGTTTGGCAAATAAAAAGAAGCGAGTAAGTGTCCTCTTGTCGATAATTTGTATTGATAAAGTTATACGTTAAAAAGTTGAAAATACTTTTGAAAAAATTATCATGTTATTGGTGACGGGAAGGTACTGTTAAAAACGCGAAATATGCATGCGCATACAGACTGTCGTCATAGATTACCTATATGTACAATGATATATATATATATATATATATATATATATATATATATATATATATATATATATATGCCGTCTTAAACTGATGATGATGATACTGATGATAATGATGATGATGACGACTAAGGTTGCTTTGCATTGCTTCCAATACAAGTATATCAGTATTAAATGAGAGACAATCATAACTATTATCAGAACTAACAAGAACTAAAATGTCCACAATGTATACATTTTCCCTCCTTAGGACGTTTGAGTTTCACTTGTATTACCTTAATGACTTTAAAATGTATTCGTAGGACAATTAATCTATCGTTTTCAGATCCTTGCATACTGATACCATTGTGGTCATGTCTGCAAACTTATGTGCATTTCTTGGATTGCTTTTGCATTGCTTAATCAATTTGTTGATAGTTCTAAAATTGAAATTGGTAATCTAGAGAAATAAATAAATTTCTAACACCATGCTTACATTTCAATACTCAACTTGCATCACTGACACCTTAGCGGAATAAACAAACTGCAAATAATATGTTTACTAACTCATTGCTTTATATGGCGAATGCGTCTTAGAATTGTACTTAAAAGTGAGACTAGTATATGGTACGTCTGACATAGAAATCTTACTTGAAGTGTACAGTCTTAAGCCTTTTGAATCGTCACAGTTATTTTCAAATTATAAATGTAGTTACTCAAGTTGAATCAAGGAGGTCCTGATGTCCATATGAGTGTGACACTAATTAATAGCTTATTTACAATTATCAATACATTTTATCATCTGCAAGGAGTATTAATACTTCTAGATTTATATAGTAAAAACGAATATAAACTATTTGCAAAAGATCTTATATCTGCACCGTGAAAGGCACAACTTGTCTTTGTTTCCTTCGTTTAGTTACCTTTTTTTTCAGCACTTATATTTTGGCCCGGTGACAATCCATGCACTCATGCAAAAGAATTAAAGTCACTACATCGACGTCTATCAGGTTACACACTTGGACCCTCTGAAACTCCTCTATGTGACAGATTCTTAAGTAGTGGATGGTACAGCGTCATGAACCTATTTATTGCCACATCCCCTCCGTCTTCATGCGGAACGGTCTATATTTGGTGGATGAATGGTTCGTTAATTTCGCAATTTATTTCTTGAGGTCTTCAAGCTTTAAATTGGAAAGAAATGTGCATAAAGCTATATTTTTATATTCTTTAGGTGTCAATGAAAATAATTTTGAACATTTAGAGTTTGCGTGATCATGTACAGATTTATACAATTGTTTTTAGGACGAACGTGTTTAAGCTGTATAAATGTATATTATTATTATTATTATTATTATTATTATTATACGCACGAGCCTTAAGTATTCTTTATGGCAGTGTCATTCTATCCTGCAAATGTTGATGATATATTGAACTAGAATATGTCTTTGCCACTCCCGTTTTGCGTTAAACGTTGTATTTCTATTTGTAGAATTTGCATTTCTACTGATTTTTGCTACGTTACCGATGATTTCTTATGTATATAGGTAAGGGATATTTCGTACTGTATTGTATTGCCCAATTTCGTGATAAAATTAGTAGACGCAAGATTTCGGTCATTATTTTACATTCTTCACCACAATTGCTCTAAGACGCTATTTTAACAATCTTTGCGAGTGCAATAATTGAACATAAAAAAACACAAATAGATTACGTACCTGATCGAAAAATATCATTATCTTCGGCACATGGGCCTTTAGGTAAAATGTAATCTTAACAGGCAGAAACAAAAGACTGCTTTATTTTTGTGTATGACTGTCTAACATTCCATTATGTTCCAGATACCAAACCTACAAATGTGGGACCACCATTTTCTAAAATTATCTGTTTGAAGACCGACTCGAGCGATTGTGAATACAATGAAACTATAAGAATGATCAACTGTGGAAATAGGTTCGTTTATGAGCTGCGACCAACGCAGGGTTGCCCAGAGGCTTATTGTTTGGGTATGAATTCTTACCTACTCAAAGTAATAATAAAAATACAATACATTTCCTTTTTTGGTCCAATGCGAAATTTGTAAGTCTTTTTATTTTTTGTTCGTTCCTGCTCCATAGGTAGTAAATTGTAAGTATCTTTCTGAAAGGAAAGCTAATCTACCACTCTGAGAGTGAAATTACCCGGTAATAACACAAGGAGTTATAAAAAAAACAAACATAATATTTCAAACGTAACAACTAAAAACTAAGATCATAAAACCAGTTTGATCTGCGAATTATTGTTAATAAATCTTTAAAGCACTGATCGTGGATCCAGAAACTTGTAGAGCAATTAAATTACTCATCAGTATGTTATGGGACGGTACTCCCGCAGAGGCTTAGAGGAAGATCAAGTAATTCTTTTTCAACCTTATGCCATCTATTCCACACGGCCACATAAAATTATATTATAAATGTGCGTGTTTACAGAATGTTATATTAAGCCATCATATTCGCATCTTCGTGCCAAGTAATATGACTAAGGCGGCACAGTATTTTCATCTTGTTGATGCATTTGTTTACTTTCCACAGCAAGGTTTAGTCAACATTTCGACAGGCTGACTTATATAATACCGTAAGGCAAATGGTATTCCTGTCAAGGTTCAATTCTAGAATGCATGAATGACAATGTCTCACGAACATTGATCTAAAGATTTTCTTCCCATTCAGTAAGTTTAAAACCTACACATCGGTTATTTCAAGGAATTCCTATTCATTCCGATGCCATCTATTCCACATCAAAACCTTTAAATTGTATTACAAATGTGTTTGATTTCTGATAGATCAAATGTTATGAAATGGTTTAATGATTAATACGAGCTAATATCACCTTAAAGTGTTACGTATTTCATAAAGGATGATATATATATATATATATATATATATATATATATATATATATATATATATATATATATATATATATATATAAGTATTTAACTCTGATCATCTATATTTAGAAGGAGATCCCCTCTCCCTCTTTATATATATATATATATATATATATATATATATATATATATATATATATATATATATATGCAATATTTTTCAGACATGGACGGGCCGAAGCCCACAGGAGATGGTAAGTCTATCGAACGAAATAATGTACATTTGTATTAAAATTACGTCATGCGGAGAAATGATTACATGCCACAAATTCCACGTACCTCTTTCACTGTCTGTCTCTATTTTTGAAATTCTTCAGAGGTATAGGCTATTTGTTCTCTTTAGTTTCTTCTCATCGTCTGGATTTCTGAAATGTCTTGACGTGGATGTTATCTTTTAAAGACCTCCTTTGCCTGTTCTCTTTTTGTTAGATCACTCTGAAGATCAATGTCCTTTCCCCTGACAAAGATAATATGTGTCTCGACCTTTATCTCTATTTTCTCTTATCGCTTCTTTGCTTTGACGTTGTCTACATTTGGGGCATCAAATGTACTTTCTCCTGACAAATAGAGCAATTACCTTGTCTTTTAGAAGTGGACATACTGATCATAAATTTAGAGTCAAACGACGTGTGTTGGAATGTAAAATTACGTGTTTGTCAGCAAATGTGGGTATTGATCAATAAGAATGTGTCTTGATCTTTAAAGTGCACGCTCTTGTCTGCATTATGTGTGTTTGTCCATCTCTCCATCTATCCGTAATTTTCAATTTCTACAGAGAACTCCAGTGCCATCCGTCATGGTCATTTTCCATAGATGACCACTAACATCCACTGTTAAATTATGGGAACTAGTAACCAATAATAGCAAACCCCTACATGTGGCCCTGCCGTCTCATAATGTTAAACTTCTATAGATGGATATAGTTCCGTGCCACACCATCTTGACTTCCCATTAATTAATATATATATATATATATATATATATATATATATATATATATATATATATATATATATATATATATATATATATATAGTGTCAACCTAATGTTTAAATTATATAGATGACTATATAAACTTGACATGTTAAAACGCCAAAGATTGCTATGACGGATCCAGCTTGTATAAATATAATTGATGGCATTAGCGTCCCAAATCCCTATATTAAAACATCATAACCACTATAAATACTCTTAAGGTTATATTCCCATTCTATATTCTCAGAACCTCCATGGTGTCCTCATAACTACCAATGTCATATTCAAGTTTCAAACTATATCTTTTGAAAGATAATTACACTTTTGTGTACTTGTGCAACTTTGATTTCTTTATTAATTATTGCTGAAATATCTCAAATCCCAGAATTGCTAATTGACAGAAACTTAAATATATTCGATTATACATATCGATAGCTACAGTTCAAGCTGCCCGTTTAGAAAAGTATTTATTTTGCCTCATAATTTGTACTTCATGTATTTGTCAAAATGACACTCTATATTTCGACAGGTATTTAAATGATCAAGCTTGAGATGAAATACAATTTCATTCAAAAATAGCGATTTTCAAACTTTTTGATACTGACTGTGAGCCATTCAGTTTTCATTATTCAAGTTTCAGCCCCGTCCATCTCTCTGCTTCCGAAAATTGAAACTGAACGAGACTTAGACTCAGTGAACAACACTCTGCACTTCTATTGCAAGTTTGACCCAGATGGGGACAGCAGCCTATGGTATACAGTGGAGTGGTACAAGGGCGATAGGACTCTTGGAAATAAGCTTTATGAAAGCAATCTGACTCAGTTCACCACTTGGGATGAATTCAAACAAATAACAGCCCTTAAAGAGAGTAAGATGGGCAGAATCGGAATTTACGTAAGTAATAAATAGTTTTAATATCGTGCACTTTCTAAATACATCTGCCCTAAGTGTGCCAAAACAGTCTCCTTTAATGCTCATTAAATTTGCAGTTTTATATAATGCATCAACTGCCATCGGACGGATATGTTAAATTGTCCTCTAACAGTGAAATAATATTTTAATACTTTGTAAAGTATTTTCTACAGATACTTGTCATTTAATGGCGATATCGTGCTTTAGAAACTAAGGTCTTCTTCTCAGGCATCAGTTTCAAAATACCTGCACATCCGCCCAGGAGAATCTGCCATCATTTACAAGCAAATTCTAAAGTCGAATCAAAAATAAAACATTGATTGGTGCATGCATTAAAAGTCTAGAAATTGTTTTAGGTGAGAAATAAGCACATTTTATATAGGGTGTTACCTGGCAAACTTAAGTCCTTATCTCTGTATAATTTTAAAAGGAAGAAATACGCCCAATGTAAAAGATAAGTAAATGGTTTTCTTGAAGAGAATAATTCTATAATTCGACAAGAGAAAACGTTACACATCATGCCACACACATTTACGATTCAATTTATGTTTCAAACTCCGATGCAGTTTTAATAATGTAAATACATATACGAGAGAGAGAGAGAGAGAGAGAGAGCTAACTATCTGTTTGTGCGTGTTAAACACAAGCATACGTCATTCATATCATCAGATTATTTCAAGTCGCCAAATGACTTTAGACAAATTTTACATTACCAAAGGCGTAGTCAATGTATGTAGTAATATCCCTTGTTTGCAGAAAATACAATAGATGTTTGAATATATTCATACGCATAACATATTTTCTTGGCACAAGCAAGGCACACACAATAAACCTCTAACGTGATTCTTTTCTGTATTGTTTAAACCAAAAATATAGGCTGAGGAATTTAATTTATTCATATTACCAAATCTTTGTGCAGCAGTAAATGATGGTAGTGTTGTTCTTCTGCAACTGCTACATTACGTCTAATAAAAGGTTCAATGGCCTTGATATTGAAAGATATGCCCGACGAAATTAAACCATTGCTGTTAGAAAGGCCATTTATCACCCAAAATTGAATGAAGTGTCAGACTTAATCAAGCCTTTACTTGTTTTAGCTCGTTTGTTCAGTGACGGCCAGACGACAAGAATTTGGATTTCCATCTGAAGCGTTTAACAGCGAATCATTCTTTGCTGGCATTGAGGTACACGCATCACTTTCCTAATCTTCAACTCCATTTACACCGATTTCGTGTCACTATTGAATTTTTCAAAAATCAACAATAGACTACAACTGCTACTGTTACTACTACTACTACTACTACTACTAATAATAATAATAATAATAATAATCATTAAAGTAATGATTCAAACATTAATTAAACTAATACCGCAAATAAAAATCTCAGCTATGGACAATATTCAGAAATTTAGATTTAATAATATCGATCTCTGTTTGAACCGCCCATCATACTCAGTTTAATACTAATATTATAAGACTAACAAATACCATGCAAGTTATTTCAAATTAGGTGCTTGCTGGGTAACCGACATGCGTGAGATTATATTCATCACATGAAACTGCGACTGAATTTCTATTCGTGCATTAAATTTATCATGCTGAATTTTCGTAACAAAAAAGTCGTTTCATCTATTTTGCCATAATTAACAAATATTACTTTAATTTCAGATTTTAAATAACTCAGTTATCTATCTGAATGGTTTACAAAAGCCCCCACAAGTTTTTATTCGGTCGACCATTCCATTCGCCTGCAAAAACACACCTACTAACTCCTGCGTCATGGACATCGCTGTCATCATACCTGCTAAAGGGAAACACTGTCAGTTGCCTGATATAGCAACAACAGAAAGTTCAAAATGTGGTGTGAAGATATTCAAAAACAAGTGGGATGAGCCGGTGCCATTAAATATTGCTCTAAAACTGGCAGATTCCTCTCGAAATATTAAAGTGACCAGTATGGAAATCCACTTAAGAACACTGCAGCGCAATATAAATCACCCACTATTCGCGGGCCACGTTCTTCCACAATCTGTTAAGGCAAGCTGATTCAATGTATACTCTTTCTCTTTTTCTCTCTCTCTCTTTCATTAAAACAAGAGTGTAATCATCGGGAATGGACAGATACAGAGAGACATGCACAATATGAGACACAAGTACAACACTTGTCTTTGAATATCTAATCATTTTTAAATTACAGGTAGAAGCATATATATATATATATATATATATATATATATATATATATATATATATATATATATATAGAGAGAGAGAGAGAGAGAGAGAGAGAGAGAGAGAGACTTCACGATTTTTGAAGCGACTTCACCACTCGTCTCTGTGTCCTTACAAACGTCGTTTGTTCCATTCCCGCGAGTTCAGATCTTCATGGAATGACTTAAGATAAGATAAGAATTCTTTATTTTAGGCTATAAAGTCCATACATCTAAATTAAAATATAAATATAAAATAAAAACATTGTAAAAATAAAAGAACATATATGTAATACGTACAAGTATATACATACAACTACACAATTAACTGCGCCAGGCATTGTTAAGAATGAATTTGAGTGGCAGATTTAAAGAGTAATTTGTTCCAACTGTTAATAATATCAGAGTTTAAATGAATGTCATAATTCCAAAGAGGTTTCAATATACAATTCTTACAACTAAATATTCTTGTCATCTTTGAGAATACATACTTTTCTCATTACTTCATCAAAACTGAATACATCATCATTTACAAACCAATTGGAAGCACTGTTTCATCTAGGAAGACCTAATAGAAAACGAAGACTATTATTATAACCAATAACTAGTTTTCTTTTCATACATTCACTAAAGTTTGTCCACAGAAGGGCACACTACATAGTGCAGCAAAATAAGATTTGAATAACCTAATTTTGATATTCAATGAACAATTCTTAAATTTACGTAGAAGCATGTTTGTTTGAGTAAACACAAATCGGTAATGTCTCATCATATCTTCATTATATGGCTGATTTGATTTCAAAATATGACCCCAATACGTTTAACTGTTGACATACGTAAGAGCATTGTCGTTAAGATGTACAGGGGAGGAGAGGGTAATTTAAAAGAAGTTGGTTGAAGGACCATGCATACTGATTTTTTTGTATTATAGATGGTATCATTTTCAAATGCGTATTATTCGCATATCTTTAATGATTTCCTTAAACCTGTGATAGAAGAACTTATCAATGATATATCATCAGCAAAACTAAAATTGTTAAGAAACAACGCATTTTGTGGCAGACCTAACCTTATGTAACACTGACCCATCTTACAATTTAACTCGTATATATATATATATATATATATATATATATATATAGCAAAGGAAAAAGAATACCCCCCTGCCTCACCGCATTGGTTACAAGGAAAGGGCTGGAAATTACACTTTCCCATCGCACATATTACAACTGTTTACCATACCAGTTAACTAAAATAAGAACTATGTAGACATCTATTTTAATATTAATCATCGTTTTAAAGAGTGTCCAACGACTGACCCTATCAAATGTCTTACTAGCGTCTAAAAAGCATGCAAACACCGGGCTGCCATGTTCTACATAATAGCTGACATTTTCCTCAAATTCATATAGGCACAAATCTCTTGAATAGTGCTTTTTAAAACCAATCTGATTATCAGAGATTGTGGCGTCACATCGTTGCAGTATGATGCATTCAAATAGTTTTTAAATATTAGTAGTAAGAGCAATAGGTGAGTAGTTATTTTGTCCACCAGGTTACCAGTTTTGCTTTATAGTAGCGGTATAATTGTAACTTTTGTGAAAACACCGGGTACAATGTTATGCACAAACATACAATTAAATAAAATCATCAATAGCACATGAAGTCTAGTATCTAAAAATTTAAAACGTTCCTCATATAAAAATCTGATTCAGGACATTTACCATCACTTTGTCTTGTTATTGCACTTTGATTGTCAGATAATGTGATTACCTCCATACGAACACAATGTTATTCAATGCAGAGAGCACATGGTTCTTATTCGATTCAATTTTAACACTACTGATTAAGTCTTCAAAGTGATTTTTCCTCACGGTGCATATATTATTCTAACCACAGTTCATATAAATGCAAATTGGTAGTTTATTATAAGTTGTCGTAGTATTTTGTTTAACTTGCTTCCAGAATTCACGTTGGTCGACTTGTTTAATTGTTTGTCTTTGCGAGTCCATTCTATGCTTTACTTCCTCTTTCTTACATAATCTAAGAGCATACTTAAATTGTGCTCTTGTTTGGCTCATTTGGTTACTGAGATGGCCATGACGAGGTTTACCGTTATCAGGCTACACAAGGTAAGCATTTCGTGCAAAGTCTTGTATTTCTTTGACACAGTCATTCCAGCCTGGAATAATCCGGTGATCACGTTTGGATTTACTAGTCAAGCTATTACAGGAGTTCGACATAGCTTTTTGCTATATCAGCTTATAATCCATTTATCTGTTTCAGATGCACCTGATTTGTGCAGCCGTGATCATTACAGATCGCAACAAAATGTGGGATCTCAATCTTGTTTAATAAGAATAAATATGACTGAGTATAATTCAGTGTTTCGTCAGAAGTAAGGTCTGACCAGTTGACATTGTATTTCAAGTTTAAGAGTTCATTGGGGGCAGGAATCAAATCTAGGAAGTATATCATTCTTAATAGCCATTAAAGTAGGACGACGGTCTGACCCTACAAGGTTGTGTATTATTCTTACATCATTTATAGCTAACTGAGCAGACTGTGTAGAGACACAATGATCCAACCAAGACACTTTATTGCCTGAATAACTGACGTAAGTAAAATTTGTTGTGTGGTCTACTATTAATTTTAGGTGGGATAAGACATAACCATACTCATCACACAATAGGCAAAGTTCATCTGCAAAGGGAGTGGATTTGAGCGTATTAACATTCCAATCTCCTACTACATAAGCATTTAGAGTATTAGTATTTTCTACAATATAATTAATTTTGACCATATAATCTACAAATTCCCCCAAAGTTTCCGCAAGATCACAACGTAAAAAGGTATTGACAAAATGCAAGAAGGAATCCCCCTTATCGATAGCTATACCTATTAATTTGGGATCAACGAGGTGTTGTACTTCTATAATACTTGCGAGAGATCTACGGTATAGTAGCCCGACACATCCGTAGGGTCTATCTGTATGAAAATCGTTAGAAGATTCAATCGGCGATTCCCATGATCCATAGAATTAGTCGTGTACGGATGAGAGACAGTCTAACTCACTGTCGAGAAGCCACAATTCTTGCAAGAAACAAATATCGGAAATATCAAATAAGCTCTTACATTTTGTATATTTCTTGTCAATGAACGACAGTTATAAAAAGAAATGCGTAAAATATCCATTATGTATATTTGAGTCCAATTTATGGATATGCTAGTTCAATTCCGACTTTGATAATAGTCTCTTACTAACGCGTTTCTTGGCCATACATCCACGTTCATCACTGACTTGTGCATAGGGTTATCCCATGTGATTTTGAACATGGCATAGTTATTAAATTGTGTTTGTAGTTTCTCAATATGCAAGGAAATGTCGATTCCTGTGTTTCGGGGGCAAGGCTTGTCACGAATATGCTTCGCTGTCGCATTGAACGCACTGTATGCAAATTTGCGGACGCTGACTTTCCTATGATAACACTTCCACGCCTTCTTGGAAACTAGTTTGTGGATTTGACATTTGTAAACTTATTAAGCCGTCGTTGATGCAGATTTGTGCGCTGTGTTTAAAGTGGAAATGCTACCATAGAGAAGTCGTTTTTCCGCAGAGAAAGTTGCGACTTTAGCAAAAGATTTATCGTTTTCGAAATCCTCTTCTTGGACGCTGGTGTCTTCCTAACATGCGACCATTTGTAATGCAGTTGTGCTGTGATTTAATTAACCGATATCTGATTTATTAATTATCATGGATTTCTGCTGTTGTGTCCTATAAAGCAGAACAGGTCTTGTTTGCGCTGATCTGAGTCTGGTTGCTGTTTGAGTCCTTGCATTGCATATGCTCGTGTGTGCTGCCAGTAACGGTTCATGCTGTCGAACGACTGGGTTCAGGGATATTTCCCGCTAACCTACATGGTTGACTTATCAGCTCATGATTTGTTGTACTGTAGACTCTCTTTACAGATAAATTCTTGGTGAGTACAATGTCAGACTGAACTGCGTTCGAACTGTCAACATGGAGAGGAAATGTACTTTTACTGTCGAACATGGCTGGGTTTGTTCACATAAGCGTTGCATTTCACATAACGTCTCCGCCTGGATTGACTTAAGTATGTCCACTGAATGTTTCACATTTTCCATGTCCTTCAATACAATTGACATGTCCACATAATTGCAAGATACAGGTGGCAACTTTGATAGATCCAATGCGCAAAAACTTGGTATGTCATTTGGGTCTGTGGACAGAAATAGATTCAAAATATCTTTCATCTTATTTATAGATTTATCCGTACCCTTCCTCTTTATCATTATTTCAACGGTTTGTACCACTGAGAACAGGGTCAGTTTTGCAGCCTCATTGTTACTCTCACAATATGTGTCCCCACACAGATTCACAATAGCATCATAAGGTAATGAGTTCGTTTTGTTTTGTACAAAGCAACGCAGTTCACTAACCATTATTGACGGCTATCAACGAACCGCTGTCGTTGATAATTCGCAACCATACTCACATTCACACAAATGACCAGTAGAGGTTCCACAATCTTCACAATGCATCGGTAAGTTAGAATTGCAACGAATAGGTTAAGATAACGACTAAACATATTTATAGCAATATATTTAAGACAATGATGTGGGATGGTGCAACCTGTTTTGATGTAGCGTCTTACTCAGTAAGTGGTTCGCGGAGATACCGGATGATTGCAAGAATTGTGATACGGTTGCATAATGGCAAATCTTATAAATGTTGGCAATGGCGGTACACACTAATAGTAGTGTTTCATTTCGTCTGCCATTTAATAAATGTCAACATTTTGCTTTCAGGTACAGATATCTCCAAACATGGACGTTTTGAGAGGAAAAGTATGCTATGCTGTATGTGATCCTCACATGCACACTTTTGATGGAGTGTGAGTATATCCTTATCACTCGTAACAACATAATGATCGTTCCGTTTGCAAGGAGTTACTTCAAGCACATTTCGTTAAGTCTGGCTATGAGATTTTATTTCACACTATTGATTATGACAATACTGAGTATAACAACAATGACGACGATGATGGAAAAATACAATAATAATGTATTTATTCAATTAGATGAAACAAATGCAACCAATGAAGCAAAAGGAAAAAAATGAATATTTTTAGTAGGCACCAAAGACGTACTTACATCAGCATGTTGTATCTGATTGACACTTACGCCCGTGTTTATTTCATGACGACTTTCCTAACTAAGTTCATATACCCATCATCCAAGGATTAATGTAGCACGAGAAGGCGTGACGATAAGATTATATATAATTAGCATAATGTAAGTTGAATTACGGATGTTTTTGTTTTTATTTCAATTCAATTAAGTTGATAAAAAGATAATTCTTTTGTAATTTATCGCACAATGAATTTATCTATGACGCTGTGTTTTTCTCTCAGTATTGTTGGGAAAAAAATTAAAACTGTATGAGTGAGACGAAAAAGTGTCAACTGATTTGCTCAGGGATGAAATCATTTTTTCCAAACAGTGATTATTTTGCCCACATTATATATCTTCGGAACAATCTTGCTGATGCAAGATTTTAGTGTATATTGTCAGTTGTGAAAATCATACATAAAATACTGAAATTAAAGTGATTAATCACGCGAAACCGCGATCATTGCTCATATGATGAGAAATCCATTCAACCACTATCACGTTTTTCATTTTTCGTTGTTGTCAAGGACGAACAATATTTCTCGCAACAGTTATATATAAAATAACCATTTTTGTCTAAATTTTGCACGGTTTTGTAACTATCCAACTGCATGCGATATCAGCTTTTTGTAGACAAATAATAGCATTACATTGACTTTTTATAAAACGCAGTACACTAATTTTGACATATATTGTTGCAACGGAAGCAATTTTTTTTTAGACGCTATGAGAATCAGCACGAAGGAAAATTTGTGATGTACAGGAACACAGAGTTTGAAACTGAGGTAACAAATCGAGAGAAAAAATGAACACACTACAATTTAATTGTGATAGAAGAAAATCTCAGAAGAGACAAGTGCCTATTACAAATAAATATAAATGTTCTTCTATACGATTGAAATACATAAACACGTTCATCAGTTGGTTGCCTAGTGATAGATCACTAATTACATGCCCATGAATGCTATAGGAACAAAAGTAATTTCAGAGGAAAAGTTTAGTCCCTTTGTACAGCCGTTTATGTAATATCTCTCTACAGATTTCCAATTACATCGACCGATAACACAACAGTAGAAGCAAACACAAAACTCCTGTATGATAAACAAGAATACACTTACTGCATGTAGGTTTATAGACTTGATTGATTAAGATGCTCAACCAGAGTATTGAAAAATATTGCTTTTATATAGATCAATACATAACGAGATGACGATTGTAAAATCTACTTTGGTGATGTTAACGTCTCATAATATTTAAAACCTTTATCGACGATTCAAACTGTTACTTCTTATTCTATTTTCGATATGTTGTAGGTGCAAATCAGGACAAAGGCCTGTTATGGAAATAATCAGAGTCCTTTTTGCCCCTGTGGTGTTGCTGTACGTGCCGGTGGCGATATATTTATAATGAATCTATGTGACACATCACCAATAATTAGAATGCAGCGATGCAGTGATGGTGTCCTGTATGGGAAAGTAAAAGAAGAGGGGACGTCGTACAAAGTTTGTATGATATATATATATATATATATATATATATATATATATATATATATATATATATATATATATATATATTTATATATATATTAGGAACACTGTGTGCATAACGACAGAAACGTTAGAAAACAGCGCCTGGAAAGGAATACGTTTTCATACATTTCTTTCTGTAGCAACGTATTTCTCACGGGGTACAAATATTATGCATAGAGATTTATGCATCCTGCAAATAATCTAAGCTGATTGCTCATTTGTTAATGAAGAGGAGAATGAATAAGTGGGAATAAGGTGCATCTCTTAATTTTCTCTGGATTCGCTACCAATTTCTTTCCCCAAATAATTACACCTTTAAGGCACCGGGATAAGTATATTATATTCCTTGTACCCGATTGGCATTACCTGACGGAAAAACTTTAGTTCTCAAAGGGCTCACATAAGCTCACCATAAGTCAATTCCTATTAATTTGTTCAGTCTCACCGTCCATTATTCTGGTCAAGTTATTATTATTATTATTATTATTATTATTTCGTATTTCCATCACCTGCTTGCAATGTGACATTCATACATCTGAAAGTCATGCTGAAATGTATATCTGGGGTAAAAAGCTTGAAAGAAAAATGAATCCACCGCAACACGTGGTTCAAAATGAAACTCGATATCCTCTCAATGATGATTATTAGACCCGACCAGCAAAATGACGATATATCGATGAAACTTTGCATAGTTATGCATTTGCCTTTGCCGCATATACTAATTACCTTCATATACTGTCTTATTTTGTACTTTATATTTAATTTATACATCTGTATTATTCTTGATGGTTTTTTCTCTCGTCTAATTATGTTAATGTGTCTTGTTATATGCCCCTCACTCTTTCTGTTCGTACCACTGTATATTAATATTTCGTTCCGTATGGATTGCCTCGTCTTTTGCTCAAAAGGTAAGGAACTGTTTTATTTTCCGAGTTGAATTTTTCCATCTTTTTACAAATTAAGTAATATTTATGTTCTTGGTTGGATTTCACGATCCGAAATTATTTTAAATTGCACCGGTATAAGTGATTTCTAATTATCTAAGAAGAGTTTGGATTGCCCGTATTTGGAATGCGAAAAGCAGCATTAGTGGACGAGATGGGAAGAGATATTTACATTATTTTCATTAAACGTAAACTATGACCTGCTGGTAAAGCCAATGTTTTAACACAATATAACAAGTCGGCTTGTTATTAACACAGCTCGAGCAAATCACAAAAATATAATATGTGTTGTCAAAATGCTTACTGCTGAAGAAAAGAAATATGACACCAGTGTGTGTGTGTGTGTGTGTGTGTGCGAGAGAGAGAGAGAGAGAGAGAGAGAGAGAGAGAGAGAAACAGAGAGAGAGAGACAGAGAGAGAGAGAGAGAGAGAGAGAAACAGAGAGATTCATGCTATTCACAAGGTGTCCCGTAAATTAAATTACGCAAATTTGCTTGGCGTGTTCTAGAGTTTGTAACTACTTTGCATTCATGGTGAGTTGTAGACAAAGAAGATAAAATAAACTGGATATATTAATAAGCAGAACTAAGGATCATCGTTTAGTGGAAAACGGCTTGCCAGGTAGTGCATTTTCATTGAAAGTTGGATTGACCGTGTATTTATCACTGGCTCGCTCTGTATGTCCGTCTGTCTCTCAACATCAATGGGAACCGGAGTAGTGCAGGGGGCACTTTGGTGACAATAGGACTTCTCATTAAAAACAGGGTCCCGGGACTCTGGCGACAAGGGGAATATAACATGGTGAAATTTAACATGAATGGGCCTATAGAGCGAAAAAAAAATGGGCCTGTCTAGCGAAAAGGGTATGGGTCTGTCTAGTGACAAGGGAAAATTGGGTCTGTATAGCGTTTGACGTCACGGTATGGGAGATTGGTAACAATGTTGCAAGCATGTGAGATGACGTCAATAGGGAGCACAGAGTGGGTGTGCAGGTGTGCACCGGACTGACCTCAATAGGGAATAAAGAGTGGGACTCAGATTTATATAACACATGCAACATACAGTCGCAAACAACTATACAACATACTAACAAAATGTTGTGAGGCAAGAAAGCAAATCTTTTCGAGGGATATGAGTGGCCATGAAAAGAGCCTTTTGGTATTTCTTCTTCTATTTTCCACTTATTCCACCAGCTCCTCACTTTCCCAAATATTCATTTCTTCTTCTTCTCTTCATCATCTGGCATCAAGTCAGGAAGGCCTATGGCTCTGAATTTCTCCTGGACTTTTATCCAGTTGTTGTTTATTCTCTCAAACTCCTCCTTTTTCTTTATATTTTCTCTCTCCTTTCTTTCCTTTGACCACTTTTCTTTAATCTTCTTCACGAAAGACCATTCTGTGAAATTCAATATATCTTGTAAAATAATACCTGACTTTTATTACAAACTCTAGGGCCTCATTCAATGTTCCCACTTTCACATACTGAGGGTGAATGTAGCCTCTTGATCTTTTCACTTCTTCCTCTATCATGTCTTTCACAAGATCCACGGCTACATTTAGGCTTGTTACTTGTCTGTTACAAAGTCTTTTGTAACTGGATACCTCCATTCCTTCTCAAGCCTTTCCACCAATAAAAATCCCCAAAATAAAACTATCCACACATGAGAAGGAGAAAATCAAACCCAAAATATCCAGTCGAAAACCAAAATATACTATCCACACACGAGAAGGAGAAATTCAAACCCAAAATATATTATCAAAAACTACAATATCCTATCAACACAGAGGTAAGGACCCATAAAAGTAAACCGAAATATAATATCCACACACGAGAAGGAGAACATCAAACCCAAATTATACTATCAAAAACCTGAATATCTTCTGTCCACACATTGGTAGAAGCAAAATCAAAACACAAGATTACTATCCACACACGGGAAGGAGCAAAAACAAACCCTAATATACCATCCACACAGAAGGGAAAAAAACCCTCACGCTCTACTATCCACACAAACGTATGCGAGCGCTTACAAACTCAATTAATCCACTATCCTCACAAACGTAGGTGAGCTCATACAAACACACGCACACACTAACATCAGTAAAAGCAGTGAGTGGTTATATTGACACTACTCCACATTCACCCAAAGTGACAATTGAATTGGTCTTTCTTTCCTAGAGCTTTGGTTAGCTCTGAAATGGGCTATTTTTTGGACTCCAGATGCACTGGCTAATGGTGACATATCCCCGGCCTGGCACCACAGACACATCTACTCCAATCGTTCACCCAATTAATTCTTGTGGCTGCGAGCGCAGACGAGGAATGAATGGCTTCACTATTCCACTCCTCCGTCTGAGGGATTGTGAAGGCTTGTTCGTGTCTCCTTCGTCTATTTTGCACCCGTGGATGTTCTTGTCGCTGAAGCTGTCTTTGACTCTCCAATTCCGCATTCCAATTTTCTCTCTGAGGAACCACGGGTCTTGGTGGTCTTAGTGGCTGTGTTGCTTGTCGCTGGGGTGGTGTCTTAACCATTGGCTGAACTTCACAATTCTTTCTCAGTATGAGGTGAGGTAGGATAGTTCTTTTTCTTTCCTTCTCCTCTTCTTTCTTCTTTATTTTCTCCTCCTCTTCTTTCCTATTCATTTCCTGAACTACCCGATGGTCAGCTCATCAAGGAGTTGCCTGGCATGCTCCATGCGCAACTGAACTTCAATTACTTTAGCGATTCTGCTACTCATTCTCTACAGTTGTCTCGTTGAGAATGGTTAGCCAGACTTACTTACTTACTTAGTTGGATTAAAGTGATTTTCGCTCCAATGGAGCATGTATCACTGTTTAATGCACGTACAGCGTGCTATTTAATTACTCCTGGGGGAAGGAAGGAGAGCCACATCCCCCAGGCTTTTATGTGTTCATGGAACACTTATTAATTAAGCCGTCAGATCGAGGTACTAGCGATCTGGGTGTATGGCCGAGGTGAGTGGGATTGGACCCAGCACGCACTCATTGCTAAGGTTGCATTGCTTTGCTGATTGAGACGAGTGGGAATGGACCCAACGCGCACTCGTGTATTTGGCTATGAGGGCGTTCACTGCACGCTTGATGTTTGATGTCCGGTCGTGGTAGCGGAGGAAGAGGCTTATGGATCGGGAGGCGGTTCCAGGGTATAGTTCTAAAAGTGTCGCCCTTCATAGTTTGGAGGATAACTCTGTGCTGTTTTACAGTAGGTTAAAGATAGATAGCCAGGTTGACAGCCATGGGTTTTGATGTTGCCACCTTGTGCTTCTGGATCTGATGATCGTTGCGTTTTAGACCACGTTATACGTGTTAATTTGGTGATATACTTCTTATACAGACAGCTTTTTTATTTTGCAGCCTTGTGCTGCGGGATCTGACAGTCTTAGCAGCAGAGGGGGCGAATCGGACAACTTTTTCGGCAAAATTTGATTGAGGTTTTAAAACGACAAATAGAGCCTTCCTTCGAAATCTCACTTTTCGAACAAAAAAAAATAAAGTCTCCGTTTGGCAAATGGAGCCTTAGCGTTTTTTGCTCGAAAACGCTATATTTCGCGACAACATCTCGTTGGTGTTTTCCCGTGGTAATCATCGGGCGTCCCGCGTCGATGTCATTGCCCCCTCTGCTGCTAAGTGGTTATTTACAACTAACCAAGTCCGATACGATATCGTGTCGAGGGAGGGGGCGAATCGGACATTTTGTCCAATCGTTATTTTGCTTAATTATTACTTTCTGCACTCAGCGGATCCGGTGTAGTCAGCGCCTGGTAAAAAAAAAACGACGTCGTCGTTGGGGGATCGTCCCAACGTCATTTGGTTTAATTAACACCTTCTGCGCGTCGATCCCTAGCGTCGTCAGCGTCCGGTAAGCACATCGACGACCGCGTCGATGTCATCGCCCCCCCTCTGCTGCTAAGTGGTTATTTACAATGAAAATTATTTACAACTAACCGAATATTTGGTCAAGTCCGATACGATATCGTGTCCGAGGATCATGTAAATTTATCGTTACGAATCCATGTGGGATCGACTGAGCATGACTAAAAAAATTTCGAAAAACATTAAAGTCCATGTCACCGCCGCACCATGTCTGCCAAATATTTCGTAGCGTGTGTGTATCAACGCCGTTGAACACAGCAAGAATATTACAGTTGTCTCTAATTACTTTTGGAATCTGAGTGTATCGTTGAGTGACATATATCACGTCAGTGTTTTTATGCCTGCCTCTGGAAAATATCCTAGCTGGGTTTTTTTGATTGTCTAACATAACATCATCGTACACGACTAGATTGTTAACGTCGCCATCAATATCATCAATACCCGGTGCATCATTGATATCTGTAATAAACTCGATGACATTTTTTTTAGCGATCGCTGATGCATTCTCGTTGAAATCTTTCAACACCTCGTAGCATCGTTGATCATCTACGCTAGGAGCAACCAAATACAACTTATCCCACTTCATCCATCTCATTATCAAATTGAGTAACAATTGCGTCTTGCCGGATCCAGATGGTCCGATGATAATCATCCGGATCGAGTTTGGTAACGCTGCAACATGCTTAACTGGTTCTCTTGTTTTAGTCGCCGAAAAATCAATTATATTCATATTTCTATACATAAATTATGGATCTATATTGTGTGAAGTGTAGAGTGCGTACTGGCACAAATGATATGACAACCGTTACAACAAGAAATAATAGATCGGCGCTTACTGGTAAGTGTGTACAATGCGGTACAAAGAAATTTAGATTTATTTCTGCTAGACCCGGGGATGTTTTAAAAAAAAGCGAGGAGGTGACATCGCAGCCAAATTGGCAAAACTCCCCGGAACACCGTGGGCAAAGTATCCAGGAGAAAAGCACCTCCCAGGATATAGCTACTGTGGCCCCGGAACACGATTAGATATCAGACTCGATGATCAAAATCAGCCCAAACCCGGTGAGTATCCAATAAACGCTATCGATAAGGCGTGTCATGCTCATGATGTTGCTTACAAAAGTAGCGATCTGCAACAGCGTCATATCGCGGATGTAAAATTAATTCACGCATTAAATGCTATTCCTGATAAATCCGTCAAAGAAAAATTGGCCTCATGGTTGGTAAAATCGGCTATGAAAGGTAAATTAATGATGGGCGCTGGTAATTAATAACAACATGGAATCCATCTATTATTCTCCGAGAGGATACTGGAAGGGGAAGGCCGCAATTGGTAAGCTTGCAAGCGCTGCAAAGGTAACAAAGACCACTGCGGCTAATTGGTTATCCAAACAGGCTATATGGCAAATCTATCTACCACCGCCTAAACAAATCAACTTCTCGCGCTTTGATGTCAGCGTACCTAATGAAGTTCATCAGGCTGATATATTATTTCTGCCGCATGACAACGGTTACAAATACGCGCTAACCGTAGTTGATGTTGCGAGTCGATACAAACAAGCGGAGCCGTTAAAAACAAAGTCAGCAACTGAAGTAGCCGCTGCGTTTGAAAGAATTTATCGAAGAGGCCCTCTGCGCTGGCCAAATCTATTACAAGTTGATCCCGGTAGTGAATTTCGCGGCGCTGTTTTATCAACGCTGAAACATCATAGCGTCGCGATACGACGAGGTCATACTGCGCTACATCGTGATCAGGCAATTGTTGAACGATTCAATCGGACTCTCGCTGAACGGTTATTTGGATATCAATACGCGAAGGAATTCATCCAAGAAAAACGATCTCGTGAATGGGTTAAAAGGTTGCCAGGTGTAATTGCAGCGTTAAATAACGAGATTACCCGAGCAATCAACATGAAGCCCAGCGACGCGATTAAATACGAGTATATACCCGGAAAATCAAAAATAAATAGCGTTTCCAAGCCGATTCTTGGCGATGTCACTGTTAGATATCTATATGAACCAGGAGAGCTTGAAGGCGGTAAAAAAAGAGCTACTGATCCTATTTGGAGTGTTACCACGCATAACATATCAACGATAACACGATCAACTGGTAGACCACCGATCTATAGACTGGATTCAACTGCTCCTCGGCGCGGATTTACACGCGAGCAACTACAAGTGATACCTGACGATACTCAATTACCCCCGCGTGGTCTTAACTAGCGCCGTTGCGTCTATTGCACTCAAGACAGGTCAACCTCACATTGTTTTTGACATGACCGAGACTGTTATCGATCCTGTCCACGGTAAATTGGCGAGCGTCTTTATCCGAATAACGCCAGCGCATTACACAATTACAACTCGCGCAGTGATTATTCTGTTGTTGTCGTAACGCAATTATTAATTCGGCATCAATATCAAAACGCCGCTGTTTTTTTTTTATCCTGTTGGCGGTAACCCGAGAGTTTTCTATCAATGACGCTTGCATCGATAATGTCGTTGGTGACTCCGTCACTGACTTCGTCACTGACTTCGTCAACAACAATTCTTCGAAGCTGATTTATTCTCCGTACTCGGGACACTGCAAGATAGACTAGATTCGACCATTCGATGCGATTATCAACCATCCAAACAATTGTGTCCGTGATGGTTAGTCCCTGCGAGGAATGTATTGTTGTTGCGTATCCTAGCGTCCACGGGGATTTATCAGCACGTAGCGCGTCCTCGACGACGCTGATATCAACGAGCACAATATCATTCAGCACAAGAATTTGTTTTTTTGTCCCCGACGCTGTCGGACCCGGGATTTCAACTTCAATGTTCTGCCGCCGTGTGTCCGCGGGTCTATAACATAACGGCACTGGACGCGTTGGAAACTTTTCCTTATGCAACGTAAACAACTTCCGCTGAAGTGTGTCTCTGACTATCTTTCTACTCGCTACAATCAAATCGTTTGGTCTCCATGTTTCCCAGAATTCATTCAACGGCGTTTCCGGAATCACCTCGCGGATTATTTCACATTGAATTCTATCCGGCTGTAATCTGATTAATTTTTTAACCCCGCGCAGTTGTTCATCAAGTGCTCGGTAATCAGTATCGGTTTCTTCATAATAGTCCACAAAACCCCTTAACCAATCATGTGGACCCTCGCCGACAAATGGTGGTGGTTGGCCATGGTCGCCACACATGATCACCGCTGTATTCGCGCGCAGCAACCACTCAAGAAACATTTGTAAAGTATCTAACGAAACAGTACATATCTCATCCCAGATGATAATGTCGGGAATAAATTTTTCACCCATTCGATCAGGAGTCCACTCGCCACCGCTGTATCGAAAAAAGCTGTGATAAGTAACGGCGTCAACATTTCGTTGTTTTATCTCTCGCGCTAGTCTATGGGTCGGTGTAAGCACGATTATACTTGCCCGCGTTCGAAATAATTCAATTGCCCGAGTCGTCTTTCCTGACCCGCCACAGCCGCTTAAATAAACTGTTTTATATCTACAAATTGGATCAGAACACGGTGGTGCATTAGACCATTCTGACAATTTATCACCGCGTAAGTAGTTGTTCTCAACGGTGACATCTGCTGACGGGGAATAATCGCGTCGTATTTCATTTTTAATTCTCCATGTACCCCAACTCTCGTCCGGACTAGTAAACCCGGCTACGTTTTCCTTATACGCTACGTCAACATAAAACGAATCAACGGCTACTCTAACCGCGGTGTCGGGGAATCTATTTATCATCGAGAATAAATTGATAGCGGCGTAACCCAGCATAGACGCCCTCAAATGTGGATACGCCGGGCTGTCTCCATCGCTGTAGGAAACAACTGTACCCAACTTTGTTCCATTGGACAAGAAAGCTGTTTTGCAGTTCACGTATCTATTTTTTGCCACTGCGTCCTTGATTACGAAATCATATTCTGCGTCATCTATAATCAGCCGTGAGCAATATCGTTTGTAATCGCAGTTTTTTCCACCTTGTGTGAACTTGCCGATTATTCTTCTACCGAGATCTTTTGCCTCGCGGTTTCGTTGGTTGAATATCCTCCTGGACCATTCGATGATATATTCCTCGTCGGCATCAATGTGTTTTCTGGACTCGTCAATTATGCTATCTAGACGCTCCGGTTCTGGTAACCAGACTTCAGTCTGTGCCCGGTATGATATAATCGCGTCACTGACAATCAACGAAACAAGCATGCTACAATCAATCATATACCGTAGCAGCGCTATTGGCAGCCACTTCTTTTCAGCCATGTGTCTACCGATCCAAATATAACAACAGCGATGGAGTCCTGCCGCGAATTCAAATGATACTATGCGAGCGAATCCGGTTAAATCAAAATCAGGCAGTGGTCCATTAATAGCAACACGAGTCATTTCATGTCTGGGGTGTCCAAATCGTCTAAAGTACTTAGCGGCGGATCCATACCCGAGAAAACTCGCTGGATAACAGGCAACCATATCAACCGAGATCATAGCGTCGCGGCTGTATTCAGTGTTCCATAGTCCACCGTGATAGTATTCCAAACAACTGGATTGTACATCTGGTAAAAATTCCTTGCGCGTTGGTCTCCACGCATTTTTCCTTGCTGCAACATGAGCTACAACCGATGGAATCGTAAAACAATTTGTTAGCAGTTGTTCATCATGCTCTTCAAATTCCATGGCGGTTTTTTTCAGCTTGTTGTGAAACGCTTCAGTGCGATATAATTCGCCGTTTGGTCTTACAAACTGATCAAAGGTATCCGCATCGTTTTCAGCGCTGCGAAGTAACCACACTGATACAGGGTCGTTTTTACACAAACAAGCAATAGCATCAAATAGTTTCCTCTCCGCGAGAAAACCATCCTCTCCCAGGAATTCCCCCGGGATATACTTTACTGTTCTATCCCGTGGAAATATTGTGATCGCGGGCGTCCATGCGTGTTCGTTATGATCAATAATTTTGATTGGGGCTCCCTTCGATTTATACTTTGATTCGTATAATACTTCACCGGTTATCGTTGTAACGGTTATTGGAAATCTCAACGACGTTTCTAATCTCGCTATGTCGCTGATGGTCGCTCCACGCTCTTTTACGGTTAGTTCCCACTGGTTGATTTTGCTACGTCGTAAATCAGTCAATCTGTTTCCTCGACACGCATTTGTAAAATGTTCTATTACTCGTTCTGCTACACAATTTATCCCCGTTGACTGTTTCATTGGTTTCAGTTTTCCGATATCAGGTTTCTTATTTAACGGGTATATTCCATAAACAACTGCTGTTTCAGGATACGCTCGTTCATAGTATGGTCTGTCAATTCCGGTTAACAGCCCCGGCTTGGAGTCGCGGCTAACAATGACTGTTTTCATGTCGCTGAGAACTGGTTCAAATTTATCACGTATGCTCCAATCACCTGATTCCACCCGGACAATGAATTTTACTCTGAAGAAATACTTGCTGGAGCCAAGTTGTGATATTATCGTTGCTGCGCGGTTATCGTTCATGGTAGCATCAACAACGCCATCAATTCGAAATGTTGACCAACTATGAGATGCACCATCACCCTTGAATTCATGGATACAATCGCGTATTTTATTTAACAGGGTTTTATCGTTTATTAACGCTTTTGGTGTGTCCTTGAGGACTCTATCGAGATTGAACTTAATATTTTTCCGGGGCTTAATTGCTGCTAATCTCTCGAACTCATCCATATAATTAAAACAAGTATTTAAATGAAAGAATATAGTATAATGAATCACTGCAAATGGTTGATGATTGGGTCGATAACCCCGTGCAATAAATCATGTAGAGGTGAATTCTGCGGATATCATTTACAAAGCGTTCGTAATGGTTCTCTTGGCCCCCTCCCGTGCTTGGTTTGCCAGGTCGGTGTAAGAGGAAAATCGCAGTTGTGTATTAATTGTGGCGGAAAGCGATACAGGGAACTAAAACGCTATTATGACAAGCGAATTAAAAACGCCGTCATTGACCCCACCGCCGATTTCGTCATTAAAACCCCCCAAGACTACGTTGAAAGATTTATAATTAAACCAAATAATAAATTAGACAAGTAGTATTATTATACAAATGGACCAAGAATTTCAGCCGCATCCTGTGCTCGTCAATTACGAGGCATCTCGCGACGGCATTGTTAGAAACCGCAAACTGAAGAAGCCGGTTGGTACCGTGAATAATCACGGGTATTTGATATTTGGTGCCGGGGGGAAAATTTATCTTGTTCACAGGGTGGTATTTGAAGCATTTAACAGATTAATCGAGAATGGGCTTGTGATTGATCATATTAATAGTAATAAGACTGATAATTCTCTTACAAACCTGCAAGCCATCTCTCAGAGTGAAAACACCAAAAAGGGTAAAACAGGGAAGCACGCAAAAAAAGCAAAGAACATCAAATCGTTTGATACAACAACGCACGAGGAAAAAACATTTCACTCCATGCATGCGGCAGGAAAATACTTTGACATTTGTAGAGCCTCAATACGAAAAGTAGCAGAACGAGTATATCAAACAGCGATCTCAAAAAAGACCGGGCATAGAATTCGATTTTCATATATAACAGAAATTAGCGAGTGACAAGGTCACCAGCGCCTATGGCGCTGACAAGGCCACCATGACAGTGTGAAACGTTATTGTCTGTTCCGGAAGAAAACAAAGTATGAACACCTCGGAATTGATACACAGGGTTTCATTTTTTTTTATTTAAAAACAAGATGTTCTATAAGAATAATGAATATCGAAGACATCAATAATATATTAGCCGAGATTTCAAAATTAAAAAATCAAGGAATTGAATTATCTGATGGTCTCGACAGTGAAAAAATATTATCCGATTATGAGATTATTAACGAACAATCAAAACGGGGGCGTTTTACCCTGGCCCGCGAGTATTTTTTTATAAAACGATTACAACATACGATCAATGAAAACTTGTACCACAATGACGCAAATGCATTCATTGGACTATTTACTGCCGTTGAAATAATACGAAAAAAACTTGGACGTGTTTATGAACGACGCAGGGAGATTTCTAGTAAAATCAAAAACATTAGAAGAATTATAGACGAAAACTCCGGCGAGAAATTAGAAATTGCTTCGCAATTGCAATAATGGTAGGCGAATCACTTACTACTCGGCTAGCCAGAGAGCGGCTAGCAGCGCTTAAAAAGTTTATACCGTTACGAGACAGGGTCCGAGAACAACTTCAAACGCGACAACAAATGCAAACCGATTTTACTGTTGGAAGCGAACAACTCTTTGCCCCGGTAACTAAAGCGACCAAAGATGTTACGGCGGCAACTGTACCCGTCCTCGATGCGCTTGAAAAGATAGCGGCAGAGACAAAACAAACAAAAAGGTCTTTAGAAACACTAGCGGCTGCTACAACACGGAGGCCACCACCACTCGCTATAACCGAACCACAAGAACCCTATGTTACAATGGCCGACGAAGAAGAATTAGGTGCTACTGCGAAAGAACCAGAAGAAGAAATACCGGAAGAAGAACTAGGCGCCACCGCAAGAGAACCAGAAGAAAAAGAGGAGAATATACCCCGTGTTATACTCAAGAAGAGCACAATAGATCAAATTAGAGACTTCAGCAGCAGGGAAGAATTAATTAATTTTGCTGCCAACAATTTTGCTAAGAGCATACGAGATAAGAAGCATATCAATAGCGGTTACGAGAAAAATATAAAGTCGTTAAAGGACTGGGCAAGAATAGTGTATTTAGCAAGTAAACATAGAGACGCATTACTACATCGTGGTGATCCCGATTACGATGAATTCCACAAGGAAGTTAAGAGTAGAACACCAAAAAAAGGAAAAGGATACCCTGTTGGTAAAGAATCCTACGGCGTTACCTGTCCTGGTAGTGTTCTCAGTGATATATCACGGCTAGAGGTACTAATTGGAGGAAAACGAGCCGGAAATAACTCTACGGCAATAATCAATGAGGCCGCTGATATTTGCAAGCGGTTATTTGCAGGCGGTATCATGGACATTAATGCATATCGAACGCTCATAGACGAACTCGTGGATGATTAATTGGAAAACTGGTGTTTTAATAAGGATGATCATACACTACAACCACGATAAACCAGTACTCGTCTACGTGGTAAACTCGCGATTGCCTGTTTACCGCGCGTACTATGGAGATGGTCTCGGTAGCACCATTGCGGGGTTATTTACAAGAATGGCTCCAAAAGTAGCGCCGTTAGCCAAACGATTAGGAATGAAGGCTATTGATGTTATTCGTGATAAGGGAATTAGTGCTATTGGAGATGTTGCCGGAAAGGCGCTTTCAGCCGCGCGGGACAAACTAATGTCGTTGGTGAAATCTAGGGGATTTTCAAAAAGAAAACAGAAACCACCGGTAATGCCATCAACGACAGTGATGCCTGCGAATGTCAGTAAAGTAATAAATAACGCCGTGGAAGAAAAACTAGAGTCATTGGCGACGACTCAGTCGTTGGCGACTTCGCCATCAGCCGATGCGGCAACCAACGCGCTCATGAACGCGATAGCGGGAAGTGGTTTAAATTCAAAGAATTTACGACGAAAAAATCGCAATTGAAAACACCGACATGAATAATAATAAAATGTTTTCGCGAACCGCTGATCCCGCGTTTGATATGGATGCCCCAGTGCGCAGGGATGATTCTGTCCGTGATTATCAATATTATTCTTATTATGCAGCGCAACCCGACCTACGATCGCGAATTGAACTTCAAGTCCAAGATACCAGTAAATATTTTTTACCGTGTGAAGCGTTTATCGAAATTGAGGGAGAACTCGTGACAAATGCCGCCGATAATGCACCATACGCAGATGACCATCGTGTTCGAGTTGGCTTCGTCAACAACGGTATCATGGCGTTATTTGAGAGCGCCAGATATCTTATTGACGGGCGAGAAATTGAATCAATAGAACGCGAGGTTGATGTTGCAACAACGATAATTGGGTTGGCGAGATACTCGGATGATTATACAAGATCGGCGGGCCCATCTATGATGTTTTCGAAGGACACCACCAATAACGCTGACCATATTCAGTACATCAACGTGCTGGCGGAAAGAGATACCGCAACTGACCCACAGGCTGAAGCAGCCAATCCAGACCGCAGAGCAAGACCAAGCGCTAATTTCAATATTATAAAAAGCACCAACAATGATTACAATCTAGGATTCGCAGCACGAGTAGGAATGTTGCAGGGGCCACGCCGACAGTTTTCATGCGCGATTCCACTCCATCACATATTTGGATTCTGCAGAAATGTCAGAAAAGTTGTCTATGGGGCTAAGCATACAATCGCGCTGACGCGAAGGGGCGATGATAACAATGCAATATGGCGTGCTGCTGGCGTCGCTGCCGGTAAAGTCATTTTAACTAAAATGGCATTGTGGATGCCGGTGCTGACTCCATCAGTTACCACGGAAGCACGATTGTTAGCATTTATGGAACAGGGAGGGAAATCGCTGTTGAGTTGGCTAGCGGTAACAACTGATGCTAAAGAGGATAACGTCGCCGATACGTTTACATGGCACCTAGCATCAAAACAGGGTGTTTCAGCCCCGCGTCATATATTCATAGCGCTACAGAATAGGGAACGATTGGGTAGTCAAGAACGCAGCCATATGATATTTGATCAATTAGGAGTCAGGGATGTTTCGCTGAGAATAAACGGACAACAGGAACCATCCGAGGATATACATCTTAATTACGGTGACAACCACATCGCACGTGTGTATCATCGATTGCTGTCATATATGGGCCGTGATCAAAACGTCGACACTGGTTTGCAAATATCACAACTTGATTTTAAAAACCTATATCCGATTTATTATTTTTCGCTGGAACATCTTGATTTAACGTTGGGGGCCGTTGGTACCGCGGCGGGAATGGCATTGAAGAAGGCAACCGGGAAAGGCTACAAAAAAAAACGACCCGTGGCCGGAAAGGGTCTAAGACTACCGGGAACCGCGTATTCATGGTATTCGGGGAAGGGTCTAAGACTACCGGGAACCGTTTATTGACTCAGGAGTCATTGACTCCCGAGTCTATGACTCCTATGTCTAATTTTGATTTAATAGATGCCGCAAACGCGTTAGCGATAAAAAACTTCAGAGGTGTTTTTATGAGGGATCAATTACCGGCGGCACCAAGGAATATTGAAACCGGCATAATTAACCTCGATGGGTCCTCCGGAGCGGGAACTCATTGGGTTGCATACGCGATTGATCCGCGTGCGATCGTCTATTTTGATTCATACGGGTTAGCTCCGCCGAAAGAGTTCATGCGGTATATCCGGGCGTGTTCAGCCCAGGCGTGTTCAGCCCGGGTTTTTTATTCCACGCTGCCAACACAGCAGTTAAGTGACCCACCGATATGTGGCCGTGAGGTACTGAACGTACTTGCGGAGATTTCATCATCGCGGAAACCACCTCATGTGGTTGTAAACGAATACACTAGTGGGGTCGTAGAGGCCCGGCGGGTTAATTAGAAACGCTGGTTTTTTTTACAATAACGATGATTGATATTTGGGGACGACCGGTTTCGGCGCTGAAAAAGCCCACGGAAAAGGCCGCCACCGATGACATAAAAAAACTAATCGAGGATGAAATCGCTGATACGTTGAATTTAACAAGTGTTGACCCAGGCGAAATAGTTGTATTTCAAGACCGCCAGGGTAAACTGAAATCCAGTAATGTGTCGCTGAATGACGTTTTAACACGAAATAATGATGCCTCCGAGGACACTATCGCGTTGTATACCGGCGACGGACGACTTAAATCAGGTGAATCCATCTTGACGATAAATGGAAAAATAAGTACACTTGGCAACAATTATATATCCGTGTCGGATTCGTTAAAAAATACTATTTCGGAGTTTACAACGCTGTCGGGTCAATTTCACACGTTGCGAAAAAATTTTAACAGGGCTGATAACGCCATTAATAAATTCTTTGGTAAAAAAAATACCAAACCGGAAGAAATTACAATAACTATAAATGATATCACTGCGTATGGACAGGAAATAGTAACGCTCAAAACCGAGGTTGAAGCGAACAAAAAAAGTATAGACGCGCATGCAGGGAAAATAGAAATACTCGGCGATAATGTTATAGCGAACAAAAAAAGTATAGACGTGCATGAAGAGAGAATATAAATACTCAAATCTATTATTGAAGCGACTAAAGACGGACTACCGAGAATAGCAGAGAAATTCAAAAAAATAAAAATCCCTCATGAGAACATCATCAACATAGTATACACAATTCGGCATGGATCATTCGATTGGACTCCTACACAGAATACAGTAGATATCACCGCAACTGTTAAGGGTATTTATCGATTGACATTGATTTCGGCGATGCAGTTTAGTATATCATCGTCGAGTTCATCCGGGTTTAACAATACAGTGTCAACAATCATTGACAAGGACACAATTGAACGGTTTGTGATTAAGGCCGTTGATAGCAGTCTATTTAGGACAAACATCACATGGTATGTGGAATTTGTAGCGGATCTAAGTAATTAAAAACACTAGCTCTTTTAAAATAAAAATGACCACCAAGGTAATTGAATCAGAGGTATCACCGACGTCACATCAATATCGATTCGATACCGCAAAAGAATTCTCCGCGAATTTGAAAACGCTTTCCGAACAATACCGCGCAAAAATAAAAAAATACCGTCGTAAAATAACCGCCATCGACGCGGTCGTGTACTCGGTGTCGGGTATAGTAGCCGGTACCGGTGTTATTTTATCCACGGTAACCACGATAGCCCCGATCGCTGTTCCAATCGCCGTCTCCGCGATGACAACAATTGCTGGAGTCGCCAACGCAATCACTAGGAAGATATCATCGTGTTTTCAGAAAAAACTCAACGAGTATACAGTAAAACATCAAATAGTATCCGACGCATACTCGAAATTATCCGGGTTGATCTCGTTGTCAATTGATAATTTGTTCGTATCCGATGTTGAATTCTCCACGATGGTCCAGTTGTATAGCTCCGCGATGTCAAAAATCGAGGATTTTCAACTGGAAGCCGGAACCACCTAGTTGTTGAAATTAGACACTAAAAACAACGAATAATAATAATGTCGCTGAACCCCGAAGGGTCTCAATTACTTCAGCGGATCGCGGAGAACACCACTCCGGTACAAACAAATATGATATCGATAACGTCAACGAAGCCAGAATTCAATGTGAACTTCCCATCGCCGGTTCCAGTAAAGGAAATAGCGCTGGCAAAATTGCGAGTATATCACAGTTGGCCTAATATCCGAGCGGACGCATTTAACGGACAACAACCTAATAACTCGCTGGTTTTTGCATGGACAAATAAGCCCGATGGGACCCCAGACTGGAATGAGGTTACAATACCAACTGGGTCATACCAAACAGAACAAATCAATAAGGAATTTCAACGCAGGATAAAATCGATCACAGGAAAGGAATCAAAAATCGCTATTACGGTCCATGAACCGACGTTATCGTCGACGATTGAAATAAGCACACCGGGGTATATGGTTGATATTTATAACAGTTCAATAAGAACCATACTAGGATGGCCTAAGAATCCACCCGAGGACTTGCACACGAATGTGAAATCGTATCATGAAATTACCCCCCGGTATCTAAATAATTTATCTACTATAAAAAGCACGTTATCACCCAGTTGGTTTTTATTTCAAGACAGGAATATCATGCAGTGGTATTTTCAGCATAAGGAAACTACTGAATCGGTCGCCATATTAACATTTATTTTAAGTGATATCACTGATATGTTTGCCGAGATTGATTATTATTACCAATTACAACTAGAACAGCTACGGGAAACAAAAGAACGAAAACACGTTGAGGTGTTAAATCAACTTATATCAGACATGGAATATATCAATGAACGAGTCGTTAAAATAATATCCGATAACAGCGATGGTAGTAAACAAAAATTCCTAACCGAGTATAATATCACAGAAGCCGATTTACCCGATTTCAAGTTTCCAGGATACAACGCGCCAGAACTAAGAAAGTCTCTTAATGATTTTCTCGATTCATCAACTTATATCCTCAAACACGATAACGGAGATGGTGGTAGGCATATTGCCCCGTACAACGTAAATATCGCATCGGTGATAGCAATCAATCTAGTGTGTGATGTTATCGAAGGGAGTTACCAGGTAGATACCAAGCAATCAAATCAAGCTCAACAGGGATATATCCTTTATTCATTTTTACCAACAGCCCCTCCGGGATTTTTAATCGTTGAGAGTCCGATTAATCCGGTCTATATGCGATGCCATGATCGGTTTTTAACGAGAATTAATTTTAGACTTACCGATCAGTCAAATAACCTAATTGATCTACAAGAGGAGGAGTTAGTGATCACTCTGTTTGTAAGATCATAGCAGCAGAGGGGGGCGATGACATCGACGCGGTCGTCGATGTGCTTACCGGACGCTGACGACGCTGGGGATCGACGCGCAGAAGGTGTTAATTAAACCAAATGACGATTGGACGATCCCCCAACGACGACGTCGTTTTTTTTTTACCAGGCGCTGACGACACCGGATCCGCTGAGTGCAGAAAGTAATAATTAAGCAAAATAACGATTGGACAAAATGTCCGATTCGCCCCCTCCCTCGACACGATATCGTATCGGACTTGGTTAGTTGTAAATAACCACTTAGCAGCAGAGGGGGCAATGACATCGACGCGGGACGCCCGATGATTACCACGGGAAAACACCAACGAGATGTTGTCGCGAAATATAGCGTTTTCGAGCAAAAAACGCTAAGGCTCCATTTGCCAAACGGAGACTTTATTTTTTTTTGTTCGAAAAGTGAGATTTCGAAGGAAGGCTCTATTTGTCGTTTTAAAACCTCAATCAAATTTTGCCGAAAAAGTTGTCCGATTCGCCCCCTCTGCTGCTGTCTTTGGAGTTTAGTCCACCTTATATATTGATCTTTTGGGGTCCTTTATTCCTAATCTTGTTTAGTGTGGACGATCCTGATGGTCTGGTTTCAAGACCAACTTATACAATCTGGTTTTGGGTCCTGTCGGTAACTCTAGGTATTTGCTGATGGCTGTCACCATGGGTTTGTGTGAGTGAGTTCGTAGAGGTGTTAATTTTCATTCCAGATGTTGTTTAAGAGACAAGGAGATAGTTAAGAGTAGAGCACGAACGCAGTATAGAAAGAAAATTTTTATTTTTTATTTTTTATAAATTGTATTTTAAAAAATGGCAATCTTTTTCTTCTTTTTTTTCGTCTTGAATTCATAATTTATTTTGATTCCTTATCTTATTGGTTTGGAGTGAAAACTTGTTTTATGGTCGTTTGTATGTTATTATGTAGTCCTGTTTTAATTAATTCCTATTTTCCTATTTAATTTTTTCGTGGCCACGAGACCTAGCAGGTCGTCATAATTCCCAAACAGTGATTTTGTAATATTCGTCCTTAATTGGTTTTTATTATTCGGGCTATGAACGGCTGTGTCAGTCTGTGAACCCACGAGACGGAGCTGGCCGTCATAATTCTCAAACAGTAATTTGTAATATTTTCTTACCGGTCTTCGATTTACTTTCTTAGATCTTTTTGATTAGATTGGATTCGTGTATAAAACGTATGATATTTTCGAATGTTAGATTAATATTGGGGGTTGTGTTCATCAAGAATTCTGGGTATGTTACAGGGGATCCAATATTATGCTGGTTAACTTTAAACTTAGCCCTTTCTTTTTCAAGTGTGTGGCAGTTGTTAAAAATATGTTCTAGGTCTTCTGGGACCCTGCAGTGGTAGTAGTTAAGGTTATGTGGTTGTGGTCCTATGTACTATCCGAAGCTGTTAGCCAGCTTGGTTTTGCCCGTGAGCATTCTATTTATAAATGTTTGTTCATTGCCTTTTGTTTTAGGTGGTTTCCTATTTCTACAGACTTCTTTAATGATGGTTTTTAGTTTCCTGCGTTGAGTGCTTGTGTTCCATAATTCCTGCCATTTATTGTCAATGAGGGTTTTAGATATGCTATTGAGTTCGCATATAATACAATCTAGATTGATGTGAGTGGTTTCGTTTAGTTTTTGTTTAGCTGTTATATCTGCCTTATCGTTACCTGATATATTAATGTGGGATGGTATCCACATAAATTCTACTTGTCAGTTATTATTGTTCAGTTTTTTTTAAAAAATAAATTTGTTTGCCTAAGATAGTTTTCTCTTGATTTGGTGTTATCATTAAGTATTGAATTCATGACGCTTAGCGAGTCACTTATTATTACCGCTTGGGCTATTTTGTTCTCTTTGATCTATTTGAGTGCTTCAAGTATGGCCCAGAATTCAGCTGTGTATATGCAGCAGAGGTTAAGTAGTCTTCGTCTTACTTTAATGTTAAGTTCGGGGATCACGTAAGCTGCTGCAGTTCTGGGTGGTTCTGTTATTTTGTATCCATCAGTGTAAATCTTAAAATAGTTGCAATATTTTGAGTTGATTTCTTCTGTATAGATTGTGTTTAGTTTGAGTTCCTGTTCGTTGATATTGCCATATTTCGTAATGAGGGTGTTAACTGAGGGGTTGATATTTATCCATGGTTCTTTGTCATAGTGATTTGCAATTTCTGCTTGGAAGTTGTCTATAGGAAGTCGTTCAACTAATTGATGGACTAATTTCCCTGCTGGTAAGTTTTGTGTTAATTTAGTTCTAAAAGGTATGTTGCATTTATTTATAGCTAGCCGGGTGGGGTGTGTGTGTGTCGGGGTGTATTGTTAGCCTGGCTGCATATCTGAGGGTGAGTTCTTGTCTTCTAAGGTGGAGCGGTAGTTCTCCTGTTAAGATCTGACAAAATGTAAATTTACGTAAGCTTCGTTCAGCATGTTTAGTCCTGAGCATATCTTCATAGGACGATGAGTCAACAATGGATGGTCAGACTCGCGACTACCCCGCTTTATATTATTCAAGCGCGGACGCGATAGAAGACATCCCTACACTGATTTGAGGGATAGATGGAAGTCAAAGAGCATGGTTCATGATACAAATGGCAAGCAAACGACAGACGCATTTTTTAAAAACACGACATTTTTATTCAAATAACTAGCAACCAACAATTAACATATTTTAAACTAGTAATTCAATAAACAACAAACATTTTTTCTAATAACAATATTTTGGACAAGGTTGACAACGATGTGAACTGTTGAAGTCATTCGGCCATTGATTTACACTACGTTTCCTAGCTAAAGACAAAATATAACCATAATGGTCACAAAACCATCGATCTACTTTCTCATCGTTTATAGAGGACTGACGATCAAAATAAGTCACTAAATGTTCTAATGAATATCCAAGACTGCGTTGATGAAGAAAATATTCTCTACATTGTCCACACACCATGGAATCTATGCCTTGTAATTTCACATTACTGAATCGTGTTGTCTGAGCATTTCTTCTCATAAAGTCGATGATATCGTCTTCCAAAGAGGGCAATCCATACGAATCAAGATACTCACGCAACCGTGACGGAGAAAGTAGACTGCTACCCAATGAGTTCCTGGGAGATGACTGTCGTCCGTGTTGATGATATAAGCTTGAAGGTCTTGAGGTTTGCGATGAGGTAGTTCATCTTTAGCACACCCGACATAATTCCAAGAAGCAGTGTACGAACTGTGGTTCAAAAGGTAATAAAGTTCCCAGGTATCCATTTTTGTGTTGTTTTTCTTCACAAGTAATGATTAGTGATCAATTTAATCATGGCTTTCTCTTTGAATTTATCTGACAAGTAACCGTTTCTTCGTTTTGGCTCTGCAATCTGAGCCAAGAGAGCTTCGATGCGATAGATCTCTAGAGTCATTAATGGAGGAAAGGAATGTTCACGCAGGCCTTTATACCATTGATGCAACACGGCTTCTTCCGAGATAAGAATCCAAGCTTTGCCCAGATACTCGTCTAATTTTTCTTCTTGACTCAGCATCAGACATGTATCGTGTCGAATTTGACTGGGATGGTCGTTGTGACATCCGTAGCAATCTTTATTGATCAATTCCATATTTTTATTCTGCAATGTGTTTGGCAAAACAGGAGGCTAAACGTTGTTCTCGTTCTGGCCAACTGAACTTCATCACTATTTCCTTTTCGTCTTTGTCTTGGGGGTCTGCTTCCACGGTCTCATCCCATTACATGTCCAAATATTATCCACTATTCAAAGAGGGATAAAAGTCTCCCATAGCTTCTAATGGTCTAGAATGACTTCTCTAAAACTGTTGATTTCTATCGTTTTGTTCAAATCGGCATGCACGATGACGTTCACTGTTTGGGGTAGAGCTTCTACAAACTGAAGTTCCACACGCAATTTACGAGATTTTATAGAGTGGAAATGTCCCTCGTCACTTCCTTGGTCTGGAGTGTAATCAAAAGCCCACAAAGTATAATCTCCTGCATAATCATCGTACAAAATGGCGTGACTAGTGTTGTTCCTTAGCTGTCTCGAGTACGACCTCAAGTAATTATTCTGGGTAAAGTTACGTTCGAAAGATCTGGAACACGAGGTCTTGCCATCGCGACTGAGTTCCATTTTGGACACTCTGTAGTGCCTAAACTGGAATGGATTTTGATCGTAGGCTCCGTTGAGTGCTGCATAGCTCACGATGCCAACGATTGAACGTTTGGGTAACTGTCCATGGAACAGATGATCTTCGATCTTGGATCGGAGTCCAGAGGCAATGGTGAACATTTACACTTCCACGCGTCATATCAGATACTTGGCGGTAGTTCTGCTCAAAGTGAGACTGATGTCATTTCCTGCTTTAGGTAACACGTCCACACGACGCACATAGGGCCTGGCTTATTGAATGATGGTTTTGTATTCGTTGGCATGGGCCATCAAATGGAATGCGGTACGTCTACGATTCAAACTCAGGCGGATATCCACACCGTTTAGCAAATACTTCTCATGTCCAAATGCAAACGATCCATCAGTTCTAAACTTCGTCCTTGGAGGATCTTCTTTCTACGGTTGTTAAAGCCTACATTGTGAGGATCGTCATCTGCTGTTATGGCTGTGTCCTTAAACGTGTTTTCACCTGTTGTGTCAGCTTTCCATACCACACAAGCATCCCGATGAGTGTTCTTGGTCTCTTTTCCGTACGTCAAGAGAGTTTCAAGGTACTCTCGGTAAGGGTAAGTATCCAAGCTGTTGCTGACCGTTTGTTATTCAATTAAAAATCCACTTCACTGAAAATGGAATGCATGAAATAGTTGACGGGAGCTACTCTAGCATCAGCTCCTGGATTGGTGTTGTCCGTTTTGATCACTTTGACTTTCAGGTATAAGTAACTGCTATTCAGATAGATGTAATCTTCGGGTTGTCCTTTGATTGCGAACTCAATGAGAACTGAATCCATCTTAGAGGAAACGGGATGAAATTCAACCCATTGAGATTCTTGCATCGTCATCACGGTGTGTGGCATGGCAAACAGATCCATTTCCGACTTCGAACAGGCGCAAGACCTTCGGTGCATCATTTCTGTTTCTATGATGTAATCATCAAAAACGTATATGTCTCGAGCAGTTCTTCTTTTGTTTGTCTTTTTAGCTTTATGAGCGTGAAGTCTTCTGTTGGGGTGTTTTCGTCGTCTCTTTGTGCCGGGTCATTGCGGTGACGTCAGGGAAGCGGGAATGCGTGACTCAGTATCGTTCAGGGCATTTATAGGAGTTTCTCGTCGGCCCAAAATGTCTTTACCCGTCTGAAGCAAGACATTTTTGCCTGCTCTCAAGAAAGGTTCTTTAGAGTTTTGTTTGTCGATGATGACATTTTGGAGAAATTCTTTGCCGTGCGTCTATTCGGCATATTTCAAAGCATGCAATCCTCGTGTCACCATCGGTTTAAAAACAGGTGCCACCAAGCGAAAGGCTGATTTCAACAAATCTCCGAAACCATTTCCTCGCTGTCGAGCGACGCTTCGGTACACTGGATACATGACTTACAATTCGTTAGAGAATCGTTTTCGAAAATGGAGTTTAACTGTGATATTTTCATTGGAGAATGGAATATTTTGTCCTAGATCTCCTTTAATAGTAATATTGACAGTGTCAGAATGCGACTTACAGACGGGCAAATAGTGAGGAAATACAAATTCACGGTGAACGTGAGAGGTGTTAAACCTTCTTGGTCATTGACCGAGGTATAATCTACTTTCAAAGGAATGGCAAGTAGTAACGGCATGGAAATGATGACGTTATACTCCACCACAGATCAAATTCAGTCATTGGATCATTTATACAGCTAAAAGTAAATACTTGTAAAATTCCATGTTGCTGTTGATCTTCGGGTTGAAATTCAGAGTCATTTTTGTGTCTTCACCTAAAATGTCAAACAATTCATGATTAAAACTGATGTACAGCGTGTCGGGATCCTGAAATTTTATCAGTAGGTGACGAGCCACTTTATGGTACTCAATCTTAAAATGTATTTTCACTCTGTTCAGGGCTTTGCCAAAAGCTAACTCTAACCTGTCCGCAATGGTGTTCCACAAAATGTTCACCACTAAAATAATTTTCAAAGTGTAGATGCTAAAGGATGGATTGTAGGCTGGCCTTGTGTCACCTGAAAACACAATTTTATTAATTTTTTCTTGCAATTGAGCGTTCGTGATTTCAACCTGGAAAGTACATTGATTTTCAGTGATGTTTTTGATCTGTGTAGGGTGAATTATTTCCACCAAAGCCACTTCCAATGGGTTTCGTGATCGAATTTGATGGTCTGAGGTAATTTGGCCGTGTAACAACACAAAGTGTTATTGGGAAATACCTTCATGGAACTGTCACTGGGTAAGGTTAAGTAAAATTGGTTGTTATTAGTCATACTTCCAGAGTTCTGTGGATGTCCGAGGGGTCACTGGAAGTTAGAGGAGTGTCTCCGCCCAAAATGTGATTAGTGTTGGAGTGGCGACTGACACTGGACGCAAGATTCCCGTTGTTGCCGTTCGAGGAGTATTTCAGGAAAGGATCGGGAAAAGGGTAACCAATGCAACTGCTCAATAAAATGGTCCACAGTTGTTTGTCTCCTTGTTGCAAACTCAAATTGGCGATGTCCGCACCGATGACAGAATACATCACAAAGATTTGGCAGAAAAAGACGATTTGCCTTTTAGGCACACGTTCTCCACACCACACCTACAAGGGCTGCTTGTGTAGATCTTGCAGTGAAGAATTGAGTGAAGGAGTGGTCGCTGTAGTGGTAGCGGTAGCTGAAGTTGTGTGGAAGGACATGATGGTCACTTCTTTTTATAGTAGATGACTTGCGAAGCGTCGATCCAAGAATAAAAACTTGGAAGATATCCTTTCCAACGCACTTTGACTTCTTTGACACGTCGTTTGCCTACTTAACGTGTTCTTCGTTCGAGAATGCTTTCGATGTCGTATAAGTCGTCCTCTTTGTGTGGTGACACGTTGTAACTCGGGCAAGTAAAACGTTCATTTTAATACTTCCTCCTTCATGTATTCCAATTTATAGACGGCAGGATAACGACCGTGCACTCGTCCAGTAACACGAAACAACTCGATGGTCCAGTTGGGTAATTAACCTTTGTCTTAAGTGCGTTTGTTTTCGCCAATGCGCACCCGCTCTCCTACTGCTAACACTCCACTTTTCTTGGGGACAGCCAACGTCGGGGATATACCAAACAAGCGTTCGGAAACGGTCACTTTGTTGTCGAGAATCACTTCTTGGGGGCACGTCCGATGCTTCGATAGTAAGGTTGATTTTATGCTTGAAGCAGGTGTGGCAAGACGTCAATGTACTTGAGAGTGTGGTGATGCGTAAACTATTTCCACATGCGTTCTTTCAAGGCTTTGGTTTCGGGAATCTCGATGGTGAAACAATGAATGTTACGTTTCATTAATTCTTTTTCGAAAGCTTGGTTCAGATATTCGGTGCCTTTTTATGTTTGTTATCAAAGAGGGTGACGTCCACTTTGTTTCAACACCAGCTGGAGTGCTCTCACTAATTCACTGCTCGATTTAGAAGTCAATGGTCTGACCAGGCAAATTTGGAAAAGACGTCGATGACACAAAACAAATATATGTAGCCACGATTGTAGGTGGACAAATGAGTGACATCGGCTAAATCGGCTTGATATTGATGATCGATACCCTCCACTCGAGTGCGACTTCTGGAAGTTTTCGGAATGGGTTTGTGTAAAGTGTAGATGATTTGTTCTTGTAACCATCGTTGCACTTCAGGTAAACGGAAACTTTTCAGTCGAGCTTTGGCAGCACGATACAATTCGAAACTCCTCATTAACCTGCAGGATGTAAAGGATTGTAGTAAATGCTGGACATCACCTTCTCCATTTTTTAATAAGTCACCCACTCTCCGCCATTGCTACTTTGGACGGGGCGAAAGGGTGGTTTGGAAACGGATTTACGTGTCCGATGGGCCTTGGGAGTTGAAGTCTTTGCTAGTGGTGGAGGTGGTGGTAATGAAATGGATTTGGTCTTCTTTTCGTTTTTCATTTCTAGTTTCCATTCTATATTTTTCGCTTCTGTCGTAGGAGGAGTGGACATCATCTTTTTAACCCATGCTTTCATTTCTTCTCGTTGGGGTGTTTTGGAAAGGGTCAACAAGGACTCTGAAATCTTACTAGGAATGGGAGATGCTGACGGTGTTTGAAAGACTTCTCGTACCTCTTCTTCCTCAGGTTTTCGTGGGGTTGCGTCTCTGGTGGTGGTGTGGGTTATGGACTTTTCATCAAGGTCATAAAATCGTTCAGAGTGGGTAGAGCTGTTTCGTCTAAAGCTGTCTGGTTAAAGAGGTGTAGTCGTTGCAACAGTTGATCACACTTTGTTGATTTTTCTGTGTCAGACACTTCTTGGCGATCCATCAGTGTCTGCACTTCGTGTTGTAACTGAGACATATCAGTCCAATTTGGATTGGGAGGCAAATTCGGGATACGTTGTTCTTGCCAACGATGGTATTCCATCCATCGTTTGTAAGGCACTAAAGCCTGTTTTCGATTTCAAGGGTCACGTCTGAGATGTTTGAACTTCAGATGTCCCTTTTATCTTGCCCCCACGTATCCTCCCAGCGTGGTTCCCAATACTCATTTCAGCAAGGGTCCTAACAACACAGGTACAATTCCTGCCCGTTGTACCAAGATCTTCTTCTTTTGACGAATGGGACTGTTCTTTTGAACCATTTGACGAAGAAGGTGACAATGTTTCGCTAAGCCTTTTTCTGGTGTTTAAACAAAGGTACTGTGCCTTTCAAGACGTTCAAACAACATTTGCACACAGTATCGATGACATCTTTCGCTGCAGTTTGAATGAGGTTTTTTCTGCAAGGGTGGAGAAGCTTTGGACAGGACGGACAACCTGTTCCCATGTTTGACTAAACGAGGAGGTAGTCCTTTCCGTTTCTTTCCTTTGGGTTTAGAAGAGGGATGTTTTCTGGAGGATGACATCTTTGGGTCTTCAGGAGCATACAAAAACTGATGCCATGCTTTCTCCCAGGCTTTTCTATACTGGAACGCTTCGCCACTGATTGTCTTTACGTCGTATCAACTTGATGACAGGCATCAAGCGTCGTGGTTGAATTCGCAACGGACTAAATAGAGACAGCTCTTGCTTGGACAAATCCAGTAAATTCTGTAACATATCCGATCTCTCTTGGACTTTGATTTTTGGAGCAGGTACTTCGTGAGCAACTGCCACTGCAGCTAAAGAGGAGGAGGGTGTCACCGCTAGAGGTGAAATTTTCGGAGACGCAGGGTTCACTTGTTTCATCACCTGAGGAAGAATGGGTGTCAAATTGGGCTTTTCTTTTTATGGAGACGTTTCTTTTTCTTTTTCTGTGGGCTTTTGTTTTTCTGGGATAGTGAACTTGTCTTGACACCGTTGCTCTTGTTCTTCTCTGGTCTTCGTTTGGCTTTTTAGAGATTGTGTATTTTCTTGGGGAGGGCTTTGGAGGCATTATGATCCATTTTAAGAGGGAGCGAATGATGATACCTCATAGAGAACCGCTTCCTTCAGGTTTCAAAATGATTTGCTTCTTGGTTTGAGTGTCGATGCGAGGATCGGCCAGTTGTGTCAAGGCTACTTTGTTTCTCTCAAAAAAGCGTTTGTTTTGATGAGGAATCTAAATGATGCCTCTCAGTAATTGACGTGCTGTCACCGTAAACCATCATAAGACTTCTCTGAGACTGGCTTCTAAGACAAGAGAATGTATTTGTGGACTTTTTTCGCGACTGATGCCATACAAGGCACGAATAAATTAGACGGGAAGATGAGATTGGAGAAACGTCATGTTCACACTGTGGAGACAGATGAATAGTGTCCGAGGTTTTTATAGATTTTTTTATGTCGACGACGGAGACCTGTACCGTCTTGACAACCGGTGGTGAAACAAATGGGTACACAATCGCAAATAATCGGGAGTAGTGGGTTTCAAATCGACGAATAAGTAGGCGTGTGGGTTTTTGAGTGTCAGCGTAGTACGCTTGGGTTAGCCAAGGTGTTCCTAACTGCTTGGCTAAGACTTGCACTAGCGATTTATCTCTAGCGCTTTTAAACAAGACCATGCAAAGAGCATTGAGACTGATGGTGCGATGGGCTTTACTTTGTAGAAACAAATTTCGATAATATAAATGACACTGGCATTAATATGATGCCGTTTGCGCGTAAGGCACAGTTTAATTTCTTCTTCGTCTTCTCCTAACATGTCATGGAAATTGACCAGATGGGTTTGACTATGTTCAGACACGATTGCGTTGTCTTCGCTAGGAATGCCTTCCACAAATGCGAGAGAAGCGCCTGGATTTTCTTGCAAGAGACTGTACGCCGATTGCCACTCTTTGTAACACCACACGATTCGTTTAGGTGGACGAAGGATCAAATGATGATTATGTTCGATCAAACGTTTGACAAATTCGATTTTGACTGAACCGCTAGTCCCAGCAATTAACATGTTAAAGGGATGACGAAGATACAAGGCCTTCCAACTTGCACAATCTAAGTGTTCTTCAATGACTTTGAAAGTGGAGCGAGAGGGAGCAGATACAGTAGAGGTAGCCATAGTGCAAGGAATGTCACTTCTGACACGATGACAGACAATACAAGAGTTTTTATACGTTTTCAGGACACTTTTATTGATTTTTTTAAAAAATAAACACGAAATACAAAAATACGTAAAATCCAAAGGATTAAGTACAAGGATCAAAACGAAACAAAGTGGAATATAAACAAGTCTCTATACAACATGATTTTGGTAACTAAGATGTCCTAGGACAGCGTGTACTGTTCTTATAGTCTCTACATGGGGTATAGTCACACATGTGTCCTCCTGGAATGGTCTTTTGGGAATGTCCATGACAGTACTGTCCTGACGGGAGTAGTTGTCCTCGGTGACGGGTTCTTCTGGCACTGTCTTTAACACAGGTTTAAACTGACTTTTTTTTTGTCCGAGCCTCAAAATCCCAATTTTTCCAATCACGTACATCTATCCAATGAGGATGTAAGTCACAAGCTACACACACATCGTCATACACATTTTCGGTACCTAAAAGTTGACGATTTTTTTTCCTGTAGAGATCGAGAAGTATCCAGATGAAAACGCAAGGCTTTGAACGAAATGAGTTTTTCGTGCCCATTTAAAGGAACCACTTTCATGTTTTATTTGGTGGTAAGTACTGTTTGTAAAGAGTCCACAAGGAATCGGCTGGTAAATGAAATCCCAGAAAACTAGCCACTAAGACACACGTCACACTAAGACCCCAATTGAATGGACACAGATCTCGTAATAAGTGTTGGTAATCGTCCACTGTTTTAATAGTGTCATTGATTTCCTTCCACTGAATATGTTGTATCGCTTCTGATATAGGTTGTGCCGTGGTAGCCTGTTTTTATACCCTCTTTTGTCGGATGTAATAAGTGTACTTTTAGCACAAAACTGATTGTACTCCAGTAGCTAAACCAAATGTTTAGTCTCTAGTTCACACACTACACATCGCAGATAATTTTCCTCTAGAGACAATATTCGATCACGTAAATGATTTTGGTAATCCACTAACTCTTCCTCTGGTACTCTTTGTAGTATGGTCAACATGTAACAGGTAGGATGAGTAGACACCAAAGTCTTATTGTCCTTGTCCAGTTGAACAATGTCTGACCATTGGAACGTTTTCAGATGAATCAGTCCTCTTATAGCATTCAGGTACCAGTGTTTTAAACTCCAGTGACGTAACGGATGCAATTGTTTTTTGCGTTTCACTTGTATTTTGACAAACTCTCGGTAAATGCGTCCTCTCAACTCTACAGGCAAACCAAGAATGTTCTCTTGTACATTATCCATTATCATGTCTGCCTTTATAATCACTGGGTCGGGGCCAATAGCCTCGTTTGTGATTGAAGTAGTCTCCTCCCATAATCAGTGTTTGTATACTTTGGAAAAGTGCTTAATTTAAAAATCGAGAAATGATTCTGAGTTTGCGTTTCATTTGTATTTTAACTAAGTCTCGGTAAATGTGTTCTCTCAACTCCACAGGCAAATCACGAATGTTCTCTTGTAAACTATCAACTCAGGGATTACTAATATCAGCCCACTAAAGGTAAGTAGTGATAATTTGGAGAACATCGAGCATGTTCCAGGTATGCCGAATCTTGCTGTTCCCACTGGTAAAGTGACACACCACAACTGAAGTACTAGACTTATCCCCTTCGCCCAAGTAGAAAAATCTAGCTCTGGCTAATTCCTCAATGGTATGTCCTCCCATATATTTAGGCCATTTTCCTTGGAACGATTGAAAAAGATTTTCAAAGTCGCAGTATTCAGGGAAACGCACAAGGAACGAATAATCGTCTTTGATTAACAGGTTCGTTTCGATGAGGGCAGGGTGACATCGATAGGAGTTTGCTTAGTGTTGGATGACATCCGTAAGGTGGTAGACACATGGTCTCGCGTAAAGGTGAACATTAACAATGAAAGCCAATAAATAGTCCACGATTACAAGTGGCATTGTTTTCGCGTTAGTCAGGTTTGCACGCACATCATCACTTTCCATGGTAGGTGTAGTGGTAGTAGTAGTGATAGCAAAGTTCCTATGATGCTTTACTGCGTCGCTCTCATTGCACGTCCCAGCATCGCACTCCACCTTAGAGTCACCGAACTTGAAAGATGTTTGTTTGAAAGGATTCATGTTTCTGACTTGGTCTTGGTAGTGACAATGAACTAGTAATCTTGGACGTTGTCCCTTTTTATACTAATTGTAATGAAGTCTCGAGCTTGTACATCTTTCCTTTTTTATGTCTAGTTTTGGAAGTCTTCCTTTTTTTCTTCCTGGTCAACGGTGCTACCTTTTAAAAGGTACTATCATAAATCTACCGCAGTGTAATAGGTGGAAAGGCCATATAAAGGTAAAGACAGTGCGGATACCATCGAATATGTTCCAGAATAGCTGAATCTTTATAGATACATTAATCAATTCGCAACTTCAGACCACAGCTTAAACACTGTACTTCATATCACAATCTAGTCTCAAGTCCCAAGTAGACAAATCCTGTTCTAGCTAAAACATTTATAGAAGGTAATCCTTCCCTATCCTTGTGCCATTTTTGAAATGTTTCCAATCGACGAGCACAATCACAATATTCAGGCAAGGAAAAAGGAAAAGGGTAATGTTTGAACTTGGAGTTCCCATTGGTTCTCTCACTCGATACTAGCTGTGGCGAAGTCATCCTTTTTGTTCTTCTTGCAACCAGTTTTTTATACCAACATGTCCATATACGGTAAAATAAAGTGATTGGGAAGATGCACTTGCTTCTGGTACACGATTTGACACAGCTTTTCCAAGGGTCTATTGACGATTTGGTGAGTGTGTAAACGTACAATCTTGTGCGGTTCGTAGGTGGTCACTTTAAAGTTTCCGTCCTGTCCAGAATGCAACGCTTCTTTCTTCAATACGCCGAATATCACCACTTGACTGGTGAGATAATTGAGAGTCAATCCTTTCGCTTTACACTCCGTGAGCACTACACCTTGTTGGTCCCGGTATTCGTAGCCGTAATGTTTAGTACCGCCACTGGCAAAATGTACAATCTTCTCGTCGGAGTGTTCGTCTGTCCAGGCTCCTAAACCATCTCCATCGATGTCAGGGTGACGTTGACCCGGACGATCGATGTACGTGCAACTGTCGGTGTCAAATTACAGGACGCGATCTCCTAACTTTTTTAAAGCTTCGTACAATTTTTAACGTGGATGAAATGTCACGTAAGCCTCAATGATGACATTTCCAAATTCGTCGGCTTGTACAAAGTCCAGATCTTCTTCATAATTGACTATGATCAAATCGTCATGACAAGCGTCCACGTGTTTCATGTATTTGGTTTAGTCGTGAATCATCTAAACGTAACGCGAAGGTTCTGTCAAATACTTTGTCTTGCGTAAACACGATAGTTGTACCATTTTGCCCCACAAGCAATTTAACATCCCTTTGGCAAACGATCGTCTTTCTTCGTTTTTCTCCACGTGCTCTAAAGTGATGACTTTCTGCTCACAGTATTTGTATTGAATTTATTTTGGTCCTCGGGAGTGTGGCACCAGGAATGATTGACGCCGGCTTTTTGTTTCAGTTTCAAAAAGGCATCCATATAGTCGGCGAAAATGCCTTTCTAAGTCTCTCTGCCCTTGTGGTATTTTTATATCTTGGGAAAGTGGCAAATTTCGTACACCTCTAACAGTTGGTATCCCATGTCCAGAGCTTTGAACAATTCCACGCTGACCCATGTTACTGTCAAGGCCTGTTCTTCCTGGGTGTGCTCAAAAGCTTGGTCTTGTTAACACGTTTCGGCACAAGTACGACACAAGGGAAACATCACTTTTCCTTGGCAATGATGAGGTAAGACGGGATGGAACAAGTCAGTGGGAGGCAAAACTTTGCACTTGATCAATCCTTCGTATTGTCGAATGTTGTCCAAGGGCTGCAAAGCGACAACATTTGCACAGGTAAGGATACAGCGAACACAGGACCAAGTATGTGATGTCTTCTTCTTTCTCGTATTCAGCGTTGTACAGCAAACAGGTAACATTTGTCCGTCCTCCGTACAAACTATCCCATGGGTTCAATGTATCTAACAGCTTGTAACTAGCCACGATACGTTTAAACTCGGGATCGGTTTTCAAACGGTGATCGTATTCGTGTTCCCACATTTCCAATACTTGGTATCCTTGATGTTCTAACTTCAAGCGTCGCTGACAAGTGGCCTGGTACAAGTCTTCCATGGTCCGCTGTAAAAACGGATTGTTAAAGCCGCGTTAAGGGTAACAGACGGGACTTCCGTGAAATAAGCAATAAATGCGTAACGTGCTGAATCCATGTGTCTTCCTTGTCACACAGGTACTGTAGCCAGTGTAGGGCGTTGACAAAGTATTGACGTTTGACAATGTTCGTGGTCTGAGGGCTGATGACAGCCAGGGTGTTTTCAGGCATGAATCGTTGACGGTACACTAAGGAACAAGCTTTGGCAACGGCTCAGGCTTCTTTCAAAGGATCGACCCCTCAGTGTACCGTGAACAGTTCTCGAAATTTTCCACAGCAACGTCGTAAAATGTCCACGTTGGAACGACAATACTTTAAAATGTCTTCCTAAAATTGAATGGAGTCTGAGGGATGTTTGGTACGCATTTTGTCGGGGTCGTAATAGTGAGTCTAGGCAAATGGGGTAGAACGGCATGTTGATTGGCTTGGGTATTTACAAAGTGCGGAAAATAACGTTTAACCGATTTTGTCATTCCAAACGTTTTGGGCATTGGACTGAAAGGCATTACTAAGTAGCTCATTAAATCTTTAAACTGTACTTGTCCCACTTGCATGGAAATGATTTGGCTCCGTTAAAGTGACTTTCGGACGTGCGGTGCCATGTTCCGTATAGTATCGCAAAAGAAACTGCCTATCGTATCCCGAACAATTGTGAGCCATCACTGTGGCATGGCGATAACAATCTCCGTAACGTTCGATGTCCTCTTGGCTCCAAGTCGCGTCGATAGGGTCTGATATCCATTAGGCAAAACCAGTTAGCGTGTTAGGTCCCCGGAATATTTGTTCACGTCCTCCAGGAATCTTCCTGCAGTGAGGGCAATGACTAAAGATCGGTTCTTGGATGCACTTCTCGCATGCTCTATGAGCCACGCAGAAAAATGTGAATGCCAGTCTCTTGCATGCATTCAAAATCGGGAAAGATGAAATTGCCTTTCTTCTGGTCATCTTCTTGTTGTTGTGGTTGGTATTTTTGAATGTAGCATTATTGTTTCAAGTCCACGAGTTGGTGACAACTGTGACATCGTTCTTTCCTGAACATTCGTGTGCCTTGGCATTATTGGTACGTATGCCTTGTCCACAAGTAGGGCACAACCTCAGCAGTTGACAAGCACCTTTCTGCTGTGAACCTTGTATCTTATGATGTTGTTGATAACAGTTTGGTCTGACAAAAGTGCGCTGACAAGCAGGGCAATGCACTCGTGGTTGTCCTTCATCCAGACAGGGTTGAGAAAACAAACTCCCCCCTCACATTTTGATTCACAATGCTTGTGTTGCTCTCAATTGTTATATCCATAGTCACATTTCTTACAGTAATAACTGTATCCCAGGAATCCAGTGATACTGGTAATTGCATCGAAATGTTCATCGTGATGATAGACTTGACTGTATGTTCCATCTTGGACATCTTTGCCTCGAAACAACAAAGCTTCGAGCACTTCTTGAGGGTGCACTTTCAAAGTGTAGCGTGGAGCTAGAACATCTTGCAATTTTTGCATTTCAGGAATGCCATAGGGTGTCTGTGGGTAGCCCTGCTTTCTGTAACAGGAGTTCTGCTTCTAATCGTTGTTTGAATAGTTTTCCAAGCCCTTTTCCATTCTAACGTGTCTTTCATGTCGGCATACGTTCTTCCCACCATGATGGCACGGGCTAAACACATCTGGTCTTGAGGAGTGTTAATTCGGATGAGGCTCTTTTTGGTGCCACGAGGTCGTCTACCGATAACACCTTTTTGCGACCTGTCTCTGGGGGAAGAGACACGTGGGTCACAAACAGTGTCGATTTTCTATCGGTGATGTGAAATATGTCGTTGTATTGTTGCACGTGTTGAATCTTGTCGATGACTTTGGAAGGTGTCAGCTATGCTGAGTGGCTTAACTCGATCCAAACGGTGGACTTCGAAACTGTCGTGATGAATGGAAATTCTCAAGCAATCGTCTTTTTTGGCTTCACATTGTTGTTACAGTGTGGTTAACAAAGAATCCCACACATCGGTGAAGCAGCAGGGAAGTTCTACAGACCAGACGTTCCAGACCAAATAAACCTTCCTACGAGAACATTTCCCGTAGAAGCCTCAGAAAGCAGAAATAACGCTTCCTACGAAAACTAATTGCGTAAAATCCCCCCAGAGTGCAATTTTTGTGTGCAAATTCAATGATTCTGGACAAGGAAAAAACAGATCTTTTCGGGGGGTGGGGGGTGGGAACTTTATTTGGTGTCGTGCGTTGTCAAGATTTGGCTGCAGATTTCATGAATAAATTTGATCAAGACCGATTCGATATCTACTACGCGGATCATGAAGATTAATCGTGATGAAGCCATGCGGCGTTGCCTGAGCTCGGCTGAAGAAATTTTTGAATTTGTTTATGTCCATGTCGCCGTTACACCAGGTCTGGTGAATATTTCTCAGCGTGTGAGTGTCAACGCCTTGAAAACCGACAAGATATTGCAATTGTCCCTAATTACCTTTGGAATCTGCGTGTATCGCTGCGTCACGTAAATCACATCGGTGTTCTTGTGTCTGCCACGCGAAAATATCCTAGCCGGATTGGTCTGCTTGTCCAGCATGACATCATCGAATACAACAAGATTATTAACATCGCCATCTAAATTTTCCACTGATGGAGCTTCATTGATGTCTGTGATAAATTCGATCGTGCCCTCGTCGGTATTGTCGCTAAATTCCTTTAGCACTTGATAACATCGCTGATCATCAACGGACGGCGCAACCAAATACAACTTATCCCATTTTAGCCATCGCATAATCAAATTTAGCAACAACTGTGTCTTTCCAGAGCCGGACGGGCCAATAATTATCATCCTTATCGAATTTGGTAATACCGCGTTATGTTTTATTTGCTCGCGTCGCTTTGTGGCGGAAAAATCAATTACATTCATGTTACTAGAATACATGGATCTATATTGTGTTAAGTGTCGCACTCACACAGCTACGCTAAATCCAATCGAAATCGTCACACGCAACAACAGGAACGCAATCAAGGGAGAATGCGAAGTTTGCAAGACACGCAAGTTTAAATTTGTAAAAAAAAAATAGAACCGGAGGAGACATTGCCTCCTCCTTGTCAAATCTACCCGGAACTCCCTGGGCGAAATATCCCGGAGAGAAGCATCTACCAGGGTACAATTACTGCGGACCCGGAACAAGACTCGATATAAGACTCGACGATAATAACCAACCAAAGCAAGGTGAAGATCCAGTAAACGCCATCGATAACGCGTGTTACTACCACGATCTTGCGTATCGCAGCGGGGATTTACAATAAAGACATCTCGCTGATATCAGGCTAATTCACGCAATAGACGCGATTCCTGACAAAAGTTTCAAAGAAAAATTGGCAACTTGGTTGATAAAAGGCGCAATGAAAGGTAAATTAGTATTCGGTGCTGGTAAATAATAATGGAGCAGATATATTATTCTCCGCGAGGATTCTGGCGAGGAAAATCAGCAATTGCCAAACTCGCTAAAGCCGCTAAAGTAAAACAATCCACCGCTGAATCGTGGTTATCGAAACAGGCAATTTGGCAAATATATCTTCCTCCGCCTAAGAAAATACCATATGCAAGTTTCACCGTCAGTGTCCCTAATGAGGTCCATCAGGCTGATCTTATGTTTCTTCCTTACGATACCGTCGACGGAGTCACATATAAATATGTCTTGACAGTCGTTGAAATCGCCAGCAGGTATAAAGAAGCCGAGCCGTTATCGAATAAAACAGCAACGGAGATCGCTAAGGCGTTTAGCGAAATTTATTCACGATCCCCGATGACCTGGCCAAAGCTTCTCCAGGTTGATCCAGGTCGAAAATTTCTTGGCGCGGTTACTTCACTGATGAAAAAGAATAATGTTAAAATCCGTCGCGGTATTGTAGGTGTTCATCACAATCAAGCTATCGTTGAGAGATTCAACAAAACTCTTGCAGAACGATTATTCGGATACCAATACGCGCGTGAATTTATTCAAGATAATCGATCTCATGATTGGGTATCAAGATTGCCTCATGTGATTAACGCGTTAAATAACGAAGTAACTCGAACAATAGCAATGAAGCCTGCAATTGCAATTACAAAATCGAATATACCCCTAAAGCGAGATTCCACAATTCCGCCTGTGCTAGGTAGCGTCACGGTCAGGTATTTGTATAAAGAAGGCGAAGCTGAAGGAGGCAGAAAAAGAGCAACCGATCCAAACTGGAGCGTCACAACACACAAAATATCAGCCGTAACAAGATCGTCAGGGAGACCAGCAATTTACATCTTAGATTCACTAGCGCCTCAACGCGGATTTAGCAAGGAAGAATTACAAATAATACCAAAAGATACTCAACTACCGCCAGCGTCACTGATGTGATTTATTCGAATTCTACCTAACTGAGATAATTTTCTTACTCTTGACACGGCCAAATATACTAAATTTGACCAGGAGATTCTATCATCGACGATCCAAACTTGGCCGTGCACTGTCAATCCCTGCGACGAATGTATCGTTGTTGCATATCCTAGTTTCCATGGCGATCTTTCTGCGTTTATCGCGTCATTGACAAGATTAATATCAACGAGAATAATATCGTTCAGTACCAAGATCCTTTCCTCTCCGCATGGCAAAGTAACACTAATATTTTGTTTTCTGGTATCAGCGGGCCTGTAACATAACGGTACCTGTAGCGTTGGAAATTTCTCGCAATGCAGCTTGAATAACATTTCCTGAATAACATCACGAACAATTTTCCTGCTAGCAACAATCAGATGATCGGGACGCCACAAATTTAGAAAAATATCCATCGGAGTTTCGTCGATTATTCTTCTCATTACATCGCATTGAAACTTATTCGGTTGTAATCGAATTATTTTCTTAAATTCGGTCAGTAAAATATCATCGGATCTATAATCGGCGTCGATTTCCTCATAATAGTCAACGAAGCTTCTGAGCCATTCGTGAGGCGATTCACCATCAATAGGATCAGGCTGACCATGATCGCCGCACATTATCACGGCGGTATTTTTCTCCTCCAGCCAGGTCAGGAATGATTTTAACGTGATTGAATTTACTGTGCAAATTTCATCAAATATTATGATCTTGTTGATATATTTATTTCCCATGCGAGCCGAATCCCACAATCCACCGCTGTATTTTAAATAACTGTGATACGTGCAAGAACCAACGCCGCGTTGTTTTATTTCTCGCGCTAATCTGTGAGTTGGAGTCAGCACGATCATATCGGAATTTGAAAATAAATTTATCGCTCGCGTTGTTTTACCGCTACCACCAGGACCATTCATGTAGACAAATTTGTTACGTGAAATTGGGTCAAATGCGGATGCAGTCGTCGATATTTCCTCACATTTATCTCGATGAAATTTATCGCAATCTTCGACATCGGCGTCCTCACAATAATCTAGGATATCCTCGTTTTTTATCCTCCATGTCCCCCAAGAGCCATCGGTGATTAAATTATCCAGCCTACACTGATATTTCTTATCGATATAAAACGAGTCCGTTGCGACCCTTACCGCGATATCAGAAAATTTGTTTATCATTGACAGTAAATTTATACTCACATAAGCGAGCATCGACGACCTCAAATGCGTATACTGCGCTGATTCTCCGTCGAGGTAGCTAATTACGGTACCTAACTTTGTTCCGTCAATGATAATATTCTCCCTATTACAAAATATTCCTCGCGATACCGTATCGGTGATTATAAAATCCATCTCCGCATCGTTGATAAACAACCTAGCGTGGCGGTGTTTATGATCAACGGATCCACCTTGAGTAAATTTGCCAATTATTTTTCTTCCTATATCTTTCGCGTTATCACAGTCTGTCGGCAACCACACCTCAGTTTGTTTCCTGTATGATATAATCGCCTCGCTCACCGTCAACGATATTAACATTGACGAATCCAGCATATATCTCAACAACACCGTAGGGACCCAACGACGCTGCGATAAATGCCGACCGAACCAAATATAGCAAATTTTATGTAAATTTTCAGCAAACTCGAATGAAGTGACATAAGCGAATCCGGTCATGACAAAATCTGGCAACGGCCCGTTAATCGCTACTCTTGTCATCTCGTTGGTAGAATGGCCAAATTTAGCAAAATAATCCGCACAATCGCCATATCCGAGGAAACTTCCAGGATAGCACGCGCTCATGTCAACGGATATCATATCTTCGAAATTGTACTTGGTATTCCACAATCCGCCATGGCCGTACTCGATACAGCTAAGTTGAATATCAGCGAGATATTCATTCCTCGTAGGTTTCCACGAATTTCTTTCTCTGGCAGCGTGAGCAGCAACAGACGGAACCGTAAAGCAATTTGTCAGTAACTGATCAGGATTTGACGAATATTTCACTGCGATATTTTTCATCGATTCGTGTAATATTTCATCACGGTAAATATCTCCGCGTGGCAGGATAAACTGATCATATTTTTCTTCGCTCGAGAATAACCAAACCGATATTGGATCAGACGCGGCTAATATTTTGATATATCTGAACATGGCATCGGAATTATCCTTTGCAGATTCCACGGGATAAAATTTAACAGCACGATCTCGCGGAAATATCATTACCGACTGCGACCACGCATGTGAATTATGATCAACAATCTCGATTGGTGCTCCTTGAGATCTATACGGCGATGAATATAATATTTCTCCTGATAGCGTTTTCACCGTGATTGGAAATTTAAGTTTCTTGCTCAACACAGCCACATCGTCAATCGATGCACCATCAACAACTGTCTTCGCCCATGAGTTAATTTTACTCAACCTCAACTGGGTCAAGCCAGATCCACGTCGAGCGTTTTTCATATGCTCGATAACGCGCTCAGCCACGCAATTTATCATCGGAGATTCTTTCATCGCAGGTAGATTTTTCATGTCAGGATTATTATTCAGCCGATAAATTCCATAAACAACAGCACTAGATGGATACGCTCTAGCATAATAAGGACTGTCAATTCCCAGTAATAATCCTGGCTTCGAATTTTTATCACGAACGACGTTTTTCTTACCGCCACGCACTGGATCTCGTTTATCGCGAATAATCCAAGTGTCGTCCGGCATTTGTGCGATAAATTTTATTCCGAAGATAAATCGCTCTTCTTTATGCGAGTTTTTTATGTGCTCGATTATTTTCTTCGCTCGCTCTAGATTCATCGTAGCATCAACGGAGTTAGTTTTCCAAGTTGACCAAGTATGAACCGCTCCATCATCGAAGAATTCCTTCTTGGCTCGATCAACTTCAGGAATGATATATTCTGCCACATCAAGATCAAATGCATCCATTATTATATTTTAGACAAATGTTTAAATTATAATGAATAAATGTTCGTGGATACCAATCGGATCAACAAAATCATGCGACAAATCCTGCAGAGGCGAATATTGTGGCGCTCATATATATGCAATTCGACGTGGCAGCAAGGGACCACAGAGGTGCTTAGTTTGTCAAGTTGGCACCCGAGGAAAGACACGATTGTGTTTGTCCTGTGGAGGGAAAAATTATCGAGAATTGCGCAGATATTACAAAAAGAAATCTTCCTCGGTGATAGCTTGCGAAGAGGATTATATTAATCGATTCAAGGCAAATTATGATTTAGACAGATAGAATATCATATATGGATCTGAAATCGACGATTCCTGAAACAATCACACACGAGTTTAGATTACATCCAACCATCGAGGGTTACGAGGCGTGATCGGATGGTATCGTCAGAAATGCAAGAATTAAAAAAAATGTTGGTAGGGTTAGCAATTCGGGTTATCTATTGCATAACTTTAGTGGAGTAAGTTATTTATGCCACAGATTTGTTTTCGAGTGTTTTCACGGACCTATCAAAGTCGATCTTGTCATCGATCATATCGACGGTGATAAGCTTAACAACAAACTGTCAAATCTCCGAGCGGTGACTCCGAGTGAAAATTCAAGATTTGGTAATACCGGTGGCGTACGGCGACCAGCTAAAGCGGTTAAATCGGTAAATCAAGAAACAGGAAAGGAGCTTGTATTTGAGTCAATGAGAGCCGCTGCAAAATATTATAATATTAGTCTAGCATCGGTGCATCGTGCGGCAGAAAGAATAATCAACGCGACATTTTCATATAATTCTGACGCTTGGATCGAGTTTTATTATATTTCGATAATATCAGACTCAGAAAGTGAGATCGAAGATTAATTGAATATTACAGGATTGTTATATATGGACGAAGAAAATATAAACGACATCATCGAAGCCATCGATGAACTGAGAAAAAAAATAAATCTTCCATCGGAGTTGGACGCGAATAAAATCCGATCCGAATTCGAGACGATTGTTCAAGGAAAACTCGAATACAAATACACGCTACCATCCGAATACAAATTAATAAAAAAGATCCAGATTGCGATGTACCAATCACTTGCGACAGTCAACGATGATCAAATCGAGGATTTTGTTACATTATCGACGTTGGTTGAGAAAGCTAGGTTGATTTTATCAGATGCATACGAAACGAAAAAAATTACAAGCTCGCGTGTCAGGCAGTTGAAAAAGCTTGTTGATGAAAAAACCAAGGAACCTCCTGAATCTAGAATCGAAAATTCTTGAAGATCACCACGAAAAAAACAAAAATTAAAAAAATCTTCCAATTTTGAAAATTTCCCCGGATTTTATTTATTTTTTTGGCCTATTTTTTCCCGTGTACAGATTCAAGAGTCAGAGACTCTCACGATTTTACCAGGAGATTGATACTCAGTGTTTCTCCGCGTATATCAAGCAAATGTCCATTTTGATCCGTTAGTTTGAAATTTATCCTCGACAATAATCGATTGTGGCATCGCAGGTAAAACGGATTTACTGGCTCTTTTATTATCAAAAAACCCGGAGATGCGCTAGGGGAAAACGAATACAAGATAAATCCCTGCTGTGCTTGATTTGACACAGACGAATCCACGTTGTAGCTGTTTTCAACGACATCCGCGTGAAGATAAATCGCGATAACTTCCGTTATGTTAACGATACCTGGCGAGATATGCCGTCCCTGCCCGGCGGGATCGTTATTGTGTTTGAGAATCGATTCTGATTGTATTTTTTTAGTCCACGCGGCATGTAATTTCGGAAATAACTCATCGATGGTATCAGTGACGATTTTTCTCATTTCATCAGCATCAGAATTGGGAAATTTGAAATTTAGTAGCGTTTCCTCGGTTAATCCAAATACTCTCATGAATTTTTGTTTTTCTCCTGAATTTTTGATCAACTCGAATTTGCTAATAGGGAGAACATAATCGGCAATTGATATATCGTCGACTATCGCCTGAATAAACATACCATGATAATATTCAACATCATTCGTAAGTTGATTTAAAATCTTCACGCGTTTGATAATTTCGCTACATGAGCCTGATTTATTTAGGATGCATTCATGAAAGGATTCCCGCAATAAATTTAATTGTATTGTATGTTCTTGAATAAATTCGTCGATGGTTCTTCTTACCAAGATACCGTCTATGGGGGCTATTATCCTGTTAATGTAGGTAGCGTCGAAGATTTTCACACCGGGGGGAATTTTAGGAAGAGGCAACCACGAGAGAATTCTTTCGTTAATAAAAGTAAAAGCGAACATTACCAAGTTAAATTTGTGGCTATTCATGAGGTTGATGGCGCTATCGATCCGAGGCTTGTGTTTGATATCTCCGTACCATCCTTCGTCGGTGGTAAAATCTGATTTTTTTGGCTCCGGTAGCTCTGGAGGAGCTTCTTCGTGCCAACCTGGAATAATAAAATCTGGTTTTTCTGGTTTTGCCAGAGGTGCGATTTCGGGCCAACCTAGAACTGTCCTAATCGATGACTGGTAAATATCAACGATATATGGCGATTTTACTTCGATTATCGACGACAACGTTGGTTCGTGTGTTAAAATTTTTATTCCTGGAGTAGCATCGCCGGTTATATTTGATATTCTACTGGTAAATTCCTTACCTAGTTGCTCAATTTCGTAACTGCCTGTTGGTATGCCAACGACGATCCAATCGGGAGTTCCATCGGGGCGGTTTTTATTGGCAAAAACAAGCGAATTATTCGATGATAATCTACCAAATGATTTCGATCTAACATTGGGCCAACTGTTGTAGACACGCAGTTGTGTTAACGCAATTTCATTGACGCTGATTGGTGTTGGAAAATTGATGCTAAATTCTGGACTGGTTGAACTTAACGATATTAGTGTTGTTGTCGGCGGTGTCGTGTTGGTCACGATTTGGGCTAGTTCGGACATTATTGACATTCATTTGTTCAATCTCGGAGTAAATACTTATCATTGCCGAAAATTCTAGACCGGATATAACGCCGTCGTTAAGACTCTCAGAAAGCAGCGATGATAATTTTGAATACGCACCGTTGACCTGGGATAATTTACTCGTGTACAGGGATAATTTCTCATTCGTGCACGAGGATATTTTTTCGCGATGATATTGAGAACACCGGCGATTGTCGTTGTCGACGAGATTATTATCGTAGCTACGATTGGCGCGATTGTTGTTACCGCGGATAAGATTATTCCCGCACCGGCGATTATTGCACTTACCGCGTACACAGCAACATCGATGGCAATTAATCTACGCTGGTATTTTTTTATTTTTATCTGATACTCGTCGAGGAGTTTTTTTAGCGAATCCTGCCATGAACGCGCCTGATTGTAACGGTAATCCGATGCGGTCATTTATTAATTAATTTCTAACCAATTGGAATCTCAATTCTTTTCACATCATCTCGTTCGAAAATTGGGTTGGGTTGAACAACTGTGTTTATCCCGGATAGGTATTCGAAAATTACAAAATAGGCAGTTTGTTCTGTGAAAGATCTATCTGGTGGTTCTAGAATAAAATATGTGACGCTATCTTCATTTAACGAAATAATAAAAAATCCAGGGTAAAATTCATGGAATTTATAACCAGAATTTGGTTGTCTTTCTTGTATTGGTCGTACCTTAAATTTTATCTCGGAGATAATATATACTCGATATACACCAGTAATTGGCGCGGTGAAAAGAATTTCGTTATTCTCGGGTGTCCAGGTAAGATTATATGTCCTAAACACAAATGGCACATGGCAGGGTAGATTTTTTGTTTCTACCTCCGCTGGTATCGAAATACGCGATAATCTTCCAGGATTCATTGATGATATTTTTGTGTCAATATCGTTAACTTTTTTGATGAAAAATGTGAAAACGACCTTGTTGTAAATTTTTGTGTCTGCGTCAAGAAGTTTCGCGTTTAAATCTTGAATTTTTTCGTCATACACTGATGTATCGACCTTTTGACGCGCTAATTCACGTACTACGTTAATCTCATCGTTAATTTTGGCAATATTCTCGTTGAATTTTTTTATTTTCTCATCTGTCGATTCACGCATCGCGTTAAACCCCTTGGTAAATTCGGGAACAACAAGATCGCTGAGTTTATTAATTTCCTCGCTGATTTTTTTGTTGAGATCGTCGATTGATGTTTTCTGACCCATCGAGATATTTACTTTGTTAATTTCGGCAAGAATATTAGTAATTTCCTCGTTCATTTTTTTTATTTTCTCGCTGAGATCGTCGATTGATGTTTTATCGCTTTTCTAACCCATCGCGGTATTTATTTTGGTAATATCGGCGAGAATTTCAGTGATATCCTCGTTGATTTTTCTTATTCTCTCGCTGAGATCGTCATGCGATGATTGATCGGCTTTTTTCTTTGCTAGTTCGTTTGCGGCGGAGAAAGTATCGCTGGATGTTTTTATGTCCTCGTCAAATTTTTTGCTAAATTTAGCTAAGGCATCGTCGAGTTTTTTAAGGTCGTTTTTTAGCCTGTTAAATCTTTTTGTCATTCTGTCCTGAAGATCGTCGTGTAATGCTTTATCGGCCTTCAGAAGCAACGTTGCTGATAACTCTTTGTCGGATTTTTCCACATCCGCGATATTGGCCTTCAGGGGTAACTTCGCTATAATATCGGCGATATCAGCAATAGATTTTAATACCATCTCCGATTGGCGAGTAAACTGACTAATGTGATCGCGGTATTCGTCTCGCTTGATTATATCAGTTATTTTGACGTTGCTGGTTTGTAATCTTCCTTCGGTATTTTGAAAAACAGCAACTTCGCCAGGGTCCACCTCTGACAGCGATAGAAGATTGTTGATATCGCTCTTGGTTGCGAACTTTGATAGATCGACGTCAGTCACTTCTGCTTTTTCCTTCCTGTAGATAAATCTACCGTAAATATCAACCATGATATTTATCTATGGCATATTCAAATACAATTTTATGATACGGACCGGATGATTTTGAAATTGCATCGAGGACGTTAATTGATTCAGGGCCGCATATCGGTGGATCCGCTAATGTCTGCGTTGGAAGTGTCGAATACCAAATCGGAATATTCAACGAAGACACGTAGTTGATAAATTCTTTCGGTGGTGCTAATCCATACGAGTCAAAATAAACAACTTCGCGAGGATTAATCGCGTAGGCGACCCAATGTGTGCCAGGGCCAGTATTTGAATCGAGATTTATTATTCCCGTCTCGGTGGAATTTGGTTTTTCTGGTAGTTGATCCCGCATAAATACGCCTCTGAAAATTTTTATTTTTTTATTCTTTGCTTCGCTAAGTAGATCTAAATTTGAATAGGCCGTGCTAATCTTAGGCCGGATCCGTATGGGGGGCGTCTTAGATAAAGGCCGTTTCCCTTTTTTTTACCGTATCTCCCTCCGGTAATTTTACTTGTTAATGCGGAACCTAATTGGGAACCTATACCTCCGAGCGCGCCTAATCCTAGTGCCTTTCCAATCGCCGGAAGAGCCATTTTCACTAGCCCCAATAGAGGAAGAAATCCGCCTGTTTTGACCATGTCTCTGATGGCGCCTATGGAAAGGCTCACATGAACGCCGGAATTTACTGATTTGGCCTTGGAAAAACGTTCACGTTGATTTTTAGTTAGCGACAGTTTGTTAGGTCCACCCTGAATTTGATCATTTTTCAGGGTTAATTTCATACCGCATCGCTTTGATATCGCTGATTGGAACTTTTTCATCTGACCCGGGGTCAGAGTTACACTGACGTGTTCGTATGGCATATTAATAATCGCTTAATCTAAATTTGGAATTTGTCACATATTCTCTACAGGAGCATCAATGATTCTCATTCTACCACTGATGCCTTCCAGGATCATTGTTCTATCGCCGAGAATCACCGCGATTGCTCTTGCCGGTCCGTTTGTGTTAATCCTGGCTTTGAAATGAATATCGACAACGGATTGTTTTACCAAGTCGAGATGTTCCAAGGAAAAATAATAGATGGGATAAAGTTTATTAAAATCCAACTGTGATATTTGCAATCCCGTATCAATATTTTGATCGCGGCCCATAAAACTTAGTAAGCGATGATACGCGCGGGCTGTAGAGTAATTTTCAAAATCAATTGATATTTCCTCGGATGGTTCCTGTTGGCCGTTTATTCTCAATGATACGTTTGTTACCTCGAATTGATCGAATATCATGTGACTGTGATTTTGATCGTATCTATCCGCAGATTGAAGGGCAACAAAGATATGTCTAGGTGCCGAAGCGCCCTGTTGTGACGCAATTCGCCAGGTAAATATTCCGTTAATATTAACATCGCAGGAGTCGGTCATCGTTGTCAGCCAGGACATGATGGATTTTCCGCCTTGATTCATGAATGATAATAATTTTTCTTTCTCAATCATCGATGGAACTATCGCTGGCATCCACAGGGTAAATTTGTCAAGGACAACTTTACCAGCATCACCAGGATCCCGCCAGATGGCTCTGTCATTGCCCGCGGGGTCTCGAAAGAAGGAGATCGTATGTTTTGCTCCGTAAATAACTTTTCTGAAATGCCTGCAAAATCCAAAAATGTGAGATAGCGGAATTGCACAGGAAAATCTTCGTTCATTTCCCCTCAACATAGTTCTTCTCGTGGCAAATCCAAGATTGTAATTGATATTAGGGCCAAGCACTACAGGGACGTTGGTTGGGTGAGCATTACCAGCGAGATTTTGCGGTCTGCCGATATCATACGGGGAATGCTCAGGGTCATTGGAATTATCCTTGGCGAACATCATACTAGGACCGGCTGACCTGGTAAAATCATCCGAGTATCTCGCTAGGCCTATAATCGTAGTTGCTATATCAACGTTGTCCGTGATTGACTCAATTTCTCTTCCATCGATCATGTAAGTGGCACTCTTGAATAATGCCATGATACCGTTGTTGACAAACCCAACACCATAATCTGCATCGTAGTTGGTATCATCGTTTTTTACAATTTTCCCAACAAATTCGATATACGCCTCAGATGGAAGAAAATATCTTGTTGTATCCTGGACTTGAATTTCCTTGCGATTAGGTGCATTTGGATCAATTGCGTCGTACGAGAAATACTGGAAATCTCGCACGGATGCGTCCCTGCCTACGGGCTCGTCCATGTCGAACACTTCATTTGACACTTGTGCGAACATTTATTATTAAGAATATCATCTAAAACGAAGACCACTGCCTGAAATGAAGCTTGTGTTAGCAACTTCATTTGCGAGATTTGTCTTAGCAACTTCCTGCGCTATATTTGTCTTAGCAACTTCCTGCGCTAGGTCGTTTATTTTTTTATTTGCTGCGTCGTTTATGGCTTTGCTGATCTCGGGTGGCATTTCTCTAGTGCTAGGTAATTTGACGGGTTGTTTTTTACGTGTTAAATTTAATATTTTACTTTTGACAGCATTGAAGCCTTTACTGGCCAAATTGCCGATACCAGAAATGGCAGTCTCGCCGATCTTTCCTATTGCTTTTGACGCGAATTGCTTGATCGTGGGTCCGATTTTAGGTATTATTCGCGTAACGAGACTTCCAATGATATCGCCGAATCCATTGCCGTGGATATATTTGTATACGGGCAATCGAGAGTTTACTACGCGGACCTGTTTAGGTCTGCGTTGATGCTTGTGAACAATCATGTTATTTCAATTATGTTGTTTTAATCGATGAGCTCATCAACAAACTCCTTATAAATGTGAGAATTGATGACACCGCCGCGGAATAATCGCTGACAAATATCTGAGGCCTCGTTAATTATTTCACGAGAGTTATTTCCAGCTCGTTTTCCTCCGATTAATACTTCGAGGCGAGATACATCGTTGACAACACTGTCAGGGCAAATGGTATATCCGCTGCCTGTCTTTGGTTCTGATGGCCCTGGCAAATCAGAAGACATTGGTGAATGTGTTTCTCGTGGAGATGAAGGGGTACCCCTGAGTTCCGTACCCTCGCGAGGGATATCCCATCTTAATGGTTTTTCGATGGGGATTTTCAAGATTGGATAACTCGGTAACAAGCTGGCGGCGAGTTCTGGCCTAAGTAAATGGCTTACTCTCTCCTTCTTAGGTAATGGACTTGTAATCTCCTCTTTCATTAATATTAATTTGTGTTCATTAACTTTCGATAAAAAATTTTGAAAATTTTTATCATAATAATCTATTGGTTTTCTTAAACCACCAAAATAAATTATCGCCATCCAATCCATATATCCGACTTTATCAGCAATATCTTTTTTCAGGATTAATCTTTTATTTTCCGGAGAACTATCCGCAGCCATCTGAATTCTTGATTCATCGTTTCTGAGTAAGTGCTCCATTTCCTTGTTTAAATAATTATCAGCGGGTAAATTAGTATCAATTAATTTTGGATGAAGTTCATGTTCTTCCTTCATTCTTATATGTTCGGACAATTGTCGTTTAGGTTGTACTGGTTCCTGGTCGCTCTGTTCTTGTTTCTTTCTTGATTTTTTCTCTCTTTTCTGAGGTGGAATTCTTTCTTTTGGTCTAGCTCCTAATTCCTCTGGTTGAATTATTGGTTCCTGGTCGCTCTGTTCTTGTTTCTTTTTTGATTTTTTCTCCCTTTTCTGAGGTGGAATTCTTTCTTTTGGTCTAGCTCCTAATTCCTCTGGTTGAATATCTTCTTCCTGTGGTTGAATATCTTCCTGTGGTATTACTTTTCTTCTCCGTGTTTTAGCTTTTTCTTCCTTTTCCTGTTGTTTTCTTTCTTTCTCTTGCTGTTTTCTTTCTTCCGCTAGTTGCTTATTATAATTATATCTATTGTTTGATGCCGTTGTAAATCTTCTAAAAGATGGATCCCTATTACTTGCCTGTGTTTTTTCCGCATAAACTTTGTATAACATGCCATACCAACTATTACGATTTGGATATCTTCTTTTTCCTATTTCAGTCAAATATTCATTTCGAACGCTAAACATATCTTCCGCAAATTGACCAAATTGATCTAAACTATACATCGTAGACAGTGGTCGTGATATTATTTCCCATCCCTCATCGGTGAAATTTTCTCTTAAATTCTCGATATTAAACTTCCCTTTTATCATTACGGGTTTTCCTACTCTAGGTTTTCCCTTACTACCTATTTTATAAGCAATTGCAGGTTGTCCTTGTTGCCTTTGTTGTTGTGCTGCTATTGCTAATCGCTCCGGTAATGTTCGTGATTGTTCCTCAATACCTTTCAACATGGGAAAAATTCCCTTTTTCTTGGTATCTGGATCTTTTTCGTCACCAAATACAACTTGTTCGATTGTTCCGGTAACTGGCTTCAACCATTTCGATGATACCTCGGCAATTCCATGTTGCACATCTTCGTAACCACGAACATTTCTCTTAAATAATTGTTTTGCTGGAATAAGCTTCTTTAGTGCAGCTAATTGCTCTCGCGCTAATCTGGCAGAATGAGGTTCTCCAACTGTGCTAGCTTTCTGACTCATATTATTTTCAAGTATATTGTTTTAATGCGAGGTAAAATTAGGATCCGCAGCCAAATCCCTTGTGCGAAAAAAACACCAGAATAAATTTCCCACCCCCCACCCCCGAAAAGATCTGTTTTTTCCTTGTCCAGAATCATTGAATTTGCACACAAAAATTGCACTCTGGGGGGATTTTACGCAAATTAGTTTTCGTAGGAAGCGTTATTTCTGCTTTCTGAGGCTTCTACGGGAAATGTTCTCGTAGGAAGGTTTATTTGGTCTGGAACGTCTGGTCTGTAGAACTTCCCTGCTGCTTCGGTGATGAAGCCCTCTGCTTTTTCCAGTGGTACATTGGACTTCACCGTGTACGTGTAAGCCGTAGTCTAAATTTTCTAGTAGAGCGCTTTTCCGTCTCTCGAATGTGATAGTAGTTTTGAGAGGTTACTAATGGTGGTGAACTTTGGTTGCGTGTAGAATCTCTGTGTCTGGATTCTGGTTCACTCATGTCATCTTCAAAATCAGTGGCATGAGTTTGTGCCAAGACTTCAGCTACTGTACGAGTCGATGAATCACGTTTTCGCCTCTTACTTTCTTCTCCTTTATCTGTGATATGATGCGTTCATTTTATCTTGATTACGAAACGTCAAATGACTGCATTTTAAACGCCATGGGTCACTTTATATCCATGTTAGACCATAGTATATATAGAGGGTGCGCGTATCCCCTTCCAGTATTCATTTCACTCTCAAACCGAGCAGAACGATGAAGGAGCCCACGCATATCGAACTTCTGATCAGAGCTTTGCGAGGTGTCGTAAGAAACTTTTCTAAAAACAAGCCAACAGACTACTCAACCTCCTTTCGAGATAAAAGTCAAGATACTTTCTATATCTGTAGGAAGAAAGGACATTGGTTTTTAGAGTGTCCAGACCATCAAAAAAGCAAAACAGGCGCTAGAAGAGACAAATATCAAGATACCTATTATCAGTATCAAGAAAAAGGACATTGGTCTTCAGAATGCCCTAAAAACAACAGGAGCAAGAAGGAGAGAGGGGATCCGAACAGGAGAACGAAGAGGTGCTAAGAACTCAGACACGTGCAGAAAGAGAAAAATGAGAAGAAAAGAAGACGTGGATAAAGTGAAGACGAAGAGGAGAAATAATATGTAAAGTAAAGAAATTTAAAAAACACAGAGAGTGAACACAGACACAGAACAGATTTATGAAATGTTTAATGTGTTGTGTTGTGTTCTGAATTGGACTGTAAAATTTGTACCATTATAGACCACACAAAAAACGCTAGCGTATCTTGGTTTTACTTTTTAGAAAATAGACCTATACTCGCACACGTGGGTTAAAAAGGGTTTTTGAGTTTTAATTGATTTTGTCAATTGAAATACTATCTCGTTTCGAGAGACGTGGGTGGGCATGAAGAGGACCTTTGGGTATTTGTTTGTTTAAAAAACAAACTCAGGAACGGGTGATAATCATCTATAACTGCCTTAAGCCTTTGCCACGGCCAAGTCCTACCTCTGGACTGGCTCATGTCGATGATGATTTGGTAGAAATCACTAGGGGTGGTGTCGCTGGCGTAGTAACAGGGCTGCTTTTTTTTAGCCCGGAAAGGTCTTTTGATTTTCGGTCGTAATAAAGACGTGTGATACATTTGTTTCAGACTCCTTAATTTTACTAAAATATACAAAAGTACCTTTACCATTTGGCTTTCACTATTCTCTTTCCCTCCTACACCTTTTTACTTCTCTGCTGCTTCTTCATGTCGTTTCCTTCTTGCCTCTTCTTTTTCTCGCTGTTGCTGCTGAAGGAAAAAAGCTTGTTCTGCATCCTTCTGCTGCTGTACAAATTTCTCCAATTCTTCTTTCTGTCTCTGTTTAAAATCCTCCACGTGTGGTAAAGAAGGAGTAGGTGGTGATGGTACTGGTACAGGAACACATTCTTGCGAAGAAGAAAGGAAATCGACTAACTCCCGTTTAAATTCAATCTCTTATGGAAGTAGGCCTGTGTTGACATTGGTAGTCACTGCTATACCATCGCTTGTCGTCTCCACGTCTGGTGCATCCAAATGCATTGTCTTCTTAGTTTCCGTCATGTTTGAAAACTATGTTGCATGGATTGAATGCGCAAAGACGCTAGTACCTCTATATCACATATCTCTCTTTTCGGATTGTAAGACTGGTTCCGTGTTGTGACTGAATTTTGTAACGCGTGTTTGTATTGTGAATAAACTCAATCCGTTTCGATCCGCCCTTCCCCTATAAATAAGAGCAGCTAACTGTATTATTTTCACCTGTTCTCGTCACAAGATGTGGAACAGTGTAGAATCATCTACTCTCGTATCGTTAATGCTGTTCCGTACGGACTTACCCATGTATGTGAAATCATCTTGGAGAATTATCCGGATCACCGATACGAGTGTTTGCAAAACAATAATTTATGTGGAGTGACAAGGCTGTTTGAAGAGAGTCCTTCTCTACGGACCAACAGTCCGACGAAGTTTGAGGAAAAGAAGACCTATACGATGCCCTCTATGTTAGCGAAATAATGTTAACATAAACCTAAAGGCCTCGAAAAGATTTGCTTTCTTGCCTCAAAAATATTTTTTAGTATGTTGTATAGTTGTTTGTGACTGTATGTTGTATGTTGTATATGTTATATAAATCTAAGTCCCACTCTTTATTCCCAATTGAGGACAGTCCGTTGCACCTCTGTACACCCACTCTTTGCATCCTACTGACGTCAATTTTCATGGTTGCAACATTGTTACCAATCTCCCATACCGTGACGGCAGACGCTATAGAGACCAAATTTCCTTGTTGGTAGACAGGCCTATATCCTTATTGCTAGTCAGGCCCATTATTTTTTTGTCGCTCTATAGGTCCATCCATGTTAAATTTCCCATGTTATATTCCCCTTGTTACCAGAGTGCCGCTACCCTGTTTTAAATGGTAAGTCCCATTGTCGCTAAGTGCCCATATTCACTACTAACCGGTATGCCCACACCCATATCAAGACCTGCATAAATGGTAACATTTGCTTGCATAAAGAGGTAGTCCATTTTACTAGAAACTGAGCTAATTTTGAGACAAAGAAACTCTGATTGATAATATATATATATATATATATATATATATATATATATATATATATATATATATATATATATATATATATATATATATATATTACGCTGTCATTTGACAGGGTGTATGGGATGCTATCTGTAAGGACATTTTTTTTTCAACTTACTGTGTTGTTCATTCTAAAAGACATTCTAATTAAATCCAGTTTCTTCAAGAAGATCATTAAAAATGTGATTACTGTATGTTTTAATAATTTGTATGAAAAATGTAAATTGGTTGTTCCTTCTCTTCTGCGCACAAGACATGCATACTGTAATCGATTATTTCGATGTCTCTAGTGTTTCACTTTTAATTTTGCTTAGTCTTGTTTTCTCTGTACTCAATGTTATGTTAGCTCACTCTGAGGCATACTACTGTGTCAATTATATATTTGTTGGTACCAATATACATTAGTTGTGTTTTAAAAGTGTTTATTATTGGAGGCATCAGATTGTAATTCTCTAATTCGTATAGCGGTTCATTGCTGCAAAATTTAATACCAAAAAAAAAAGAGATAAAGAATGCATATTATGAAAAGGTAACATTAATTTAGCATCTGTCATAGGTTTATCTTCCCACCGGATCAGAGGTGACCATTGATAAAAGCTTCGGAATCTATTTTAACGTGCAAATACGACCATCGTTAGTAGATTACAAACAAACAACCGGACTCTGTGGTTATTTTGACGGAAGCAAAGAAAGTGACCTTCGAAAAAGAGATAAGAATCCTTACATGCCAGACATTACTCATCCCTGGGAGGACCCTGTCAATTTCAACAACGAGTGGAGGTAAAACTGATCCTGCAATTACTAATATCCATTAAGAGTGGTTAAAAGGCATTATAATGAATGTATGATGTACTCTCCAATGGATAAAGGCTCAAATGAACACATACACACACACAAACACACACATACATACATACATACATACATACATACATACATACATACATATGAATATATATATATATATATATATATATATATATATATATATATATATATATATATATATATATATATGCGTGTGTGTATATCGTATTGTAACTGGATAAGATGATTGTGCTGTCTAGGTGAATTACTTATTAACAAATTACCTAATATCATCTGGCAACTTTAAGGTAACCAACCCCCAATTTTTAAAAATATTTTCAACCTATTACATGAAAACAAGATATTAATTTTACTCAAAATGTTTCGCTCATCGAAATAGATATTCTGCATCTGTTAAAAAACCAATGTAATGTATTTATTGATTAAGCTCTCTCATATGAAACATTTATGATAGGGAATATGAATGTTCCTGCTTACAGAGTACTATCTAGTGAAGATCTCTTCAATGTTACGAATCATGCAAATCTACCAAATTGGAAAAAAGAGATATACATATGTACATGCCCCGAAAGCGACGTCATTGACAATATTGACACGGCGACATGTGAACCAGATCAACAGACGATTTGTGAAAGGAATAATCAAAACCTAGCAGAGGCTGGAAAATGTGGAATATTTCGAAAGAGACGTACAGCAGACATCGAAGAACATTATAACAGCTTTGACGTAGATCCTCGTGAAATTCCTGAAATTCCAATAAAGATATCAAGACACAGTTACAGTGTAAGTTTTCCTAACAATGCATTACTCAACAAGCCATAGGAAACTCAGCAGATGAAGAATAACATCGTCAGAAGTATATTGTGTTGATGTCAATAAATCGACCACTATCTGATAATGTTTTATTACGTTTGAAATGAGTAACATACAACCACTATCAATGCCATTTTCTATTTGTTATTTTGTATACCTTGATAGGAAAGAGTATGAATAAATGAATCGTTTTTAAGAGTTTCTTTCCTGATCTTATTACAAAAGATTAGAGACATCTTTAACTATCTTGATCAGCACCTTAACAATATAAAGCTTTAAGCTCCTAAAAGCTGGTGTATGTTTCAATTCTTTATATTATAATTGTCACCGATGAAATTTAAATTGAATGTTATCAAATTTATTTGTTTCAGTCGCGAATGAAATTCTCAGAATCCGATGCTCGTGTTGCCTGCGGAAATTATTTGAACTCTTCCTTGGTTTTTCAAAAGTGCTCTTATTTACCTGAACTAGATGTCCAGACATTTGTTAACACCTGTGTTATGGATGCAATGGTATCTCTTAACTTTCGTTTGTGTTCCTTTCTAGAGAATTCAAAATATGTATGTAGATTTACATTTATCGCCAGAGTTGCCATATCAGCGAGGCATAAAGAAGGCAGAAGAGTTGGAAAACAGGGCGTCGATATGATTATTGTTTTGTTTGTTTATTTTAGTGGTTTGTGAAATCTGCATCAGGGATCTGATCATGTTCAGCTTACTTTGCAAGCATACTATTTTCGATATGTTTCTTGATGTCCTGAAGCGCATATCTATCCTAAAATTAGTTTCTTAAGATTGCAAAATTATTAAGTGATTTTATATCATATTTTTAAACTGTATTTAGCGATGCATCACACTGAGATATGTTCGGTCTGCTTGATTTGTCAGGTATAGAAAGAAGGGAATACATACATAGTTTTTTTTTTCTTTCTACTCTCATGTTTAATTTCCAGATTACAAACTCAATGGACTGGGCCGGAAGCCATCTTGAAAATGCGAAAACTAGTTGCATGTCTCAAGTTTACTCGAATCGGCCCATCCCTAAAGATGTCTTGGAAAGATTCGAAAATTTTACAAGCGCTGCAAATGCAAGCGAAAGTAACAACAATAAAACGGATGTGGTGACAACAAATCCTCCATTAAATGATGACAACGTATACAGCGATGCATTATTAAATGAACTGCAATCACTGTCTTGTCCACTGGATTGTGATGGACATGGCGTTTGCAAAAATGGTGGGTATTTCGGTTACATGTTGCAGAGTGTTTTTCTTTCTTTGTTTCTGAGCATTTGTTATCTCTTATTATTTTAACAGAATTAACATTTCACAGGTTTGGCATCAATCACGCTTTTTAATTCATATTCTTACTAAACGTTTTTTCTTCAGGTTATAAATGTACATGCAAGGATCTTTCTTTCTCTTTCATATCCCATACTTGGGCAAACGCAGACCTTTCTTGAGCTAAAGTGGCACTGCCGCGTTGTCAAAATGGCATTTCATCCCTATTTCTTCTGCATGATATAGACAATAATCTTTTCAAACAGAGCCTTTAAAACCTACAAAACGTATTTATTTTTAAGCAGGTGCATTATACGGTTATATACTTACAAAGTCAGGCAGTTAATGATTAAGTTAGTTACAAATATAGGTTAGCAGTAAGTCAGCTGGTGACTTAATTAATTTGGTAATTAGCAAGTTAGTCTGTCAGTTTGATTTATGCATGGATGCAATTTTTATTCAAGCCAATATTGTGCATTGAATTTATTACGTTCCAGGATCATGCGAATGTTTGCAAGGGTATGGAGATTTAGATTGTTCAGTAGACCTTAGCCAACCACCTACAATGATTGGGATACCAGACCAAGGTCTATGTGACTTGCAGCACCGACCCTGCCAGAAAACGTCTGTCCTGGGACTAAGCTTTATAGATTTGCCAACTCTTTCCTGCCGCCTTGCAGATTTTAAAGTATGTTTTGTATTCTTGTTATACTAATGTAATATCAACATAGTGACATCCACATAAAATTGCCTTTCACGTTTAAAGGTTTCCTCATTTTATAATGTCCGTTTGGTATGCGTTTGGAAATAATCTTCAGAAATTACCAGACAAGAGGCAAAACAGTGAATAGCCATTATCTTGTATTCGTTTTTCAAACGGAAATTCAAAGATGCATTAATCGAATGTGCGTTGTAAAAGGTGTAAAACGGTGATATATAACAATGCACACCAACATGCTATGGACACACATCGAATTGGGGCAGTCCCCCTTTTGTAATAATGTCAGAGATGGATTGTTACAACCTTGGTTAGTAATATAAATCTTGAAATAAACCGTTTGGTTGGTAATTACCGCATCATACCTTACCAAAAATACTCATGTCCGACTCGATTCAAAACATCGTGCGCATCAGTCATAAAAGCATAGCCCCGTTTACGCAATAAATCTTAATTGCAAGCTCCGTGCACTTCTCACACACTTTGATATCAAATTACGAATTGAAAATATCATCAGTAAGAATAGCAAGATATATATATATATATATATATATATATATATATATATATATATATGGAAGAAGATTGACTAATTATTCATAACTCATGCTTGGAACACTCTTTCGCGGAATTAGATATATTGTGAAAAATGATAGCTGAATATACGATGACACATTTTTAAATACATTGGTAAGATTTATACAGATATTTTTCAGAATACGATGGATATCAAATTAGCTGTTCAGCTCTGTCTATACATTTTATATTTTAGTTACACAAGAGCCATCTGTGAATCGAAAAGAAATACATTGCAAAAAATGAACACTTAAAATATAGTTAAAAATGTCTTTGTTTAAAAAAGCGCTACATCAATGGGATTTTTATTTGTAAAATAAAATGAGATGATTTAAAGTTTCATTAAGAAAATTTAACATCGATTGTATATGTTTGCGTACAGTTTAAATATTTGTCTCCATTAATTATATTACTACTATTAATATACTAACACTACTATACTACAAATCTTATACACAACGGCATTTCACAAAATTACTAATATATCATTGCAAATACATGAGCGAACATATACACGGGTTTCACTGCCACGTACAGCTTTAACTTGGTGTGTATAGTTAGTTACAACATTAGCTATTTCAAATTCGAATTTCCCTTTAACCACTGCCTCACGTAGGAAATGCAAACTTTGAGCAGAGATATAGCACCCTCGACCGTTATATAAGGAGGGCATAAGAAACAAAGAAGGCTTTCATTTGCATACTTCATTTAGCCACCAATAGTTACTATTCCTCTATGACTTTTTTATGTCCATCGTCAAATTTCATATAGTGAAAGAATTAACGCAATGCAAATTGTTTGATCAGACTTTGCAAAGCTCGGATAACCTTAAGTTCTGTTACCGACAATGTTTCCAAACTATACGGCTCATTTTCTTTTCAGTACATGAAACTATCCTGACATTTTCTCATATTAAGAAATGTATGGAGTCAATCATACGAAAGCAATCAATTTTAACATAAAGTCTTGTGAAAACTGTTCACTATGACGTTTGATCATAGTAATTGAACAAGATGGCCGCTATCGCTTAACCGGCTTGAAGCAGCTGTACTGATTATTAGTGCCGTTTTCATGATATTTGTGCTTGCTGCCTGTTTTCATCTTCGTTAGTGTGTTCATTATGTATTGGCTGTTAAATTCGTATGTGTTTCTTCACCTCCTTGCTTTGAAAACGATAATAATTAGACCTTTTCTCAGCTGTCTTGCTCCAATGTTTTTGAACAAACCGCCATCACGTGATATTCGCCAGTCAACCCGTTTATGCTACGATGGACCCTCATTATAGTTTTTAAATGTTCACTCCTTGGCTCTCCACACTACATTGTGCTCTAAACTAAACGAACTGTGACTACATTCATCATTACCCAATTGTAAACAGAAGCGAAAAAAGAAACGTTGTTTCAAGCTAGCCGGCGTAGAACAGGAAGAAGACTTCCAGTTATCTCCCTTATTTCGGCACAACTATTTAAAACATTTTCGACCGTTAATTTAGATAACCTAATTCAAATCCCAATTAATTCGGCAACCTTTGTGTCAACTATTCAAGAAATACCTCTGCGCATTGCATTATTCAATGCCCAGTCAGTATGACCAACGGAAAAGCGCACAGAAATAGTTAATTTTATCAACGACCAAAATGTTGACATATTCTTCCTGACAGAAACATGACTAAAAACATCAGGCGATGAGCCCAAGTGTGTGGATCTAACACCCACTGGTTACTCCATCAAGTCGTTCCCCCGTAATTCCCGCGGAGGTGGAATTGCTGTCATCACAAAGAACTCCATGATAAAACATCTTAACTACACCATAACATTCAATTTGGACCACACATCGTTTGAACAAGTCCAAACCACGCTCACACTGGAGCAAAGGTCAGTCCATTTGTTCTGCCTATACAGCCCTCCTCCTAGTAGAATAAACAAGCTGGCTGACTCTCTCTTTTTGGAGCACTTTCCGAATCTCCTGGAGTATGGAAATTCGATAGGTGGCAACCTGATTATTCTTGGAGATTTCAACTTTCACTTTGACTATCCCGGAAACGCAAATACATCAGAACTTTGATTCCCTTAATGTTTTCAACCTCAAACAGTCAGTTAACCAACCCACACATAAACATGGTCACATTTTAGAATGGATTCTTCATAGACCTGATGACAACATTCTACGGTCCTCCCTGGTATCGCATAAACTTGCATCAGATCACCTCTGCATTATATGCCATCTTGACGTAACCCACCACCTTTATCTGCTACTAAGAGAAACCTCCGTATGATAAATAGAACCAAACTAGTGCACGACATCCAAGCTAACCTAACAAATTGCTCACCTCCTACCGCAGAATAATTCCATAACTGTCTGCGTTCATTACTTGACAAACATGCCCCCGCTACCAAGTGCAGAGAATCTATTCAGAAGTGTTCTCCATGGTATAGCAGTGTTAGGGACCAGCTTTGCACTGCTAAAAGAGACCGCCGTAAAGCTGAGAGGCTCTGGCTTTCCACCAGACCCATTATTCAAAAGCAAATATATGAGGTCGCTAAGAAGAATGTCACAAATATAGTCCATGCAGCGAAATCAGCCCACCACACTACTAAGATCATGGAAAGATCCAGCTGCAAAGAGCTCTTCGAGATTACTAACAAGCCAATGTCAAGAGACAAATCAACACCACTTCCAACTACCTTCTTCCTTCCGGACATGTTTGCAAATTTCTTCCGTGACAAAGTACAAACCATTAGAGATAAGCTTCACAACTTAATTTCAATTGACTCGTCATCACCATACAGTTGGGATACAGAATTTGAGTTGCAACCATTAGCAACATTTGAACCTGTCTCTATGGATTTTGTACGTACAATCGTGATGAAGAGTGCACCAAAGTTATGTGAACTTGATCCAATTCCAACATCACTGCATCTTGAGTGCTTTGATCCAGTATTGCCTTCAAACTGATGTTATTAATACCTCTCTCTCATCTGGAGAATTCCCTTCATTTTTCAAAACTGCCGTTGTAAAGCCTCTGCTGAAGAAACCAAAACTAGACCATAACTATTTAAAGAGCTACCGCCCAGTTTCTAATCTTGCATTCATTTAAAAAAATCTTAGAAAAGGTTTTTTTATCCCAGCTTGTATCTCATCTAAATTCAAATAGTCTTTTAGCAATGTACAATCTGCATATCGCCCTTGCCACAGTACTGAAACAACTCTTCTAAAAGTAGTTAATGAAATTCTCTCTGCGTTGGATAGCGGAAAGATTACAGTCCTCACCCTCATTGATTTGTCTGCAGCATTTGACACAATAGACCTTGGTATATTACTTCACTGTCTACAGCATGTATTTGGCATTCATGATACAGCCTTACTGTGGTTCAAGTCCTACTTGGTCAACAGGACAGAAATTTTATCTGCAAATGGAATACACTCCAGCCAAGTTGATCTATGTTGTGGTGTTCCACAGGGGTCTGTTCTGGGTCCTGTTCTCTTCATTCTGTACACTCAGTCGCTCTCAAGTGTCATAGATCATCATCCAGTGTCTCACAAATTGTACGCTGATGACACCCAAATATACAAATCTAGCCCCCCTACTGAAGTTGATGCTACCATCCAAGGTGTAAAGAGGTGCATTTCTGATGTGAAATCATAGATGACTTGTAACAAGCTGCAGATGAATGATGATAAAACCGAGGCCATTCTGATCACGACACAAAGACTTTCTCATTCACATCCTTTACCCCAAACAATAAATATCAGCAACGCCAACATTAAATTCACACAATCGGTACGAAACCTAGGTGTTACTCTGGACAGTACTCTCACGTTGCACAAACATGTCATGAACATGTGCAAGGCTGCATATCTTGAGCTGAGACGCATCAGCTCAATTCGCAAATATCTTTCAGTTGATGCCACTAAAACACTTGTGTTTTCATTAGTATTTTCAAGACTTGGACTACTGTGACTCAATTATGTCTGGTTCATCTCAATATCTACTCCAGAAACTTCAAAAAGTTCAAAACATAGCTGCTCGGATCATACTTAGAGTAGCACGATCAGAGCACACCTTCCCGCTGCTCTGTACCCTACACTGGCTATCCATTCGATCCACAATCAAACACAAAATTTGTTCTCTGTGCAACATTTCACTGTCGGACTCTAGTCCAACATACCTATCTGACCTCACCCATGTGTACACACCATCAAGATACTTACGCTCCTCTTCTGACAATCGTATACTCATCATTACCACTATGAAAACAAAGTCATATGGACAGCGTTCTTTTGCATACCAGGGCCCAGCAGCGTGGAATGAATTTCCCACATAACTTAGACACAAAGACACAGTGTACACATTTAAGAGGGCTCTCAAAACTTACTTATTTCGACTGCAAGAACAAACTTAAAGACCTAATAATGTTTCCTACCTGAAATATTCTCAGCATGTTTTTTATTTTTTTTTTAAATGTTTGTCTAATTTTGTGTTGTTTGTTTTTGTAACAATATTATTATGTTTCTTATCTTATAGGTGTTGTCTAATGTTGTAAAGCTCTTAGAGCTTCTAAAGATTAGGCGCTATACAAAGTCCGCATTATTATTATTATTATTATTATTATTATTATTATTATTGTTGGCTCATCACTCCGTATCAGAAATATCTTCAAGGCACCAACTCAACATTACCTCCAAAATCTAAAAACGGAAACATAAATACGAACAGCACCCACTGTAGTTCGACTATAAAATTTTGATATTTCATCTTTTGTTCTGTATTTGTTTTATTAAAACCTAAACAAGAATCATATTATGTTATAGACTGGCTGACCAATCTGTCATTCAGTTTTAGGCAAGTGGATTCAGGTGTATATTTCTCTTTCTGTCTGAATGTATGATTGTAAAACCGCCAGTTAAGCTTTCTTATGAAGATTATGTCATACTCCGATGTAATAATAATAATAATAATAATAATAATCACGTAAATATAATATAATAGAATATAATAGAACAGATAGATAGATAGATAGATAGATAGATAGATAGATAGATAGATAGATGACAGATAGACAGATAGATACATAGATAGGAAGTAGTGCTTTGAGAACGCCTGGAAAGGGTGTTCCCTTACTTTTCTTGTGCGCTCCCTTATTAACACGCATACCTTCAATTCTTTATTGCGTTCTCTAGCTTCTTTATTTAGGTTATTGTATGTATGTATGTATGTATGTATGTATGTATGTATGCTGATGAACCATATAAATATATGTGTGTGTGTGTGTGTGTGTGCCTAATTATTCGATTAATAAACAGACCTAGAGATGCACACACTATATAACAGTTCCTTCCACACTGGACCATTTGATTTTATTCTTCAAATATTCGATTGTCATTTAGGGGAAAACAAAGAGTAACTGCTGTAGGAGAAGTTATAAAGCTATATAAACAAATATTACCTTGCCTTTCTATTAACATAAGAAATTCTTTGACTGAATTTCATGCGTAGTAACAAATCCCTTAAAACAGCACTGTTGTGTGATATGCAAATATTACAAGCATGTATCATCAGTGTTCGTTAAAATACCAGTCTTTACTTGAATCGTAAAATGTCAATAAATCTAAAACCCCTTTTCCTTTTGAAACTAAAATGAATTTTGTAAAATAATAAATATGTCATAACGTTATGATTTATGAAAGCTTGAGTGACTAATGATCTGCTTATTTCATTTCGGACCTCTTACTGAATAGCAAATTGATTTGAACTAGTTATTAAGTACATTTTAGTAGAACAGTCCATGGTATTTTTATTTGCATCCATAAACTTATACTTTACTTTTGTTTAGTATGATCGAATAAAAATCTCGGACAATGTTACATTGTCTGGGTAGGCCTAAAAATTTAAGTATGCAGGAAAATAGGGATAGAATATTAGTTACACATACGGTTCAGTAGATCTTTGTAATGAAAAGTCATCCTACCTATATATATATATATATATATATATATATATATATATATATATATATATATATATATATATATATATATATATATATTCTTTAAAATAATATATAATATACCAATCATCAATAACAATATAGCAAGTGCAGCCAGTTATGGAGAAATGTGGGATTCGAATTTGTGGGAGTGGAATGTAAAGACATCACGCAAGATCGAAATAAAAATAAGAACCCGTTGGGATAACATCATTCGAACGTTACACAATTTGCATTACAATTCATCCTTAACGTCTCACAGTCCTTGCACACGTACACACCCACTTACCCGTATTTACTAAGACTAATACTACTAAATGGGTTGCTAATATATAATCATATAACTCCCTAGACATAACCGATATGCAAATCATGATATTGGCTTGCAGCAATAACTTAATTTCAATATATATATATATATATATATATATATATATATATATATATATATATATATATATACAACATACATTAAAAAGAACACAGCATTTAAAGTTTTGCTATAAAGCAAATCGTTATACCAGTACTATTGGTATATAAAATTTTAATCCACCAATTTTGCCATGATACGAATATACAAGCATTATTTCAACTGCATGCATATAGATCGATGATGAATTTCTACTCATTCATTAATTATAAGTGACATACGAATATAACGATAAAAAGTATTCATAGTCCCTGTTTTATAAATGAAATTAAAATGGTACTCAGTTTCATCGGAATCCTTTTTTATTCCCCTCTCCCCTCTCTTGCGTAAGGCACAAACATGCAACAAATCTGGAGTGAGAGAGTAAAAACAGATGGCGCTGGACGAAAACATTAAAACTAAACTTGTACCAAGTAACCTAGAGTAATCTGATTCGTCGTAACGGTATGTTCACGCTTTCCTACAGATCTATCTACAGTGTTCATAATATCAGTTACACATAGTTGCAATAGCCAGTCGACACTATGCCTATATTGTTAAACTTTTCGGTTACGGGCTTACGAGGCACACATCCTGTAGCTATTGAATCCTTTGTTGTTCTTGATTCTTAAACCTATTATAATGTTCTAAATCTCGATTATTAATTATTAAATATAAAAATGTCAAAATGTTCTCTCCATCCCCCCCCCCCCGTCTCTTTCTCATTCTAGATTATCTTACCTAGGTATGGGCGAAAATTCAAGAAAATACGAGCGCTGTGGATTGTCACTTGTGTAATACGACGATGCCTCTGGACCCATGAATGATGGCAAAGTTTCATCAAACCGTCCAAAGGAGAGAGAGAGAGAGAGAGAGAGAAAGAGAGAGAGAGAGCAGTGGCGTCACTATGGATGGTGGTGGTGCGGACCGCACCGTATGACACCATCAGAGGAGGTGACACCAAAATGAATATCTATACAATTTTTGAATTTTGTTGCAGGAAGGAGGTCCATGGGGTGATACTATGAGTTACCGCACTGGGTGACACAACCCCAGTGAGAGAGAGAGAATATTATAGTCTTTAGTAATGTTGATTAAAGCAGAATAATTACTTAGATGAACTGTCAATATATTAAAATATTTTAATTACCTATTGTTGGTTCGTCATGTCGCTCAGTTTCTATTCCCCGATAATTACGATAAGCCAGTACGTGAATGCCTGACAGTTCAGGTCCGTGCATAAGAGCCTAACTGTGTTTGTAGTGCACTATTATCTTCATAAAGAATATTTTTCATGTTTAAATCATGAGTGTGTCTTATACTGATTTAATAAATGTGAATACAAATAGAAACTCGAAAAGAAAACAATCAACTTGTCAATTTGAACATGTGATTGTGAACAACAAGAAAAATGGTAGAACTATATTTCGTAGAGGGCACACTCGCAGATATATGAGGAGTTCATTCACTTGGTCAATACATTTACCAGAGGCATATCGTCACTCCATTCAAAGTGCAAATATGTGTATTTGTATGCGATATAAATAAAATTTAGTCAAGTATATACGTTGTATCAGTGATGTATCATTCCTTGTAAAAGAAATTCATTAAAAGGAAACTCGGCAAGCCTCGTTTCATTTCAATGAAAAATGTATACACTTCGTGGTATATCATTGAAACAGCGCACATACTGTACATATATTCTACATTCATATCACATACATTGAAAATAACATATTATTTAATGTATTGGAATAAAGCAACTTTATATACCAATACTATTGGTATATCAAATTGATATATCAAATTGTGATCATTCCATGGCGAAATAATACGCATATATAAACATTCTAGCGACCGTCTGCAGTTGTTTCTGATCAGTTATTAATTTCCACACATTAATCATTAGTGACGGATGAAAATAAATGTAAAAAGTATTAATAATCGTCGTTTTCTAAATGAATTTAATATGGAACACAGTTTCATCACAATCCTTTCTGTTCCGCATTCTCACACTTAACGGACAAACTACGCAGAGAAAAGTAATCTGGGCTAGATTAAAACCTTAAAAATGAAATTACACCAAGTAACCTGCAAGAATATGTTTCGTCATAACTATGCATGTGTACTTTCCTTTGGATTCATCTGCAGTGTTTATTAATGATAAAAAGTCGACCTTATGCAGTAAATTCATCGGTTATGTGGTACACACTCTGTGATGTATTTAATGTTCTATTGTTGTTTCTTAAACATACTATAATGTTCTAAAATTCGATTAAAATTAATTAAATATGAAAATATCCAAAGGCCCCCCTCTCTCTGTCTCTCTCTCTCTCTCTCTCTCTCTCTCTCTGGGCCATCGTAGCAAGATACGGGAAAAAAAACTATGAAATGACGAACGTGGAGAATTGTCGTTTGTGTCATCCCACGATATCTCTGGACTTATGAAAGATGGTAAAAGTTAAGAATATGTGTGTGTGTGTCTTTATGTGTGTGTATGTGTGTGTGTGTGTGTGTGTGAGAGAGAGAGAGAGAGAGAGAGAGATCGGCTACAAAATGGATTTAAAAAACATATATCCAAAGCATAGAAAAACATATCTTCGCCAAAAATATATTAACATAAAGATATCCCCATTTAGATGTCAGAAATCTCGTATCCACGTTTACTAGGTTTTCCAATAAGGAATGTGTGAACGCGAATGTAGGTTTGTCCTAAAATAAATACATATAGTATGGGATATTAATTTCATAAGTACCTAATACAAAAAAACTGAAATTACTTTTTTCGTCATTTGTCATCGGCGGCATATATCTGTTGCACTAATTTCGCATATTTTATTACTCCCAGCCAGCATAACTTTTTCATTTAACTAATAGATCAATTGCACGCGTTATTCCGACTTTAATTCATACATTCTCTTCACTGAATTACTTCACTGCCTCTTATGAGATCGTGAACGGTTACCATTCTCTTTGAGAAGTTTATTAATAACTCATCATACTAATAATTTAAATAATTACAACAAAATGATACATTTGTTTTTGAATATCAAAGTACGACTGATTCTAATGCAGACATAGTGAGGTTTTACTAGTAAAAACTTCGTATGTCCAGTATCCCGCAAAAAAAAAAAAAAATATGCTCAGGCGATGTTCTACGTATTAAGATTCCTGATGTTGAGGCACCCATATTTTCCCTGATGGATTAATGAACTGTTAAGAAGTGTCTGTATTATTTATCACAGAGTATACAACAAGTTGTTTATATGAAGGACTTGGATATTAAAAGAGGATTGTGTATGTTTTGCAACTGTTCTAGTCACCAATGTTGTATCCGTCCGATATTATTTTATTACCAGAGAACTTTCAAGCAAACAAGTCTGATATCTTCATTTTATTGAGGTTGTTTGCACCAAACCACAGCTTCTGAAGACATTTATATAAGCACTAGATTATTTTGTTATTTATTTGGGTCTATTATATTCTTTTTCCTCAAAATACACCTCGCTCTGAAGCATAATTATGATAAGAAATACATGTACGTTTATTGATATGATCTGCAATTTTAGTCATCATTGATATTATATTTATTTTGCCTTGATTTTATAGTCATTGATGTTTCAGTTTTTCGTGTATGATGCCGGTTCGCCAGATCGGGAATGAACAAGCTGAGATTTCGCTCAAAAGCATATTTGTAATAAGCAATTTGCTCGCTTCAGTTTGTATATTCTGTGCGTTTTGAATGATAACATTTCTATTCTGCTTTCTCGCAAAGACGTCTCTGCCACTCTTTTAACATTTTTATTTATTACTCAGGTTCGGCCAAACGGTATTGAGCAATTTGACAACAACAATTCACTGGCTGCCACGAGAATAAGTAGAGTTGAAGTCGAGTGCAGTCTGCCCGGAAAAAAAGATACTAGAGCAAGTGACTCTGAGGCGGGTGACAGCTCCTATCTAGCTAGAGGATATCGTGTTTCTGTGAGCAATAACGGTGAATTATTCAGCACGGAATCAACGCTGCTAATTTTTGATTCTGCATGTGTAAACTGCACCAAAGCCGGATTCGACATCCAATGCATACTTCAGGTAGTATTCATTTAATTGCAGATACAATGTGATAAATATGTTGGCTTACCATCTGAAGACAAACAAATATGTTCAAAAAAATGTAATACACCATTCAGTACTATTTTATGATCGAGAAAATATGAGGAGATATATAAAAGCCGTGCAGATACTTTAAGACCTTTTAATTCGTAGCTGTTCATCTGACATAACTGTATTAAACATATGTCAGCATGCCTAACGTTAAACTTTATGCGCCAGATAATATCTAAATTATATAACCTTGTATGTACAGATCAGTTATCATTGCCGACCATCACCTCCATCATGAAAAGTTATATAAAAATTGGTCTCAGGAGTTAATTATATTCGTTCCAGGATGGTTTCTGCTTGATGGACGGAAACTGCTACAGAGTTTCAGAAACAAAAGGATGTCTAATTTGTGAAATGACACGCGATCTATTATTTAGCTGGGTAAATGGACCAGGTAATTAAATACAATTTTCAACGAAACCATACAAGTCTCAGTCAAAACATGAATCATATCGTCTGCAAAATGTTCTAAGATCTGCAAGATTTGTATTATGTAACTCTGAAAGAAACAATATTGTTATATGCTCATTATTTCCTCCGTTAAATTTAAATTATCAGAATCGTGCAGCATATTTCGATCCTAAACGGATTCGTAATGTATCACACATGTGCACACATCTTTCAGGAACGGGCCATTTTCAAGTCAGTCAGAGCACCGAATTCGAAAATATACTGAAGTTTTAGGTAGGAAACTGAGAGCCTGAGAACAAATAAGTCCAGACGACGAAAATGCATTATTTCCAGTGGCAAAATGGACTATCATGAAAGTGCTGCTTTGCAATTTCCCACTTTTAACTATTTTGATACCATATTAAGCTAACGTTAAAGACATACACTGTATGATACAGATCATAGCTGAGGTCCGTCCAACAGCTAGCATGTAAGTGACAGGGCATGAACATATGTCTTCTTTAGCTGGTAATAAGAATGGCAGCTATTACATTCATACATCTTGAAGTTCTTCAAAATGTACTTTATTGGTTCCGCAAATCCGAATGACATTAGTCATGTCATAAACAACCTGATACAAACCGAACTTGTACAAAATTTCAAAATTTCAATCACATTTCCCTTACTACATTGAAATGACCCAATAAATCAAGTCCATCTTTATTGGAAAAGCAGAATTAAGTTGACAGAAAAAAGTCCATCCCTTCCAGACCGACTGGAAACGCTTATCAAATGGACAGTCATTCAAAATATTATTCTAAATCTCCAATATATTTGCTGTGTATTGATGAATCTGAGGTTGTATAATTATATTGAAATATAACATGAATTAACTTACTTAGTTTCTTGTAGTGTATTCCATTATTATTAAGCCTCAGGTGGGAAGCCTAAATTAGTATATAATTAAAAAGCTACTGCATTTGTATGGAAACATATGAACTTTTTTCTTTTGGACTAACCCTGCACTGCCTAGGTCGTGCAGTATTATACAAACAAAAGGCGTTCGTATTTTCTCATACAAATACAGTAACCTATAAATATCTAACCTATGAAAATGCAAATGTAATATTTTTCTATAGCGCACATTAGGAAACTATTTCAGGTAAATATGATAATTCTAATGATAAATGATTTTTTATGAATTATCGAATTGCGGTTCCTTTATTTAGATTAAATGGTCGAATTCGATCCATAAATACTATATGACACGGATGAAATAAATCAAAGATTTGTTAATTTCCGTATTTTCATTAATAGAAAAGGCATACTCCGAAATGGGTCAGCCCCCCAAAAACCCTCCTATTTATTCTTGGAATGAACTTGACCTATCATAAATTTAGCTCTGTCTATTGTAATGCATTTTGCGTCGAAAGCATACGGTATCTTACGGTTGCTTTAATAATTTTTAATTATTAATCTTCCAATACATAACGTAATTTCATTTACATTGTGACACATTATACTGTATTCGCTTTCTTATTTAGTATATAAAATGTATAATTATTTAATAACTGATTTCAAAACAAAATATTACCAATTTTGAAACGTTACAAATGAAATGAAAGGAAGTGAAGGATGCCCCATTTGGTATATAATTTAATATAAAGTGCAGTTAAAAATGTTAAATATGTCTTCTTTTATATGTTCTTTTTTATATCTGTATCATAACATTATGTTACATTCTGCGATTTATGTTAATAAAGATTCAACTAAAAGCGTCATTTTGGAAATAATGTGAAGACGTCCAAATATACTTTCATGTGGAATGTGCCCGGCTCTTTATAAAAAAACAAATCACACAAAATTTGATACTCTTAGAACATCCGGACAGCTTTGGATTCAAATGAATCTGAAAGTATGGTCATTCTATTATTATATATACCTAATTATCCACTCCGACATCGTATATTCTTGTGAAAATGTATTTTAATGTAGTCTCTGAAACGTTGCTGAAAATAATGTTGGCTCCACGAAACGTTTTATTTACAACTCGTATCATGAGATACATGTTGTTTAATTGCTTCTGCGTCAAAAGAGTTCAACTAAAATCGTGTAGATCACAGGTACGTTTACAATTATTATATTATGTTACTTTTGTGACCTAATGCGACCGGAACTCTACGAGTCAGAAAGTTTCATGTTGATTCCGATTAGTGTTTTATGCATACTAAAGGAAAAATGTTAAATGATTTTTTTACACGTTATTTATATATAGCTTAAGTATATGCTTAATAAAATAAAAGATACTAAGTCGTAAATTAAAAAGTATATGTCTTTGCTCTTTCTACCAGAACAAATAAGTGCGTCCTAAACCAGAACGTTTGAATACTTTAATCTAGTTGAAATTCCACTGAGTTGCAAATAAACGTTTCAGAATACATTCATTCTATATTGCACACTAAAGTTATGAGCTTGAAACAATAAAATGCCACACTCTGTAAAAATGACACTAGATATACATTGGATTAGATCATTCCATTTTTTAAAGGTATACTGATAGGTCGTCTCCAAGAAATACATGTGAAACATGACCACCCGATGAGGTGTCTTACGTAACTAGTATTTATTTAGTCATTCGTTTAATATTTGTATTTGTGCATTAGAAGCTTCCACTATTACCTTGATCTCTCTCTCTCTCTCTCTCTCTCTCTCTCTCTCTATATATATATATATATATATATATATATATATATATATATATATATATATATATATATATATATAAATGTGTGTGTGTATGTGTCTAGACTGCCCAGAGCCGAATACACCTATGACGGTAGAAGCACCTCAACTCTGGATCATCGGCGCCGTTCTGGGGCCGGTTGGAACTATATCGCTGATGGCAGCCATTACACTCAGTATCAAGAAATGCCTAAGGTACTCAGTTTTGTTGGAGATATTGAGATATATATTTACTGCAAAGAATCACATATATCACCTTACAATAAATACACACACTTTGTCAGTTTTCAATTACACGGTTCTTCATTTTAAAATTATATAGTAACCTCAGTATTGATCTGAATATAACTTTCAATTCCTAACGCGTGAACCAACACTTACTGCTAATTTGGTAAAGTATAGAATGACATCTTATTAAGATGTTGCTACCACGTCTGTCTATCTATCCGTCAAAACAAATGTTGTACTTTCAGTCGATACAAAAACATATGCGAAAATGAGAAAGGAGGCCTGATGGTGTCAACTATGTACAGTTTGAACATGTTTCTTATATCGATGTGTGTCGATTGCTTATGTTGCCAAGGTGTTTATTAGATACAGGTCAAATTTTCTGCATAATCATATACAAATGTTAGGAAGAACAGTTCAGATATAACTTGAAATTGTTTTACAGGAAACAAATTGATACAAGACTTAGGACAAGGAGACTTCAAGGTTCTGAAAATCATACATGCATCAACTTCACTTATTACAAACAAAACGAAGACAGCATCGGATAACCATAGCATTTACACAAGATCACTACTCAGCTATTTAACAGGCCAGTCTAAACAATGTCGCCAAATGTAATCCTTACTTACTAGATGCTAGGAAAAAAGTTTAAAGATGAAGATAATGTTATTAGTAGCGTTGCAACACCGGTTTTGGATCAATCCATTGATTTAGGTCACAACCAGCATCTCCCTATTATGTGGTCCACATATCAAGGTCGCATCCCCACGCGTCTAAGTTACCAATATGCGCCCATGTCATTTGATAGTCATGCGATGTAGAAGGCTATGTCCAAGATCACTGATCAACAGCATAGCTGTTATAACAATTCTTGTTTACATGTCTTCTAGATTGTAATGTGGGAAATATTACGGTAAAGATAAATACAGGCACAAATACTACATGGGTACAAGGCGCGTACAATGCACAAGTACATATCCATGACCATGAACAAGTAATTGCCAAGCTAGTTTATTACGTAATAATTTCGAAATATTTTAAAGAAAACTTTTGCACATGTGTATTACAGTACATTTTACACACCTGAGTTTTATTTCCAGCTAACCTCGCAGCGATTGCCAAGCAGCAGTTTGTGCAGGCCGATCGATAATTAGGCCGGACATACTAGCTCTCTGCTGTTTTAGAGCGACGAAAACAGCCTAATACGGGTTTTACTGAACGATTCTAATCTCACACATATTTGAATTTTTCAGCAAAGTTCGTTAAGTTATTTTTGGATAAAAAACACAATGAGGTGAACTCTTAAGATCCAAGCTATTGATGGATGTTAGCATGATTGTTAAAGTTGAATTATCAAAACCTACATTTTGGATGCTTTCCACGAGTTCTTCAGGATTTACAGACTAACATTTTACATTACATTCTTGTCTAACATCTACACCTCACGACGGTCTTAGACCCAATGCAACGCATTTGTCGAAAAGGAAAATTTTCATGGCTAATACGTATCCAACAAGTGTTAGCGGTTCAAGTAATGAGCAGTATAAGAAACCAGATAGTATGATAGATTATATTTTCACCATTGAGTGAGTGAGGTCTTGCTGAAGCTGAAAGGACATCAAGAACTCACCAACGATATCTTGACCGGTTTTGAGCAAAATCAAGTCGCCCATGTGATTTATCAGCTGTTAAAATAACTGGACCAAGGCCAAATCAGATTACCAGCAATACCTTACTATAGTTTAACCGATTTATTCTTTTTTTCTCGAGCATTCAAACCTGGTAAGTATTTCAAGGTTCGTGTATGCCGAGCAGGTAAAGATGAACACATATTGTTACCTTGATTTGCTTCGACAAGACTCAGTTTCTAAAATATTTATGTCTCCAAATTAGGGTGATTACATGTCTGGGGAACATTTAAAATTGGACAGTAACGTCTTAAATAAGATGCAGCATCTGCGTGAACCAATCTTCGCACCTATTCCAGAGTTTTTGTTTTCGTTGGCTCCTGTAGTTGCAAGAGAGGCTACATTATGTCCCGTTTAAATACAAATGGGACGGCTCTGTAAAATGCAGATGGGGACCGAATAGTTATTAGATTATCCTGGTAACTCCTGGGCGGAAGTTGATTTTCGCTGTGGCTTCACCGTTGCTGAAAGCAAAGCGCACGTAATGGAACAAACATCTTCGTATATTGACTCGTATAGGCTATCACCACCAGTTTAAATTGTTTGTTATTTAACCATAGTTGATCAAAGTCGTCTGCAGGAGGGGCCAATCTTGATTTGTTAAATAAAGCATTGTGTACCAACCCAGCAAATACCAATTAAGTTTACATTAACATACACATAATAGTATATACAATATTTCTAACAGTTAAGGGAGCTCAATCGCTTGACTACGCGTACATGTAGGTTTGACTATGTTTGCCACGTAAACGGATTTGCACGAGTTCACCAGCTGAGTTTGGGCTAATGTTGATTGAGGGAAGTATGCGATTTTTGAATATCAAAGTGGAAGACATACAACCGACATTCAATATTTTGCTCTGAGACTTCCAGATGCTGTAGCGAAAACAACTATCTGTGATGATCGAGATCGGATGAATCATATACTCTGGTATGTCGATTGCGTCCTTCAAAGAATATGATAATTTCAGTTCGAAAGACTCAATGATTATCGCGACGGGTATATAACAGTCTTTGATATTTGTCTTTAATGCTGAATTAACATACGTGTCGTTGAATCGGCCGACATGGGATGTTAACTTTAATATCAATTTTGTTCTCCTTGTCGACGAATGTATGTTTGAAAAGTGTGTTAACAGACCCTCTGTTTGGTTAAATGCAACATTTATAAGGGATGAATATAGAACAACCGATAGAACGATAACGTTATATCAATACCAACTCGAAGCCAGCATGGAGTCATTACATTAGCAAACGATATATCATGGTCGCCGACTGTAAATTCGGCACATAATACATTAATTTCCAACAATGATGAAATGGAGTTCATGGCTCAACCATTTCCTCATCGATTATGTTAAATTAACATTGACCCAACGTAGAAAATATTGTTACTCAAGAAGGATGCAAATGTCCGTATAACATTCCTTGACAGAAATCAGAATGATTGTTTTAGAAATCATAAAGTGTCTCAACTAATTTGTTTCTATATGAATGTGGAGTTATGACCCAGACTACAAGATCGCCTGAGACCTAATGATTCTCAAGCAAAAATGTTATATAAATATATGCCAGTTGCACCATTTTATAATGGCAAAATGTCGCGGCAGCATTTTATGAGTCTGGACAGGATCTGCCTGTCGAGAAAGTATTGCCATTATTAATATATCATGTATAGCCTATCCTCGATGTTAACGAGATGGTAAAATATTCGAAGCTTAAAAATAACTGCAATTGAAGTCAACATACTTTTGTCTTTGGTTGTAGATGCTAACTGTGATTTACCGCGAGAGCAATATCGGTCTGATTGTGGAGGTAATGCAACCACAATGGCTACAATAGACACATCAAACAATTGTTGTTAGAGCCATGTGTTTGTAACCAAATTGACTAGCCGCAGTGGGAAAGTAATCTCCTTCACAGTTTATTAGTGGATACGTGTCTGTTCAGAGCTTATGAATGAAACACAGAGAAGTCTTGATTCAATTAGTAACCCTCCTGAATGGCTATAAAGATAAAACAATTAGCATGGCTGTGCTTGTCACCTTTTGAGAATAAATAGAACAGTCACTGGTGGTGGATTTACAGGCAGTAAAAGTCAATCACTTTCATTTCTTAAACATGCAATGCATGTAATTGCAAAAATGCAAGCAAGACTCCAGCCTCAGACTGTTTTGGAAAGACAGCCTGGCTGCAGTTTTGCAAATATGTCCAAGAATTTGGCTGGAATCCGCTCAAACAGGTTATATCAGATATAAAATTCAATGAAATAGTACCAAGGGTCTGTTTACGATATGGGCGCTGATGCCAATCATGATTGTAATAAACAATAAAATGCATAGAGTTGTATTTCTACGGTGACGTGGATGTGATCGAGTTTAGTTTTGTCCTTGCAACTGCTTTTGACTTTCTTTTTTTCTCGTCACATTGTCGAGGTCGTGTCTAAAATTAGTGTGATAACAGCATTTTTAGTGATTACTGATTAATGTCATAACTCTTCCCCATCACTATTGCATAGTCGCCTGTTGATTAACTTTAAATATGTGCGTGCGTCATATGAGGATAAATGATACTGCTTTATTATAAAACTACTCAACTTGTTTCAGTCTGCACAAATGCAGTATAACAGTTCGGGAACTGAATGCTCGCCGTGTATTATATACCAATATAACTTGTTTATATTAAAGGGCTTTAGAAGAATTACGATAATAATAGATTTTGTGCAAGAAATCACTCTTTGTAAATGTACGCATATGTCTAACAAGGGCTATATTTCGGAAATATGGTACAGGCACAGACGAACAATCAGAAGAGATAGGAGAGATAGATATGTAACTACTTACACTATTTTATTTTTCAGAATGAAGAGGTATAATGTGAGTCAGGAGTGGACGGACTCGGTGATGAAATCGACAGCTCGTTAAGGTGTTTGTTTAATGGTATTCTTCGCTCTGTTTCTCATGTAGAGTTTAATGAATTCCCTAGGATAATATTCAGGTACAATAGACAATTCATAATCATGATTAGGGATTATTGTTCAAAGAAATGTAAAACAGATAGTAGGGAATTTTATTACTATCTACCCCCATTAGCCAAAACTAACTTGACAAATGTAAATTGCATTAAGCAACAGAATGCAAAGTGGTGAATAGTAGACACAGATCATTGTAAATTAAGTAATTAATTGTTAAATCATGTGGTAATGAAAGAAATTGTTTGGATAAGTGTTGAAAGGTTGCTTATCAAATAAAATATTACTACTGAGCTATTACCATTATAATGTTGTTTTTGTTTTCATATTTAATTTTCTATTATGCTATTATAAGCTATAAGTACTAATATAAGTAGAGGCCATTATTGACGTTGTATACTGAACGTCCAAGGCACAATTAAGGATATTGATATTGCCAATAACTGCTGATAAAGATTGATTTATATGAACACAGGGTGGGGGAGGAGGTGGATTAAGTCTAAGAAACTGATGTCAATAGGTTAATTAGATAGACAGAACTACATATCTGTTCCGTTCCGACTACGCTTAGTGAAGGAGTTAAATACGGAGTAAAAATCTCAAGACGGTCAGGTTTCCTACGTTAGAACAAACGACTTTATTTTTCCTGGGAGCACAAAACACTTGTGACCTTTTATCTATTGTTATATTATACTTATTTCCATATATTTTAATTCTTTTAAGCGTATAATTTTAGATAAACGAATGAGATACTTGTCTTTTTATAAAAGGTATTTAACAGTCCTCAGAAAAATCTCCATGGACTGAACCGGTGTAGGCATATATGTATGTATGTATGTATGTATGTATGTATGTATGTATTATGTATGTGTGCATCTATCTACCTATCTATCTATTTATCTATCTATCTATGTATGGTGTATGAGTGTGTGGAAGTATATCATTTCTTGGCTAAATATATCTTCAAAAGCCAATTAAGTGACCGTCGCTACCTATAGTACTCTTGAATTATTCTGATATGATTCCAGATAATAATATTAAAGCCATTTTGAATAAAATGTGTAGCAACAGATCCTACCCTATATTTATAAGTACACTATTGTTTAATAGTCGAAGTTGTAAAACAAGTTCCAGACTGTGCGTTCTATTTGGAACGTTTAGATATGAGATACTTACTCAATGAGTGAACATCTGTATCACACACCCGATGCAATAATAAATTGGTATTTAACAATATTTCTTTTCAAACTGAATCCCATGAACCTGTGTAAGGATTATAACACTTTATTTATGTTACTGCAACTGCAGCTACTGCTACGATCAACGCTAGTGTTTCTACTGATACTCCTGCTTATAATTAATTCATTAACTGAAAGTAATGACTCCGTAACTAGCAACTTGAATCACGAATAAAACACATAAGGTTTCCTCAACTATTCCGTTATTATAAGAGAAGTGAATAAACATAATGTTTACAAATATAGACAAAGGTTCGGCTAGTACCGTAATGATCGGGAACGGCGTGAAACATTTGGAGAATGTTCATGCTATGTTCCTCGCCGTCCTGACTCACATACTCAATCTTGCTTTATATAACATAATGGTTCAAATATAGCATGTGTACTTATCTTGCAAAATGTACAACCAGTGTACAAATTGCAGGACAAATAGAGTTCTAAGAATATAATATATTACTACAAATAGGCCCATACTTGGATACACGTAAAGAGTAGTAAAAACTACACTTTGTAACCCTGAATAGACAGTAGTAAAGACATTAAGTTGTTGTACCAATAGCTTCTATTGGGTAGGTTTTGCTTGGGTTTTCCAGAGTTATGCAACCACCAGTTTTACCAGTTCTCATATACAGCCTATCTTGTGCTAAACATGGCGTTCAACCACACAACAACATCAACAACTACACATAATTCCCATCACGTGAATCGCTTTTTCTCTCTTTCATGTTCACACCTGACATGGAACATATCTATACAATTCTTTCCAGCCTATCTGAACCAGTACAATCTCGTGCCACAGTTGACAAAGGAACGCCACATATTGGCTTCGCTACTGTAACGAGAGATGATTTTCTCTGCATCCATTTTTCTTGTTACAATACAATACCTCGATCCCATGGACTGATTTCATATCATTACTCTAACATCCTATTGGATATATTCAGGTTTGAAATAGTTACAAAACTACAAAAGTTCATATGTTTCTTTGGAGATTTGTCCTCTCTTGTTTTAGTGATGATTCTTATTTCAGCCTTAGGCATGACTAAAATTTATTCAAAGGAAAATGTTATAATTTAGAATCAGAACATTATGCAATGTGGGAACATACATTTATATTTCAATTATAAAGTGCAGGTCATCATACTAGCGCCCTTTATACCAATGGAAATACACCACATGTATACTATTGGGTGCACCTTTACTAAGTGGCAACATGCACGTGGTTCAAGACATTAAAGAATAACGTATGGGAGCTTGTCGATTCAAATTAGACTTCAACGTTTTCACCATTGAAGAGAAGGTAAATACAATCGTCTGTTTGCTGTGCCTCTGAACCGGACAAAAAGTAAATTATCATGTTAGTCAACTTGTTCTGTTAATTTATCTACATCAGTATGAGTACGAATTAATGCACAAATCTAAAAAGGCCAACCTGTGATGAAACATTCAGGATTTAATGCAGTAAAATGGGTTAATGGGTTCAAAACATTAGAATAATGAATGAATACTTATTCATAAAACAGAATCAGAACAAATATGACCTAAGACCAAGCAGAATGTTAATATCGCACAGGCGGAATGTTAGTATCTGTTACGACTCTATGGTTTTAATCTAAATAACACAAAAAGTTTCATAAAATGAAACACATACTATATTTTTGTTGAATAAAAAGTAAACAAATGCAAGTAACTTACACTTCACTTATTGTGAATTAAATCCCAGCTAATAAGTTATATCACAGGTTCAAAAGGTATGGAGTATTCGATGTGAAATCCCTTATCGAATACGCTGACGTATATGTTGTCTTGAAATATTACAATGATATAATCCATAATGTCTTTGAGTGAGCTCAAAATAATCCCGATATAGTAATTTAGTCCAAAATTCAATGAAAAATATCCAATGAACATTCCAAATGAAAGATTCTTGTTAAACTGAAAATTAACACAACATAACTTAACGAAAGGAAACATACGTTTGCTGCAAACAACATTTATGTAAACAATACGATGCGGACGTGGCTCAATTATTGATGTTCAGATAATTCTAAACTGTAAACAGGAAGGAATCTTTTATTTAAATTTTAGTAAACAGCAAGACAACGATTAGGGAGTACAGGGTATTTTTAACGTAAAAACTAATGCCCTTAAGTGAAATCGAAGCTAATGAGTTGTGGAAACATGATCGTTATCGTAAAATGGACAAAAGTTAGATTATAGTCTGATATTTGCAAATACACTTAGAGTTTATAATCTTTAGAAAACGTAAAACATTATAGATATACATAACAATTTCCCTCATGAATTAAAACGAAGATATACAGTTTATCTTTCTTCTATATATTAATTAACCATGCATCTGATACAGTAAAAGTCAAATCTTTTAGGGTGATGAAATATACAAGGAACGAAATATAGTACTTATATACGCAAGCAGTTGCATCAGCAACCATATTATCTTTTGTCAATGTTGTAATCATGAAAAGCAACTCCAAGCAAACAGCCTTTAATGTATGTTAGTCATTTTTTCTAACGATAGGTTAAGGATTGTATCACTAAGTATAATGGTCGTAGAGGCAATTAAAATAAAATATAATTCAAACTAATCCAAAGCAGACCATTTTTTCTCAAGTGTGTATGATCTTAGCTGGTGCTTGTTTAATGTTTAGACAAAAGCGCACAAGGTGATCAACAGTATATTTGTCTTCCTGCATCAAAACACCACCTAACCCTACATGACTTGCATTAATATACATTTTAAACGATTGATGAAATCTGGAGGTGGAAGAAGTGGTGCACGCTTAAGTATGGCTCCGGACTTGTGTCAGACAAGTGACACTTGGATTTCTTAATCAACAAGTTAGTCACAATTTCTGCAAGTATGGAAATTGTGAGTAAATATCCGAAATCGGATATGTTGCATTTTATTTGAAGGGAGTGGGAATTTACAGATATCCTTAATCTAGGTTTAATATGTCTGTGTTCAAAAATATGTCCTAAACATATTACACAAGCACGATAAAGTCCCGTTTACTTCACTTATTGTCAGTTGTGCATCTTGCAGTTGATAATTATTTTTTCCAATGATTTCCAAGTGATATTTCCAGAGGTTGTTGTAGACGATTACATCACATTTATCAATACGTGATGCTATCATGTTCACTCAACGCTGAAAGACAATTTGGAGTTACAAATGCCTCTTTTGCTCTTTCCATGAGTGGAATTTGCCAAAAACGTTTGAAAATCCAAACCTAAGACATATTTTGCCTTTCCTCTTTTGTCACAGTCATCGATTACTGGTATTTGAAACGAATATATAATGGCGTTTCTACAGTCAATACCCATAAGGAAAATAGTATCTGGTTTCGGCACAATAATATATGAACAATAAGTATTTTTCTTGGCTCTATGAAATCATTCTCCAGCAAGTACTTAATATCTTTTTTCAAACATTATAGATTGATGGATTCATCTTACAATTTCAAAGTAAGTCATGGTATATTTTATTTGTTTGTTGTTGTAGCATCTGGAAACGAATGCTCGTATTAACATAATAGGTGTTTAGATTCACTCTTTACTTGTCCCAGCAGATTTAAAAATATCTGGCCAAAATGTGATAATATTTCAGAATTTACGGACATTATTTACAACAAAGTCACAGCAGTCAGATTGCACACATTCGTTTACATACTAACTGCTAAGAACAGGAATGACTGAGTGATTAATATGGCTGTCTCTATCAACATAATCCTTTAACATTTTCATTGCAAAGTTGTTTATGACCAACTAGTCATGTACTATCTTTTTAACTGTATTTTTAAGTATTGGCAAGACAGGCATAACTTTATTTCCAGGAAAACCTCCTTGTCATACCATAATTCCATTTATGTCTGAGTATATGGGAGATTATTTCTGGTTTCCTCACAAGCTTCTTATCAAACTTATATGAAACTTATATTAAAAAACATACTCAAGAAGATGTATCTTGGAAGTTTCATTTGGAATACGTTTCTCTTTTAATATATTGAATGGTCTTCAAACAGTACTTTCAAAACGTAGACCTAAAGAACTACAACCAAATGATTTTTAATTCATTTAGCAACAAACATCAACATCAAACAAACACCCTCATCACAAGCGCTGTTTTTTATTAGGGAAACATGACCGTGTCATGTTCATCATTGATTGATGAAATCATTCCTACCCGCCTTGAACTCAGGGTGATAGGCAGAATATTTAAGCTGTTGGATGCTTCAGCAATGCATAACTTAGGATATTTGAACAAGGAAAAAGGTGTTAAGATCTGTGTAGAAGCTTTTAGTATGGTTGTAGTTTTATTATTCCCCTATGAATCTTGTACATTTTGGTCAGCAAGTATCGGTTGCTTGATTTGGTATTAGGTAAGGGGCAGACACAGTATACCATTATTCTGCTAAAGGTTTTGAAAATGCTGATCAGCCTCGTATAATTTTGATTGGGTTTTCATACCATTGGAGAAATATGATACGATCTACCGTATTTACAAGTTGTCAGCATCCGTTTGTGTTTCTCGCCTCAGGCATCTTATGTGGAAGCTGTTGAGTTTCCTGTCGTGGCTGGCATAGGTGGTCCATGCCTCGCTGCTGTAGATGAGTTTGCTGAGCACGCAGGCCTGTTAGACGCACAGTTTGGTCTTCTTAGTGAGTTTAGGATTGTCTTAGACCCTCTGGTTTAGTCTGGCCATAACTGCCGATGCTTTGGCATACCTGACGTTCATCTCAGCATCAATGGAGAGCGAGCCGGAATTGGTGGTCCCAAAGTATATGAAGTTAACAACACTTTCCAGGTTGTAACCATCGATGGCTGTAAGCGACCCACGGTCCACTTTGTAGAAACCTTACACAAAGTCCCCTCTTCTTGCAATAGGTTTGTGAATTGGCGGATTGTTCCTTCTTTCAAGGTGTCCGCTTAATTTTGTTCTCCTTATTTACAGGTTGACCGCCCTCGATGTTTTTGCCGGGTTCGAGTAAATATAGCTATAAGTGCTGAAACTTATAGGTGGAATAGATAGAGATCTGAGCAGATATATAGAACAGACCAACACGAGCCCCCGTACATGTAAACAACAATTTAATAAATTACATAAAACAATTGTGAGAATTCACTACATCAGGAATATACTCTGCTTCTAAAACAAAAACTTTCACCGATTACAAAGAAAACAAATATATTTAAATAAAGTAGCCGATCTGTTTTGCTGATAAATTAGTTCATCATAGGATCGAGTGAACAATCAATGCCTTGTACAAATGCGTAACCTGCTTCTCAGGTTCACTCCACTTCCACTGTAGCTGTTCCTTCGACTTCCCTCTGTCTTGCATCTTTCGGTCCTCAACTCTTTGTGTGGCACGTGGATTCACATATACCTGGATCTCAGAGTTAATACGTTACAGGATACGTCTCAGAGATAATACGTCACAGGATACGTCTCAGAGATAATACGTCACAGGAGCTATTATCTCTTTTAAAACAATAAATATAGACATCCTACATTCTCTGTTGTTTATGATAACAGGGGTTTGCATTATCCCCTTCTCGTTATCAGATCTTACTCTAAGTGCTAAACAGATAATAAGGCTATCAGTCGGCTCCACATGTCCTATAACGACCTAATTAGTCTAATGGCTAATCCATCACGCATTAACACTACACGAGCTAGCCTCAATTTACAGATGTGAATGAATGAAATACATTGTAGGTTTTACTACGGTAATTTCAGTCAATACACATTCAACCTTAATCATACGTGAAGTCTTCTAAATTCGGTGAATTCACACGGATTCTCGTAACTCATATTAATTAATGTAAAGCATGAAAATCTTAGAACCTAATTCTTATGCAAAGAAGACGGCAAATTAAAAGAATTCATCCAGCGTATCAAAAGAAGATTAACCAACGACATCCTATGCATAAATTCAACACAGTTATACTTCATAAGCAAATTGAATACATCTAATCGTCAGAAATACATTTGAGCTTTCAGCGTTCCTCGCTTCTAGTAAACACGCCCCTTATTTAGCGTAATCAATCAGGATTAAATATATTAGCCGCCATCTTATAACTAGGCGCCAAATCTGGGGTCAGTTTGACCTTCTACGTTGCGACTATTGGTTCATGGAAATTTTCAATCCTTGACAGTTCCACTTTAAAATCGAAGTTTACCCTGTCCCTCATAGTCCGTCTGGCTGCTATATAAACAAGAGTTCAATTAGGCTTATTACCGTCCACAACCAGATATTTAGAAATTCTCGCAGCATAGCGATTTCAGAAGCAGACTGTCTCCATAAATCTACTTGAATGTTCTCTGGCCTCAAACTAATATGTTCTTCATAGATCGCCAGAAATGTGCCCCTTCTCATAGGCCCCTCCTTGAAGAGTAAAATCGGGGATTTTACTCTCCAAATTGTTGGAGATCTAATCTGATTCATTTACACGTTCTCAGGTGAATTCTTCACCTCACACGTCTCTACATTACTTAAGCAGTCAGCCCCTAAATTCTCGCTGCCTTTAATATATCGTACCTGGACTCGGTACTGTAACTCCAGTCCCTTTTAATGGTTCAAGTAATTTTCGCATCATACGTGTGAAGACACTCGGCGCATTCTGGACCATGAATGGCATGACTACCCATTGGTAGGTTCCATCTAGAGTTGCGAAGGTAAGTTTTGCTCTGTCTTTACTTCGAATTGGTATTTGGCAGTATCCCTTGGACAGATGGATGTTCGAAAAATACTTCGCCTTGGTCATCCAGGCAAATATGGACTCAGAGTCAGGTATGAGTTTTACGTGGAAATCGGGGATTTTACTCTCCAAATTTTTGTAGATCTAATCTGATTCATTTACACGTCCTCATGTGAACTCTTCACCTCAGACGTCCCTAGTCTACTCAAGCAGTCAGCTACATTCTTGCTACCCTTAATATATCGTACCTGGACTTGGTACTGCTGTATAAATAATGACCATCGCATTAATCGTCCATTTGTCAACTAAGCTTGAGCTAAATTTGGGAGTGGTTGGTGTGGTCAGTTTCCAGAATAAAGTGTCGTCCATACATATAACGTTCGAATTTAGATATCCCAAAGATAATTACGAAGCATTCTATTTCAGGGACCAAATAATTGCGTTCTGAAGTTCACAATTTCCTGCTACTGTAAGCAGCTGGAAATAAGCTTCCATCATGCTCTTGTAATAGCACTGCCCCACAGGCGTCAGTACGTAGAACAACATATCGTCACGTCAGTCAATTTCACTACTGCGTCTGAGGTCAGTCAGTCCTTTAACGTCTGAAATGCTCGATCTTATGCGTCTGTCCATAGAACCTTCGTCGGAGCTTTTGTCCGAGTCAAGTCAGTCAATGGGCTCACAATGGCGCCGAAGTTAGCAACATATCGACGATAATACCCTTCCAGTCCCAAGAAAGATCGAACTTCCGTCTTAGTGGTCGGTCGTAGTGCGTCCCTAAGTTGTCGACCTTTGAACTATCTTGGGTTAATGTGTCTTCGCTGAGGGTATGACGTAGGTAAGTTTGTTTTCTAAACCCTATATGGCACTTAGATGGTCGTGCGGTCAGTCCCGTTTGTCGAAATCGCTCTAAAACGTTTTTCAGCAGAATGATTCGATCTTCCCTAGTAGCTGTCGCTAACAGTAAATCGTCCATGAAGTTCCTTTGGTTAAAGTAATTTTTGCATCATACGTGTGAAGACACTCGACGCATTCTGGACCATGAATGGCATGACTAACCACTGGTAGGTCCCATCTGGAGTTGCGAAGGCAAATTTTGCTCTGTCTTTGGTATTTGACAGTATCCCTTGGACAGATCGATGTTCGAGTTCTACTTGGAATTCCGTGATCCTGTTCAACTTCCTGTAATCGACGCACAAGCTTTCTTACACATATACATGCACACACTACTAAAGTCTGAACAAGCTTTCTCACACACATGCACACACACACACACTACTAAAGTATGAACAAGATTTCTTACACACATAAATACATACGCACTAGTAAAGTCTGAACAAGCTTTCTTACACACATACATACACACTAATAAAGTCTGAACAAGCTTTCTTACACACATACACACAAACTACTAAAGTCTGAACCAGCTTTCTTACACACATACATACACACACACTACTAAATTCTGAACAAGCTGTCTTACACACATACATACACACACACTACTAGAGTCTGAACAAGCTGTCTTACACACATACATACACACTTATGTAGCTGCATAATGTGGAAAATATATGACTGTAAACAAGGTAAATCAAATGAACGGCATGCTTAGAAAAACAAAATGTTTCGAAACTCATGAGGTATTGCTATTATTATAGTATCAGTGTTGCAGATTTCTTCATTGTAAGCATGACAAGTTTGACATTTTAAAATTTCTCTGAATCCTATTAATTCCACAATGTTAGAAAAATATGAGGAGTTCAAATTTGAATGATTATTTTGTCTGTTATTTTAATAGTCAAAATGTCAATGTTTTATTTTTCCTTACATAATTTTAATTAAAACAATAATTAATTTGCCAGGTTTCTGTAATAACTATTAGTGTATAAATATTTCTTGCTAAAGCAGTTGTTTACATTTCACATGTTTGGTGTAATATAAATACAAACAAGTTTATACCATATAATGAAAATGCATAGGTGGACAGATAAGAAAAGTCTTTCTAGCATGATTTAGTATCTATTCCCAATGCCCTGCCACTCATGGAATTTTAATTTTCTCAAATATATATGCATGTTTTGATGCAGAGATAGCTAAAGTTACAAATAATTGATATCATGCATATTTGATAGGTGGCCGACTCAGTCTGATAAACTCTCATCTGGAACCAAAATTATGCATGTTGAAATCTAATTAGGTAAACATTGATTCCTATCTGGACGAACTTGCTCGGCATCAGTTAATTGCAATGTTTATATGCAGACACTTCAATTTTCGAATAATGTTCTGCCCTCTAGTTAGAGTGACCCGTGGATCAGCATGTCACAGCCAGTCAAACTGTTTGTTGACCAATCAGATTTATGGAGAATGCTCCACCTGCTAATTAACATTGTTATTTATTTAAAGGTTTTTCTTCTTGCAAATAAATCATGTTCATTGCCAGTGAAATTTTAATAAAGTGTTGAAAATTGTATGATTATTGAAAGAGAGATATTAAGATTGTAAATTGTATACATTAGAGCTTGACAAAAATATAAACATATCAAAGCAGTACAATCTATAATTAATGAGTATTTTCAATTAAAATGCTAAATTATTAATGATATAGGTACTCAGTTTCAAGAATCTGATTCAATATGTTATATATTATGGAGTTTTTGTGTGTGTGTCTGTGTATGTGTATGTGTGTGAGATAGTGTGTGTGTGTTTAGGATTTTTATCGTAGCTTTAACAATTTTTCAGTCATATCGCTGACGTGTGGCAGTTGATAGTGATGTCTAGCAGTGGGTCATCATGCTGCAGACCTGTAGCATGATGTCCCACATAGACACAATATCCTGACACTAGACCGACCAGTTATAACACTAACCTTTTAATGCTGAGCGCCTAGCGAAGCAGCTGTTAGCATCAATTTTATAAATCTTTGGTATGACTTGGCCCGAGTTCGAACCAGCAACATATAGCACCGCTAGGACACCGGATATATGAAGATTTTATTATTTTGATTGCTTTCAAAATATTTACATGGCACATTAGAATCCATAATCTAGCAATGTACATCTTGATAAATGAATTCCATTGACAATAATCATGTCTGCAAGAAATATAAAAACAGATCTTCTTACTTTGGTAAAGTTTCCTCTTGTCTCAATGATTTGTAACTAAAAATACATAACCTTTTCTTCAAAAGCAAATAGACATAAGAATATTTATATTTTTTATGAAGTTGAAAAAATTCTTTTAGTATCTGAACAATTTACATCTGGAGGAAACAATCCCTCATGTCATCTTAAAGATAAAAAAGATGAGCTTCTCACTTTAGTTCATATTGGTAAATCATTGTCTCATCTGAGTCGGTTGTGACCAGAATCTTGTTACCATCCTTACTAATACAAATAGCTATGGGACGAGCTGGAGCCCCCTTAGATATAATTTGAATAACAATGCCATCTGGTGTTAGCTGGTGGATGTTGTTAAAATCAGATCCAATGACATAAACATTATCATATTTGTCTGTAGCAAAACCACAAGGAGTATTAAGACTGTCATGACTGTAGGCAAACGTTTGGTTGCCATTCATCTCAAGACAATATAGACAATTGTCCATATCCACAGTGATGTAGACAAGAGTAAAAGATGAATTCAGAGCAACATACATGTACGAAGCGTCACACTGACAGCCAAATTGATGAAACAACTCTTCCTTTCCTTTGCTGCTGATGAGGCTTCAGTATTTGTATCCTTCCCATTGTAGCTATCTTCAAGGTGGGTCTGATCTTCCCATCCCTGACAAATAGAAATTGGACTGTGTTTAGTTCTGGTAATGTCACAGCCACCATATCAGTATCGTTGACAACACAGATTTCGCATGGGGGACATGGCAGTTTGTAGCTGGACATTGACTTGTCTGAGGAGTTCAGCAGACATATCTTATTGTTATTATAATCTGCTACCACCACATGACCCGAGTACAAATATGTGATACCTGTATAGTTTGGTACTGAATCATCGTTATCATTGATCTGAAAAGCTCTATCCATTAGAAACAGTTTCAGAATGGCTTCCTGATATCTGGAACATGCAGTTGTTGGAGATCTCGTCTGCTTATTATTTTTGCCAAACTATCTGAGGTTGCTGACATTATGAACTTAACTCGGGACATCATATTCAACAGGATTTTAGTGGTCTCTGTCTTAGTGTACTTTTCCGGGATCTGATCTAGGTATGAAATCAGTTGTGACGACATATTTTCTGTCATAAGAAATATCTGTGTTTCTGTTCCATATTTCTTTACTGTTTCCAGGAGTGCATGTGAATTTCTAATTGAGCTGATTAGACGTTGACAATGGTGGTTCTCCTCCTGTTTTTTTTTTTATTATCTCTTCTTTGCAAATTCTATGTCCTTCAATCTTGACTTTTCTTTCTAATTCATCAAAGACATCATTTATTTTCTTTCTTAGGTCTCTGATTTGACTAGTCAAGTCATTTACCTGGGACTCAAGGAGGCTGATGTTGGAATCGTTAACCTCAGTAAACTTTATAAGATGAGTCTCTTTTTTTCTTCATATGTTCGTTTAAACTGTCTGCGCTCATTTCCTGCACTAGATTTGGTAATTCATTCTTTAAGTGGGAAACATTAGGACACTGTCTGTGACTGACAATACAACACTTACTACAACAAGCAGTGTTGTGATCTTTGCAATAAAAATCAATTCCCTCCATATCGTGTTCTGGACAGCTGAACCATTTTGCAATCTTCGTTACGTTCTGTGGATTGCTCGAAAATTCTTCCACGGAAATTATTACATGATTTCTAGAAAACTTCTGATTTCGATGAACTACTGAGCAGGTTTTACACATTGCTTCCTCACAAACCACACATATGTCTTGTGCCTGGCTTAACATTCCCGCAGAATGACAAGCATCGCAGGGCTGGTCTACTTTCACTTTACTATCACTTATAATCGACTGTAAAATCACATTAATTGGAAATTCAGATGCCAAGCTTGGGACAGGTTTACCTTGTTTTGAAGTGCAAACATCTTGTCTACAAATCGGACACTTGACATGTTCATGTTTCTTTAATTTTTCCTCTTGAGACGCTAAGTAGTCCTGTAAGCATTTTTCACAGAAAGAGTGCATACAAGGTAACTGTCTTGGAATCTTGAAAACACCCAGACAAATGGGACACTTTTGCTTCTCATCGGTTAGAAAACCAGCTCTGGATGTTGCCATGGCCATTTTCAACTTGCTAGAATATATCTCGTTTTATATTAGTTGTAATTATATCCCGTATTCCTTTCAAGTTTTTACCACACACAACAGTCGTTTTGAGTATATTTATTCATGGTATTTCCAGGCGCGTGACTGTTAGACTGGCTTTGAAACAGGTATGACTAAAGTCCGAAAGTTACGAAAAGTTGCGGAAAGTTACGAAAAGTTGAGAAAAGTCACAAAAACGAAAAATTACACAAAGATGAAAAACAAATAAAAAAAATTAATGTAAGCTAGGAGGAGAAAAGTTGCTTTTAATTTATTATTTAAGCTTCTTTGTTCCCTAAAGCTATACTATATCTAAAATTACATTAACTGTTTACAAATGATTTCCTTCATTTGATAATGTTTCAGAAGAAATGTTCTTTCCACAACTGCATCGAAAGGTTAATATCGTAAACGAAATCCAAATTTCCGTCGCTCAGAGTTATAACAAAGTGATTTTCTCGAAAAAATTAAACTAAAACAAGTAAATAATAGCAAAGATTTTCGTTATCTTCATATATATTTCGAAACTCCTATACAATAGACTGCACTTTAGAGTTTGCGTTTCGCACTTGGCTTATTTGATGGTGTTATAGACCTTTCTGCCCGTTTTCTTCGAATTTGGTTCGGCTTCCGACCTGCAGATGGAGTTCTGGTTGCATTTCTTCTGCCATATTTTGAGTACATCATATTTGGATGGTCTTTACCGCAGTCACTGAGAATTTTTTATCCTGTTGTTCTTCCGTCATTCTTGCCCAGTGATGAATGTCGACAAGGTGGTGTAAATATCTTTCACTGAGGCGATAATTACCCATGTTTCTCAGGGAACGACATCTCTCTTCCTGCTCTCTGATCACTAATTGATGAAGCAGCTTGACAAACTTTGGTAATTCAGCTAGCTTCCATTTTGTGGCCGATTTTAGGATGTGATTTGCACTCTCGGAGTCGTTGATTGTCCATGTGCTTGTAATATTTCCGTTGTTGACCGGATGTATGACGTGTTCTTTAAGCATTGGATACAATCTTGTATCAAAGTAGGTGCGGAACTTTCTTTCGCAGGCATGTGAGTCTTTGTCATCGATGATGGAACGTAATTGGTTTAGTCTTTCTTGGTGGGTGTCAACGTGTTTTTTGTACAAGACCATTTGAGCCAAACACTAAATCAAGAACTTTCAGGCGATCTTTAATGGAAACCCAATTATATCTTCCATTTGCCGATATCAGTAACTGGAGTTAGTTGTCTGTCAAGTTGTCAGCGACGTCACGGAGGAATGCTGAATATGCCTTGGTGCTGGAATTGGTATTAATGAAAGTTGGGCCGAACACAGTCGGATGGTCATCTGTAGATCTCTTTATAACAGATAAGTCTTTGAAAACTGTCGTAATCATTTGAAAATCACCAAGGTTATAGGTCTTGTCCATTCCAAGAACTCTACCGCCTTCAATACAGCAACACCTCTTAATGTATGTGATCTGTTGTTCGTTGTAAAGAGTCATGAATGAGTGTTGTAAGCCATTCATATGTTTCACAGTTTGGACGAATTTGCTTGTTTTGGTCATTTCTTACACACAAACAATATGGTCGGCGATGTTCCCTGATTTGGATGGGCTGTGCTATGTTCTTGCTATTGAATGTTTAATATTTCGGAGTTGTTTCTCGCATCTTGGTTGCTGGTAATCGTCATTTCTTTCAGAATGTACCATTCTCACTACTTCCTTCATCGTTTGTGCACTAGTTCGTTTTTTAATCTTTCTCTAACGGTAGGCTTGGCTCGAATGTATATGACGCTTTGAGACGGATGTTTCACGGATGCATGATATGTTCGGGACGAGAATTTTCCAATGTATTCGGCAAACGCGATTTGGTTGCAATATTAGATAGGAGATTATCAGCTTTCTGGAACCACGTTATCCGCCGCTTGAACTGATCAGGTCCTGACGGAGAGCTCTTTAGGGTTTGGTAAATTCTGTGAACGAGTATGATCACGTCTGCTAATGGTTGTGGTTGTAATGGTTCGTAGATACGCTTTTTATTGACGTTTCTCTCGACGCAGTACACATCTTGCCGTTTAACAGTCATCAAGAGAGTGCCATTTCTTTCAATAAATGTTGTTGATGGTGATGCACACTTGGCCCAAGTGCCACAGTCGTCCCAGAACTCGGATCTTTTCCCCGAAGTACGTTTCATGATGTTGTCGACGTTAGTGATAATAAAATACATGCCGTCTTTTCTTCCAGATGGGATCTCTTGTAGAACAACCTTTGGATCTTTCATCACGTCCATGACAAATTTGAGATCCATGAACTTCTTTAAAGGACCTGGCACGAATTCATCAATGTATAATTCATCGTCTTTATCAGAATCAATTGCACTGATGTCTGTTTGTGAACTGAGTATTTGTTCAAAGTTTATGTCAGGAACATGAACATCTAATGATCTTCCTGGTTTTTTGTTTGGAGATGCCTCTTCCTGTATTGTAGATAAATTTGGAACGTACGTGCAATCGTCATTTAATTCATAATCATATATTTGCTGTGAGCGCGTATCCCTCTGATTAAATTATATTTCTAAAGTTGATTGGAATGGTTGAATTTAAATGTCTTCCATGGCAGGCTCCTCCAACCATGTTGTAGATCTCAACTGATTTTCACGGATACAGTACTTTCATTCTGAGTCTTTTCCGCCATTTTGGGGAATTTGGATGAGGCATTGATCGCAATATATTCCGATGTCAACTCTACGCGCTCGGACGTTTGAGTCAGTGATACCAGCGGTACAAAGTGATTAGGAATCCACAGTGCTTTTCTTTTCTTGGTGAAGCCGTTCTTGTTTGCAGTATTTGTGTTTGTCCACATGATGGTTATGGTTGATTTCTCTGGATCACAGAACATTGGTGTAAATACACAATTCAGTTTGACAAAGCTATAATCCTTCGACCCATTCATTGCAGGGTACACGGATTCTACTTTCAAATTTAACAAATTTGACAAGGCCATCATACAAAAAACTGATACAGGCTTTCCAAGAGTTGGACATTACAGACATTCATCGTGAAAGTCAGGCGAGCACAGTAAAAAGGGATGTTTCTGAATTTTGTCTTTGTTTAGGATGCTGCATCTGTAACGGAGTTCTATACCTTTTGATTCGTTGCCCACGAGGTAGGTGGAAACGGAGTTGAACAGGCAGTCTCCGTCACCAGTACTGTACAAAGCAGTTTTTGAAGACATATGGTAAACCGTAGTTGTAATTATATCCGGTTTTCCTTTCAAGTTTTTACCACAAACAATAGTCCTTTGAGTATAGGTGGCAGGGTCCAGTTTCGTAAATTGGCCCCTGGCAAATTTCTTAACTTAAGGCTATGGTGTGACTTTTTCAGCTATTATTGTTTACTATTTACAGATATGGAAATATTTGTGAACTATGTGTTTTAGGCTTGTGTTGTTCTTGAAATTGATGTCAGGCATGTACACCTTCCACAGCTGCTCTGCAGCATGTTGATAGTGAAATACCAATAGTCGGCTAGGAAGAAGAGCTAGCCTCCTATAGCAGTAGACACGTGGGTTCAAGGCAAGTAGAGTATCTCAAAAACGGCTTGGATGGTAACTATTCTGAATTGCATCAAACTATTTAGTAGACAATGATTTTCAAAATTTTCATCCAGGGAAAGAGCTTGCGTTTGCACTGTGAGAACCACATGCTGTCAAAAATGGCCTTTGGATGTGAAAAATGCATGTATAAAATAGGGGTTGGGGTGCATAAACTTCTTCTGCTATGAACTGCCATTGACTTCTCTGGTTAAGTGAATACTATTCTTAAGCTTTGTTTTAATATAGGTATCTAAAAATATGGACCTCTTTGACCTCACTTGTGTATTTGATTTCTTATGATTTTTTTATACTAGGTCGCTGATTGCGGTATTATATTTGTACATAAATACTGGCCCCTGCCACCATATTTAGGGGCCCCGAGTGGCCGAGTGGTCTAAAGCGCTCAACGTTCCAGATCACTGCCATCTCACCTCTGCCTGCGTGGGTTCGAGTCCAAGGCTCGGTTAGCGTGGGTATGTGGGAAAGCCTGCCAGTAGCTTCTCGTGGGTCGGTGGTTCTTCCCTGGGGTTTTCCAGGGTTCTTCCTCCACCAGTTATACTGGCCGCCATGTATAGCCTATCCTGTGCTGAAAAATGGCGCTAAACCCTACAACAACAACAACAAAAAGCCCCATATTTATTCCTTGTAGTGGTGTTTCCAGGCGCGTGACTGTTAGACTGGCTTTCAAACATATTCATGGCAATATGTATTGACTAGAAGCACAAGATCGACACACGAATGGACTTTAACTTAAAAATGTGAACAGGTTTTTATGTTGATGCTACATTTTCTAAGTTTCATGTCTAAGGAAGAAACTCTTAAGATCTATGTATTAAGATCATATTTATCAAATAACACTAATAAGCCGTACCGTCTACACTGTTGCTATTCTATTTATCAAATAACCCTAATAGCCGTACATGTATCTACAATATTTATATGTGGTGTTTCCATGTTTTATATCAGAGTATGGTAATCAGTTTGAATCATGGTCACTATGAGTATAAACGTTAATGTAATACTTTTCATACTGAAAGTTAATGAAACCGAGAACCAACATACTGGTCAAAGTGTTCGGGGAAATTCTCGCATGGATTTACTTCATGATGTTCAGGTTTTTAAATAGAAAAATTGCGCAAATTTTTCCTCCCAGAAATTTTGATGCATATATCAACTCATATCTTCAAATGGAATAAAGTAAATAAAATAACATTTGCATTTTTTGAAAGAAACCCTCGAAAATCAACACGCAGAACTTTAGTAACGCGTATTGTTACACATACACACACACACACACACACACACACACACACACAGACACAGATATATATATATATATATATATATATATATATATATATATATATATATATATATATATATATATATATATATATATATATGTACATATATTAATAGAATATATTGACGGATTATTCTGTTTTTTCTGTTTTGCATTTTCTTGTTTGTACACTGTAACAGATAGACTGATGAAGTGTTGTGATACTTTATATTTTCTAGCCTATATTTTCTCGTCTCTACATTTTTTTACAAGAATATTTCTTTGAAGCAATCTGCAACATTTCTCAAAAGTTGCTACAACTGGCTTCTACCTTGGTTTTTAAGTAAATTTGCTATCTTCGAATTAAGGCCACGGGTGGCGAGTGGTCCAAGGCGCTCACCTTTAAAAATCACTGAACATCTCATATTCGGTATTGGTAAACACGGCTAAGAACTATTAAGAAGCACAAAGAACTAAATACTAAGAAGCACTAGGAGGCACTAAGTGCTAGACATTGGGCACTAAGAACTATGTAAAGCATTAATTTACTCAAGAAAACATAAATGTTACTAAAATAAATTGATTAATATTGTTAACACGGACCGTAATAGATGCAAACGTATTTTGAGCATCCTGAAAGAGAACTCTGTCTAGACCTCGTTTTACGGGTCGGTGTATAGAAAATATCAAATGTAAGAACGACAAATGATCAGAAGAAAAATGAAACGGCAAAACAAGAACAACTACAAATATAACAAAAATAAACGAAAAAGAAAAACAGGAAAACAAACTGGTATAAAACAGAAGTATACAAGGGAGAAATTTTTTTAAAAAATTTATTTCAGATACAACTGGGAATACAGCAATTATAAAACTATCTTTTTCCAAACTGTGCAATGAGTTCTAATTTGGCAATAGTGTTTCCATTTTTGTAGTAAAATCTGTATCCTTTCTTCCTATCTCTGCATTATTTTACTGTCTTTACAAATAAAGAGGATGTATTTATTGTCTGACAGCATTATACTAAGAAACACCAAGAGCTCACGAAAGCAATAAGTTTTAGAAATTAACAACAAAAACTTTTGCAAATCACTTCAATTAAGTTACAAATATACATGGTATACTGATATAAAACTCTTCTGAACACACTCAATGGAGCCCACGATCACAATCTTTTCGAGTTAACCCTTGAGCGTGTTCAAAGTAGAAGTCCCTCGGGATGATCAGACTTTGTGTATCAGACCTTTCAAACCTAACATTGCCCAGAAGAATTACCGGAGATCTTACTAGTCCCTGTATGAAGCCACCGGACAGTTAGGTACTAACAGCAGCCACTGTATTTCGTACAACCATTATGCAGGAAGATATGTTTTTGTGGGCATTTGCTTTCACTTCAGGACAAAGCGGCTACGACGGACAATTATAGCCTATAAAATCGGACCAAGTTCGCGTGTAACTTCACACTCCAAATTTACACATGGAGCCACATATAATAACAAGCACGGTTGAACAAGGTTAATCATAAACGAACATAGCTTGATTTAGTAATTGCTAATGGAACTAAGGTGGGTACTATTTACTCATCGGTCCATCAGGGATGGGTAAAATACAGTTGTTGATCAACCTAAAAATGAGATGGTTCAAATAGGGCAAACTTTCTTTAGTAGCGCCATCCACAGACGACCAGCAATGGGCTGATGTCCTCAAGGAATGCAATGATGTTGCAATTGATTCCGTATCGTCCGTTAAAGATATTATTGAATTTATCACTGACATCAATGATGCACCTTCGGTCGAAGATCTTAATGACGTAAGAGGCTTTACATTCTTTAGAATGTAATTTTATGTTTTACGACGACATCATGCTTGACAAAAATAAAAATCCAGCCATATTAGTTTCAAGAGGCATGCATAAAACCATTGACTTCATTTACGTTTCACAGCGCTACACACACATCCCATTGTGATGCGAGATCGCTGTAACGTTTGGTTATCTTTAACGGCGTTGATACACATACGCTGAAAAATTATCTTTAGATTTGGTGCCCAGTCGTCATGGACATAAATAAGTTTTAAAAATTCTTTGCACATGCACATAAACCCCTACATGGATTCATTGCAATTTATTTGCACGATCGAAGAACACGTTATTGCATTGGTCTTGATAAAATCTTTGGTTGAGCAACCCGTCAGCACACATATGATAAGTCAGTTATTTTTTTAACGCACCCTGCTACCCACAATGGACACCCGATACAAGGGGGAGGGTCCTCTAGCAGCAGGGAGGGCAGACAGACCTAGGGTTCCCGACAAAGAATAAACCTTCCACAGAAAACTCTCTCGTAGAAAGGTTTTATTTACCGAATAAAGGCTTCCTGGAGAATTTTATTCGTTATTGAACCCTGTTCCATCAATAAAACCCTAGTCTGAAGATTTTAGCTGAAAAAAAGAGTATTCTACGTGAATTTTAATTTTTTTTTTTTTTGTTTATTGCTGTAACACCGACCATAGGTAGAGCCCTCCCTGCTGCTATTGTCTAATTGCACAAAGATTATACCAATCAGCGTTAAAAGATTTTATCCAAGCCTATTCGATATCTTGACCTGGGATCACATAGATTTACCGTTACAAATCCATGAGGTGTAGCTTGAGCTCGTGAGAAGAAATTTTTGAATTTATTTATATCCATGTCGCCACCGCACCAGGACTGAAGAATATTTCTTAGTGTATGAACATCGACGCAATTAAAAATAACCAAAACATTACAATTATCTCAGATCACTTTGGGTATCTGAGTATATCTCTGAGTTACATAAATGACATCTGTATTTTTGTGTCTACCACGGGAAAATATTCTGGCTGGATTAGTTTGTTTATCTAACATCACATGGTCATAGCCAAATAAATTATTGATTGACCCATCCAGATCATCAACTAAAGGAGCCTCCTCAATGTCGGTGATAAATTCAATTATATTTTCACCATTATTCAGCAAGGCTGCATTTTCATTAAATTCTTTCAATACCTGATAGCAACGCTGATCATCCACAGATGGTGCAACTAAATACAATTTATCCCATTTTAGCCATCTCATTATCAGATTCAACAACAGCTGAGTTTTTCCACTACCAGATGGACCTATTATTATCATTCTAATTGAATTAGGTAATGCAGCACAATGCTTGACAGGAACGGATTTTTTTGTAGTTGAAAAATCAATTACATTCATGATATAATAAATATTATGGATCTATATTGTGTTAGATGTAAAACACGCACATCAACGGTAGAGTTAACTACGGTTGTTACTCGCAATAACAGATCAGCTGTTACCGGTAAATGTGAAAAATGCGGCACAAAAAAATTGAGATTTCCCTAATCAACTAAAAAAAATGATTCCACGGTGGTGACATCATCTCAAAATTATCATCGTTACCAGGATTCCCCTGGGCTAAATACTCAGGAGAAAAACACCTACCAGGATAAAGCTACTGCGGACCAGGTACCAGACTCGATATCAGATTAAATAATCAGGATCAACCAAATTCAGGTGAGGAACCGATTAATGCGATTGATCAAGCATGTTTGATTCATGACATAGCATATCGAAATAAAAATATTCAACAACGACATCTTGCTGATATAAATTTAATTCACGCAATAAATTCCATAAAAAATAAATCTATCAAAGAGAGGTTAGATTCGTGGTTAATTAAAAACGCAATGAAGGGTAAATTAATCTTCGGTGCTGGTAATTAATATGGAAGCGATTTATTATTCTCCTGCTGGATTTTGGCGGGGTAAACCAGCTATCAACAAGCTTGCAAAGGCTGCTCGAGTAAAACCGTCAACGGCTGCTGCTTGGTTATCTAAACAGGCTATATGGCAAATTTATCCCACCGCCAAAACGAATCGAGCACGCGCATTTTGATGTTAGTGTACCAAATGAGGTTAATCAGGCTGATATAATGTTTTTACCACACGATACTGTTGATGGTAAAATCTACAAGTATGTACTAACCGTAGTAGATATCGCTAGCAGATATAAAGAAGCTGAGCCATTAACCAAGAAAACAGCCGCTGAGGTAGCTGATGCATTTGAGCGAATATATCAGCGAGGACCACTAAAATATCCGATTTTGCTTCAAGATGATCCCGGACGGGAATTCCTCGGCGCGGTGACCTCATTAATGAAACAAAAAATTACAAAATTAAGACGAGGCAAGGTTAATATTCATAATGATCAGGCAATTGTGGAGAGATTCAACAAAACATTAGCTGAGCGGTTATTTGGTTATCAATACGCGATGGAATTTATTCAGGATAAACGATCTAATGATTGGCTTGTTAGGCTACCCGGTGTTATTTCTGCGATAAATAATGAGACAACGAGAGCTATATCGATGAAACCAGCAATTGCCATACAGACAGATTTGATACCGATAAAGCGACGCGATTTTTCAGCTCGACCCGTTCTCGGTGATGTCATCGTTAGATATTTATACAAACCAGGTGAGGCTGAGGGTGGCAGAAAAAGAGCAACAGATCCAATCTGGAGCACGACAACACACAATATAGTATCAGTGACGAGATAATCAGGTAGACCAGCAATTTACATGCTCATTCCTTAGCGCCTCAACGAGGATTTACTCGCGAGCAATTACAAGTAATACCAGCTGATACTCAATTACCACCTCAGTCACTTAGATAATCAACTCCACGCCGATTACACTCTAAACACGTCAGAGTAACATTATCGCGATTGTGACTTAAATTATTATTTATTCTGTCTACGGTAAATTGTCTGGAATCATTTTTTTATAACTCCACGTCATTATGCAATTACAACCGGCACAATTTTTTTTTTGTTTCTCTTTCAGCGATAAAATAAATTAGACATCTAAATAGAATTCACGATTATTTTTTATAACGGTTTGTTTATAGTTGATCAATTTTTTTTAAATCACATATTCGTCAATTTCATCATTAATATTTATTCTATCTAAAACAATCCGTCCTAGTTGATTTATTTTTCTGACTCTAGACACGGCTAAATACACCAAATTAGACCATTCTATGTGGTCATCAACAATCCAAACTCGAATATCGGTTATGGTTAATCCCTGCGAAGAATGAATTGTCATGGCATATCCTAACGTCCACGGAGATTTTTCTGCATTCAACACATCATTGACAAAATCAATATCAACAGTGACAATATCATTCAACACAAGATTCTGCTTTCCTTGTCCTGGTATATCAACGTCAATATTCTGCAATCTGGTATCGGCTGGTCTGTAACATAACGGTACTGGCATCAGCGGAAATTTGTCTTGATGTAATTTAAATAATCTCTGCTGAAGCACGTCGCGTATTATTTTTCTGCTAGCCACAATCAAATCATTTGGAGTCCATGTTGATAAGAAATCTTCCATGGCTGTTTTTGGAATTATTTTTCGCATCACACTGCATTGAATTGTATTTGGTTGTGATCGAATTAATCCCTTAAATTCGCTCAACCGACCATCAAGAGATCTGTAATCGGTGTTAACTTCCTCATAATAATCAACACAATTCTTTAGCCATTCCTGAGGTGATTCTCCATCAATAGGATTGGGTTGGCCGTGATCGCCGCACATAATTACCGCTGTGTTTTTTGTTAGCAACCAATCCAAAAAATTTTCAACGTTTTAACGAATACAGTACAAATTTCATCCCATATAATTACTCTGTTCACGTATTTCTCTCCCATTCGCGAAGGATTCCATGTACCACCATTATACTTGAAAAAGCTATGATACGTACTTGAGTTAACACCGCGCTGTCTCATTTCTCGCGCTAATCGATGTGTCGGCGTCAATACAATTACATTAGAATTCTTAAATAATCCTATAATTCTGGTCGCTTTACCTGATCCACCCGGCCCATTCACGCAGACTGTTTTGTATCTCGATGCTGGATCATACACAGATGGTGCTGTTGAAATTTCTGATACATTATCAGAATAATAATTATCCTCAACAGGTATATCAGTGTTTTCGCAGTACCATAAAATATGTTCGTCTTTTACTCGCCATGTACCCCATGATCCATTGCCGGTTAATTTTTCCAACTCTGGTAGAAATTTTTCATCAACATAGAATGAATCTGTAGCTACCCTAACAGCGTCATTGAGGAATCTATTTATCATCGATAATAAATTTATACTCACGTACGCCAACATTGATGATCTTAAATGAGTATACTGCGGTGATTCACCCTCGAGATAGCTAACTACAGTACCTAATTTTGTTCCGTTTGATAAGTAAACATTTTCTCTGTTACAAAATATACCTCTCTCAGCGGTATCAGCGATTATAAAATCTAATTCAGCTTCGTCCATGATCAGTCTACAATTATGTCGCTGATAATCACACGAACCACCCTGAGTAAATTTTCCGATTCTTTTTCTACCCAAATCTTTCGCGTCGTCATGTTCAGTTGGCAGCCAAACGTCATTTTGTTTTTTATATGATACAATAGCCTCGCTGACCGTCAACGATGTCAACATCGCCGAATCTAGCATATATCGCAATAAAACAATTGGAACCCATTTTTGTTCTGAAAAATGTTTACCAAACCAAACGTAACAGATTTTATGCAAACCATCATTAAATTTAAACGATACAACACGAGCAAATCCTGTCAGGGGAAAATCTGGCAATGATCCATTAATAGATATTCTGGTCATCTCATCGCGGGGATGGCCAAATTGAGTAAAATATTTACTGCACTCACCCATTCCCAAAAATCTAACAGGATAACACGCTATCATGTCAAATGAAATCATATTCATAGGATTATACTCAGTATTCCATAATCCACCATGACCGTATTCGATACAACTCCGTTGTATATCTTTAAGAAATTCACGTCGAGTTGGCTTCCACGAATTTTTCTCTCTCGCTGAGTGAGCAACAAGAGATGGGACGGTAAAGCAATTAACCAACAAATTTTCATCCGCAGAATATTTTTTTGCTATTGCTGTCATCGAATCGTGTAAAGATTAGCTTCGATATAGTTCTCCGTTAGGCCGTACGAATTGATCGTATTTCTGATCACTGGAAAACAACCAAATATATACCGGGTCAGATTTACTTATTTCGTGAATAAAATCAAAAATATATCCGCTGTAAAATTTAACAACGCGCTCTCGAGGAAAAATATTTACCGCGCTGCTCCATGCATGTGAATTATGATCAATTATTTATATGGGTTCTCCTCTTGATTTATACGCAGATGAGTATAAAATCTCGCCTGATATCGTTTTTACCGTGATGGGAAATTTTAATTTCGCTGATAATGCAGCAACATCGTCAATTGATGCACCATCAACGACAGATTCTGACCAAGCGTTAATTTTTTCTCGCCGTGGATCTGTTAACCCATTCCCGCGTTTCGCGTTTGTAAAATGCTCTATTATTCGCTCAGCTACGCAATTTATCTTCGTGGACATCTTCATCTTAGTAAGATTCTCAACGGTGGGTTTATTCAATTTATGTACGCCATAAACAACCGCTGTGACAGGATAAGCTCGCACAGAATACGGTTTGTCTATGCCGGTCAATAATCCTGGTTTATATTTTTTACTCACCGTTACAGATTTTTTCCCGCTGATTACAGGATCGTGCTTGTCTCGAGTAATCCACACGTCATTTTCGTTGTATACAATGAATTTGATTCTGAGTATGTATTTATCATCACCGAGTAAATCAATTAATTTTTTAGCTCTTGTATCGTTCATTGTATTGTCTATGTCGTTTGTTCTCCATGTGGACCACACATGAGCCGCTCCATTATCGTAAAATTCTTCCTTGGCGAGATCTGCCTCAGGAACAACATACTCAATATCATCTATGTCGAATATTTTCATTATTATATTTTAGACAAATGTTTAATAAATAAAATGTATCAATGCAAATGGCTAATGGTCGGTTCGTTAAATTGTTGCAATAGATCATGTAGAAAAGAATACTGCGGAATACATTTAGCTTATATGAAGCGAGGTGGAGTTGGCCCAACAAGATGTATCAGATGCAGCGTTAGAATTCGAGGGGGAACACGTATTTGTTCAGGCTGTGGCGGGAAAAAATACAGAGAGCTCAAGCGATATTATGATAAAAAATCTTCCGATAGTGATCTCGCTATCAAGCGTGAGGAAGATTATCTAAATCGGTTTTCAGACAAACTTTGATTTAGACAAATGGATAATGTATAATGAATCCTATATCAAGAAGACATACAATCTATGATAATTATGAAGCATCACGTGACGGTGTTGTCAGAAATTGCAGATTGAAAAAACCGGTTGGTAACATTAGTCAGGCTGGTTATCTTCAGTTTACTATCAGCGATGAAAAGAAAAATTATTTTAATCATCGATTTGCGTATGAATGTTTTCACGGACCAATCAAACACAGTCTGGTGGTCGATCATATCGATGGAAATATACTCAACAATACCATAGAAAATCTTCAAGCGATAACACAGAACGAAAATCTGAAAAAGGCAATAAGGGTAAATATAATAAAATTGCTAAGGCGGTCAAATCAATCAACGTGGAGACCGGCGAGGAATTATATGTTAAATCAATGGCCTCCGCTGGTAGGTATTTTGGTATTCAACCTGCATCAGTGCAACACGTCGCAACAGGGAGAGACAAATCAACATTCTCTCACACGTTTGGTTATTGGGTCAAATTCGGTTATTATCCTCTGATATCAGACTCAGATGAATAAAAACCCTATGATATTAGATTCTGTACATATCTTAAATGATCATTTTTTCGCACATTTAGAATTAAGCTTATATAAATACGAACCAAGAAAATATTAACGAAATAATCAAATCTATTGAGGTACTTTGAATCAAGGAAATTCCTTTATCGGATGATTTAGACGCCGACAAAATTACAATGGATTTTGAAACATTGATTCAGAACAAACAAGAAGGACAATACACGCTGTCGTCCGAATACAGATTAATGAAAAAAATTAAATCTGCGATGCATAAATCGCTGATTAATATCGATGATACACAAATATCAGATTTTACCCCGTTGGCGCGTGCCGTTGAGAAAATTCGATCAGCATTGTCTGACGCGTATGAATCTAAAAAATGGTTCATACACGTGCGAGGCAGCTGCGAAAATTAATTTCTGAATAATTTATTTCTGAATAATTTTATTTTATTTCTGAATAATTTTTTTTTTGAATAATTTTAAGAAAATCAACTATTTTGGTGAAAAAATCGACCATTTTATCCGATTTTGTCAAATTACAGATTTTCTTCCGGTCAAACCTCGGTTCTCTAATTGATTTGTCGATAAAATGTGAAAAAAAAAAACGTCAAAATTGACTCAAAACCACAAGGAATTTATCAAAAAAACCATCAGTAATTGTTGATTTTTGATGATTTATCGACAAATCAATTAGAGAACCGCTTGAGGTTTGACCTGACAAAATCAGCAAAATTGTGGATTTTTCTTTGACAAAATCATGTAAAATGGTTGATGTTTTCACCAAAATGGATAATTTTTCATCAAAGACGGCCGAATGTTTCAAAATCTTCAGAAAAAAACACAAATATAAAATAAAATAATATTAATTTTTTTTGTTGCTATAATGACAAAATTAAGATTTTATTAGCAGATTTTTATTCAGAATCTCGCCATGTATATCTAACAAATTCCCAGATTGGTCAGTTAGTGAGAAATTCACTCTCGACAGTAGATTATTGTGGCACCTCAAGTAAATAGGATTGATCGGTTCTTGCACAAGTAAAAATCCAGGCGGGACTGCTGGTGAAAACGAATATATAACAAATCCCTGTTTTGCCTGATCAGACACAGATGCATCTGCCTGTAGCTGTTTTCGATGATATCACAATTAAGATTAACCGCGACAACATTTGTCATATTTACCACATCAGGCGAAATATGCCGTCCGGTACCGTCTGGTGCATTATCGCGATTAAGAACAGCTGCTGGTGGTATTGATTTTCTCCACGCAATAAGTAATTTATCAAATAAATCATCAACAATGTCAGTAATATCTTTTCTTAATTTAGGTGCCTGATAAGTTGGGATTTTAAAATCTGGCAACGTCGCCTCTGTTAGCGAATACGCGCTTAAAATGTTTTGTTTATTATCAGATTTTTCATCAATCACTGCCTGAATTGCTCGTGTGTGAAAATATTCCATATCTCACAATGTCTGGTTTATTGATTCTATGATCTTGATAATTTCGCCGCACGAACTTGATACATTAACGATACACCCATGAAAATAATTTGTTAAATTATTTGAATATAATTCAAATGCTTTATTAAATCCGGTAAAAAGATTAACGAAATTATCAAAACTTATAGATTTATACGTAACATTGTCATTGAAATAAAAAACCCACATCATTTCACCTTTTTTTCTAAAGATAAATTCAGTTCTCTGTGTTGCTCTAAACTCAGCTGGGGGATCTTTTATTTTTTCAAAATGATAATATTTTTTATCTGAGGTAAAATCGGATTTTTTAGGTTCTGGTGGTATTGGTGGTGCTGGCGGCGCAATCTCAGGCCAACCTAGTACGGTTCTTATTTAACTTGAATAAATATCAACCATGTAATTTGAGCTCACTTCGATAACCGAGGTCAATTTTGGCTCGTACCCAGATATCTTTATTCCAGGATCCTCTCCGGTTATATCTTTTATTCTCCATGTTAACTCGTCGCTGATTTGCTCAATCTGATAACTGCCTGTTGGTAATCCAACTACGTTCCAATCAGGTGTTCCATCGGGTTTATTTTTATTAGCAAAAACAAATGAATTATTTGATTGTAAATTTCCAAATGATTTAGCTCTGATATTTGGCCAGCTGTAATAAACTCTCAAATGCGCCAGTGCTATTTCACTAATAGAAATAGGTGTTGGAAAATTAATACTGAACTCGGGCTTAGTCGAGCTCGCCGAGATCATTATTGTTTTTTTGCGGATTTGTGTTCGTCGCTATCTGCGTCAGTAATTCTGTCATTATTTATATTGACGTCTTTAATCGTTTGATTGTAAATCTTAGTCATCAGTGAGAGCTCAGCGTCAGATACAATACCACCATTGAGACTCTCCGATAGCATCGAGGATAATTTTGAGTACGCCGCCATCGCTGTGTTTAATTTATCTTTGTATTCGGTTAACTTTGCGCTGGTACATGAATATATTTTTTTTGTTATTATACCAAACACACCGGACAACGCGGTGGTCACAGAAACAACGATGGTTATCACTGCCGGCGCTATCATTGTTAACGCGGATAATATTATTCCGGTACCAACAACAACGGCCGATACAGAATAAACGGTAACATCAATTACAACTAATCTGCGTTGGTATTTTTTTATTTTTCTTTGATAAATATCGATTATACAATTCAGAGATTCCTGCCACGCACGAGCCTGGTTGTATCGGTATTTTGATGCACTCATTATTTATTAGTTGATGTTTTAAATACAAACTCAAGCACGTATGAGTAAGTTGCTCCAAATAAAACACTACTATCAATTAGCTGTAATTCAAATTCTGCTTCAGTATCTTTTTGTAATTCAACTGTTACCGGGTGAGACGATTCAATTGATAGTCCAGCTATAATTACTCTAAATTTTATTGGACTAATTTAATACTGTTAATCTGTATATGCCGGTAACAGCTGGAGTATATTTTATTTTATTATCTGTTTTTGTCCACGTTGCAAATGTAGATGATGATACCCCACGAACCACTTCATGGAATAATTTTTTAATTTCTAAGTATTTTATACTGATTGCAGGTGATTTACTACCAAAAAATTCGAGAGTTATTTTGTTTAGGTCTAAAGTATTTCCCTTAAATCTTGTGAAGGTTATTATATGGGAATCATATTCTTCACGCAGAGTACGTATTTTTAAATTTACATCATCGACGTACTTTTTTGTTACAGCATCCTCACCTGCTGTTGGATCTCCCAGTGAAGATATTTTGTTTTTGCCCATATTAAGCTCTCCTGACATTGTATCGCCGGTAATTTTTACATGATTGCCTATTCTTTGATGCATTAAATTATTCATAATTCCAATACCATAATCAAGTTTTTTGATATCTTCCTTAGCAGTATTAAAGTCGCCTATGTGAGTATTGTATTCGTCTCGTTTGATTATGTAGCTTATCTTAACCTTGCTGGTCTTTAATTTCCCGTGCTGATCCTGAAAAATAGCAACCTCGTCAGGTCCTACTCCCGCTATCGATAAGAGATTATTTATGTAATCTTTTGTTACATATTTCGATAAATCAACATCAAGAGCTTTTTTTCTCATGCACGATGAGAGAGATCTACCGAAATATCAACCACTATTAATACCTGATTGATCTAATTTACTTGACGTGTACTCGTGGACTGTTTTATGATATGGTTTGTTAGATTTAGATATCTCATCAAGTATATTAATCGCCTCATCACCGCAGATCGGAGGATCAGTTAGTTTTTGTGTTGGTAGCGTAGAATACCATGTTGGTATATTTAATTGAGATATATAATTAAGAAACTCACGAGGCAGAGCTAATCCATATGAGTCGGCGTAGATAACCTCGTGTGGATTTATCGCGTAAGCAACCCAGTGAGTACCTGGTCCGGTGTTTTTATCGAGATTTATAATTCCTGTTTCATATTTATTGGGGCGAGCTGGTAATTGATCTCTCATGAATACCCCTCTAAAAAATTTTATTCTTTGTTTTTTAGCGGCATCAATTAAATCAAAATTTGACATCGGTGTTATTTTACTAATCGAAGACCTTTTCTGTACCATGAAGGGGGTGTTCCTGGTAGACGATAACCTCGTCCTTTTTTTTGCCGTATCTTCCACCGACTATCTTATTTACGACTAATCCTCCTAATGATCCAACAGCGCCTAACGCAACGGCTTTTGCTAAAGCTGGTGCAGCCGCGGCGGCTATCGCGGGTGCAGCAGCGACCTTTGCTGCGATTAGTGCTGGTATCGCAGCTAACAACGGGAAAAATCCATCTGTCTTGGCCATATCTTTAATAGCACCGGCGGTTAAATTAATCTGAACGCCTGTTTTGCCTGACTTAGCTTTGTTAAAATGTGCATGCTGCGTTTTAGTTAGAGATAGCTTATTTGGTCCACCTTGAATTTGATCATGTTTCAATGTCAATTTTGTCCCGCAGGTTTTTGTGGTACTCGATTGTAGTTTTTTTATCTGACCCGGAGTCAGAGTTACGCTAACGTGTTCATACATTTTATAAATAAACCGGTTGATTTGAATTACATTTTCTCCACAGGAGCGTCAATGATCCTCATGCGACCACCAATACCCTCAAGACTCATGGTTCTGTCGCTGAGTATAACAGCGATTGCTCTAAATTGAGCGTCACCCGCGTTGACTATTCTTGCTTTAAAATGTATATCAACAACAGATTTTTTTATCAAATCCATATGCTCTAATGAATAATAATAGATGGGATAAAATGATTTAAGATCCAATTGAGATATCTGCAGACCGGTGTCTATATTTTGATCTCGCCCCATGAAGCTCCATAATCGAAGATAACCACGTGCCACTGAATTACCGGCGTAATCTAATGAAATTTCCTCGATTGGTTCTTGATGTCCATTGATTCGCACTGAGATCTCGCTGGCATTAAAATTATCAAAAATCATGTGAGTTCGTTCTTGACTACCTAACCGATCAGCCGTCTGAAGAGCCACAAAGATGTTGTCTTGGCGCAGAAACACCCTGCTGTGATGCTTTATGCCAGGTAAAATTGCCGTTGATGTTACTTTGAATGCTATCCGTGAATGTTGTCAACCAAGACATTACTGACTTACCACCCTGATTCATAAATGATAATAATTTTCCTTCTTCGCTCGCTGATGGTGTCATCGATGGCATCCACAGGGTTAGTTTGGTTAGTACAACTTTACCGGCATCAATGCCGGCTGTCCTCCAGATAGCATCGTTGCTGTCGCCTTTTCGATAAAAGACAATTGTGTCTTTAGCTCCAAAAATAACCTTTCTGAAGTATCTGCAAAAACCAAAAATGTGAGATAATGGAATCGCGCATGAAAATCTTCGACAATCACCATCTAGCATAGCCTCACGCTCGGTATATCCGAGGTTGTAAGTGTCATTGGGTTCATGAATTGTCGCAAAATCACCAGCTGGTCGGTTTACTGTTCCGTCCACAGCATCAACTGAAGAATTACGGGCCATTTGTATCTTTTTAAAAGGCTCTGGATCAGCGCTATTTGAATTATCCTTGGTAAACATCATACTAGGACCAGCCGATCTAGTAAAATCATCTGAGTATCTTGCCAAGCCAATAATTGTTGTTGCCACATCAACGTTATCATTGATTGATTCAATTTCTCTTCCATCGATCATGTATGTGGCGCTCTTAAATAATGCCATGATACCGTTGTTAACAAATCCAATATTGATACCCGCGGCATACGCGGACCTATCAGCTAATTTGACGATCTCACCAACAACCTCAATATAAGCCTCGCAAGGAAGAAAATGTCGCGTTGTGTCTTGTACTTGTAATTCAATTCTGCTGCTGCTATTCGGTGTAACCGCGTCATATGAGTAAAATTGATAATCCTGAACAGAGAAATCTTTTCTCACTGGCTCATCCATGTTGAAAGCATCATTGGATGTCGGTGAAAACATTTTATTAATAAAAATATTCATCGTCTAAAACGAATATTACCTCCGTATGCGCTGGTGCTAATTACATCTTGAGGTTGCGTTAATGATTGTGCCAAAGCTTCTTGTTGCGCTAACTCTGCTAATTTTTTTATTAGCTGCATCATTTACTACCTTACTAACCTCGGCGGGCATCTCAACGGTAATAGGTAATTTTGCCGGTGGTTGTTTTCGTCGCACTAAATTTGATAATTTTTCTTTGACGGCATCAAAACCTTTGCTAGCGGCATTACCAACAGCACTGAAAACTTTATCACGAATGACGCCTATTGCCTTCGCTGATAATTGTTTAGCAATAGATCCAACCTTAGGAGCTATCCTGGTGCACAGGTTGAGACTGTTTTAATCTTGCAGTATACTAGTTTACTGCATCCATGTAATTAACAAGCTTTGGATCGGTTGTCACAACCTTATTGGCATTATGATGCACATTAAATACCCATCTAAACCAAAGTTTGCGAGCTGCTGGTTTATAATCGGGTTTCAATATCGTTCTTTGTTTTTTTAAGATTTTCCACAGCAAACCTAGCAAGATCATCGTCATTTCTGATCAATCTTATTTTATTGATATTTTCTTCGGTAAACTTTTCAATAAAAGGAACTCTAGCAGAAGTTTGTTCTGTTTCATCCTCCTCATATACGTCCTCTTTTTCGTCTGCGGTTGGAATTTCCTGTTCAGGTTTTTTTTTAATTCCACTAGGTCCTGCTTCGACAGGTACAGGCCGAGGTCGTGTTTGTTCTTCAATTTTTTCAATATAGGAAGAAAACCATGTTTCTTATCCTCAATATCTTTTGTATCGCCAAAAATAATCTTCTCGGTGGTCTCGGTAATTGGTTTAAATAATAATTCGGTTGACTCAGTAAATCCTTGTTTTGCATCTTCAACAGCGCGTATTTTTTGCTTAACCGCTTCTTTTATTGGTATATATTTCTTCAGAGTTTCCTGTCGCTCTCTTGCTATTCTTGTCCTCAATAATTCTCCAACATCCATGATTATGTCATTATTGATGTAAACTCTAATATAATCTTTGTGCAATTAGACAATAGCAGCAGGGAGGGCTCTACCTATGGTCGGTCGTACAGCAATAAACCAAAAAAAAAAGAAATTAAAATTCACGTAGAATACTGTTTTTTTCAGCTAAAATCTTCAGACTAGGGTTTTATTGATGGAACAGGGTTCAATAACGAATAAAATTCTCCAGGAAACCTTTATTCGGTAAATAAAACCTTTCTACGAGAGAGTTTTCTGTGGAAGGTTTATTCTTTGTCGGGAGCCCTAGGTCTGTCTGCCCTCCCTGCTGCTGTCCTCTTGATGCCGTCGTGGAAGGCTCGGATCGGCGTTTTTAATACAAGACTTTAACATTTTTTAAGGCCTTGATTTTAGAAACGACCTTTTAAAACGCCAATAAAGGTTGGTTGACCCCTCACCTGCTGGTTACATAATGCATCTTCAATAAAGTTAAATTAGTTTTCGCATACAAATTGGAATGTAAATTTAGAATGTAAAGCCTCTTACGTTCACAAATTAGGCATATGGGTCTTTTAATATTAGGCTGATTATTCCCTTTCCATCAGTTGATTTTCAACATTTTTATTTATGGCTATATTGAGTATGTCAAGGCTAATTCATTCCAATGTAATTGTTTCAAATTTAAAACGTTATCCAGGTGCATGCTAATATTTACTGATCAGTGCTCGGAAATGCAGAGTCAGTTCCCACCATCAAATCAGCTTGCTATGTTTTTTTTTCTCCCCTGGGCAAGATACTTGGCTATATTTGAGAAGGCATGAAATGGTGCAGGCACGAAGATGGGTGCCATTTAACATCGCACCTGGGTTCAAATCTTCGTAGTGTACGAATAAAAATTTCTCTACCTGGTATGATATAATTATTTGTATCAACTACATACATACAGTCAGTCAGTCAGTCAGTCATACATACATACATACATACATACATACACGACTCTATCGTCACAACTTTAGAAACAATGTAATGATTAAAGTAATAAATGAAAAATATGAGAGGAACGTATAGTATAATGAGGTGAACCGAACTTAGTCATTATAAAGGTCTATCAAAGTCCTAAGCGAATGAAATTTCCCTTATACGTTTAATACAGGAAATGTACTTTTTCTCCAAGAACCGTGACGTTGTCAAAAAGGCATTACCCAGAATTCTTTTGAATAATTTATAACAGTTTCAGAATAATATTATTGTCCAAATAGTGAGCACTTTCTAACACTGCTGAACAGGCCAAACGTTTTTCCTCTCGAAAAATATCTAAGGACAACATAAAACACGTCTGCCGACTTATATCAGGAACACAAAGAGTGAAAATGACTCCAGAAAACGGAATGAAACTAAATGCTTGATTTTCTCCTTTTATTCACCATATATTGCGACTGTAGTTCGCAAAAGACCCCATGTGACAACATACACTATTGATTTATGACACTAACTGCATACACATGACCTCACGCAACTAGTGGGTATCCACAGAAAAATTCTGGAAACATCGATATTCCATAAATCACTGAGAAAATACGACATATGCACCATGTTAAGTCTTATTATTACGATTAGTATTACTAATTGTCAACACGTATGTAAATATTTATTTTTCGACCCTGAGTAATTTGCGATTTTAACAGTCAAATTACGTACAAATTTTATAACAAGAGATATTCTATACAGAATACGACCGTTAATAAGAATGACGAAATTTTAAAAAAAATCATATACCAGATATTACAGAAAATATAGATATACATAACAATACATGCATACATACACACACACACACATACATACATACATACATACATACATACATACATACATACATACATACATGTATGCATGCTTTTTCACTTACTTAAATATATTAGATGCCTTACACGTGCTGACAAATGACAAATATATTACCAAAGTTGAAAGGACAATGAAATTAATGTACATATCTCAACTGTCAGGATATATGTATAAACATGATGTACATATCTCAACTGCTAGGCTTATATACATATATAAATGTACATATCTCAACTGCCAGGCTTGTATATAGATATCAATGTACATACTTAGGAATGAATAAATCTCAACTACCAGGGTTGTACACACTCCACGTCTATAGATCGCGAAATATGAAAACTAGGAAAGTCACGTGCTGTATAACTCACCTCTCTGCCACTATAATTTATTTTTCTTATGTGTGATATATACATATTTTTCCATGGGCATTTATCAACGTTTCTCTCTACTGGGAGTCTGCAATTAATCGCTTAAAATTTTATCAAATGGAGCTTGGATGCAGAAGTAAGTAATATACAAATATTTGAAATGCTTATGCGATTAAGGTTAAAACATCCAGTTGACGCACTCATTTGGACAAACTATTGTTTAACTACCAGTAGTATGCTTGTAAAAATCCAGCTTTAAGGTAAACATTGAAACTTTTCTGTACAATCATATTGGTCACTTGTTAAACGACCTCTGATTAGGGTGGCCCCGTTGTTCTATATATGCTGAGACGTCTCCAGATGGACCCTCTTAACCAACAATTAACTTGTATAAATGTTATATGATGCAAAGTTAGGTGAATTTGACAAGCGGGACATTGTCGTTGCTTCCGGGAGCTACTTCAGTTCCAGTTTTAGCACAAATTACAATCACAGTTTAAGCTATTTTGTCAAAACTCGTATACATTCAAAGCAGTTAGTCACTTATATGTGTGGGATTTTGCTCTTTGACCACTGGGTAGAATAAATCTAGGTTTGTGTGTAAATAGCTGGAAAGGGAAATAGCCTATCAATGCTTTCATTAACGAAAAACCAACTAATTCCAGGGATATAATTGTATTTATTACATAATATTGACATATTTATCATTTTCGTTTAATTAAAAATACATGGAGTATTAACAATAGTATTAGGAATATAAACCAAAACAATTTATACTTGATAAATCAATTGTCTTAATATGAATCATGTCAGCTCAAAACAAATAAAAGATGAGCTTACTTTAGTCTATATTGGTAAAGTTTTCTCCTGTCTGATTCACTTGTAACTAAAATCTCGTTACCGTCCCTACTAATGCAAATAGCTTTAGGTCGAGATGGAACTCCGCCAGTTAAGATCTGAAGCACAACACCATCTGGTGTAAGCTGGTGGATGTTGTTAGAGCTAGATCCAACGACATACACGTTATCATATCTGTCTGTTGCAACACCACACGGAAACTTAAGACTATCATGACGGTAGACGAACCTTTGACAGCCACTCATGTCAAAACAATACAGGGAATGGGCTTTATTCACTGTGATATAGATGAGTGTGAAGGATGAATCCATAGCAACATGGGTACATCAGGCATCACACTGACAGTCAAACTGGTGACAGGATTCTTCCTTCCCTTCACTGCTAATGAGACTCCAGTAGTATTTGCCTCCATCATCACATATACCAGATACAATAATATTCCCCTTTCCTGCAGAAGCAACACCACGACAACTATATCTCGTGGTTATCGTCCTAGTGGGTGTAATCTTCGCATTTCTCACAGACAGGAACTGGACTGTTTTGATCCATGGAAACGTCACGGCCATTTCATTATCATCCACAATACAGATGTTGTATAGCCCGCTTGGCAGTTTATAGCTGGTGATTGGGTTGTATGAGGAGTCCAGCAGACACAATCTGTCATTTCTAAAATCTGCTAGCATCACATGACCCGAGTACAAATAAGTGACTCCAACGTAATTCGGTATAGAATCATCATTAGCTTTGATTTCAATAATTTTACTGATCTGATACAGGCAGTCTCTAAATGGCTTCCAGAGACCTAGAACAGGCAGACTTTGCAGTTCCTTTCTGCATATAATTTTTCCCCAGCTATCGGGGCATGCTGACAGTATGGACTGGACCTGGGTATTCATTTCCAACAAGACTGTGATGGTGTCCATCTTGATGTAGTTTTTTTTTGGATCTGATCCAGGTATGATCTCAGCTGAGATGTTATCCTTTCTGTCATAACAAACAGCTGAGTTGCAGTGCCATATTGCTTTACTGTTTCGAGAAGCACATGCGAATTTCTAATAGAGCTGATCAATGACTGGCATCTGTGGTTTTCTTCCTGTTTTTCAATCATTTTTTCCTTGTAAATTCTATTGCCTTCCATCGCCACTCTGTTCTCTAACTGGTCAAGTGCGTCATTCAGCTTTTTTCTTAGTTGCCTGATCTGAGCGGTCAGGCTATTCACCTGGGACTCAAGGAGACTGATGCTAGTCACATTGACCTCCTTAAACCTTTTCATATGAGTCTCTAGCATCTTCATCTGGTTGATTATATTATCTGGATTTTTCTCCCTTTGTAGACTTGGTAATTCTTTTTTCAATTCAGAAACATGGGAACAGTTTCTGTGACTAACAATACAGCACTTCCCACAACAAGCTGTCCCGTGATCCTTGCAGTAGAAATCAATCACTTCCCCGTCATGTTCTGGACAGCTGAATCCCTTCGCAAGCTTCATTACATTCTTTGGATTACTAGTGAATTCTTTCATGGAAATAATAACATGATTTCGAGAAATCTTTTGTTTCTTATGAACCTCTGAACAATGTTCACACATAGCTTCCTCGCATTCCACACAGAAACCTTCAGCTGGCCTAGATATACCTGTAGAGTGACAACTGTCGCATGGGTGGTCTACTTTCTCTTTCGTATCACTTATAATGGACTGTAAAATCACATTGATCGGAAACAGAGATGCCACATATGGGTCAGCTGTACCTTGTTGTGAAATGCGAACGTCTTGTCTACAAATCGGACATTTGACTGATGTCAGTTTCTTCACTTTCTCATCTTGAGACGAAAAGTAGTCATGTAAGCATTTTTCACAGAAGGAGTACATACACGATAACTGTCTCGGAATCTTGAAGCCACCCAGACAAATGGGGCAGTTTTGCCTCTCCTTGGGTTGAATATCAGCCCTGGATGTTGCCATGATCACTTTAGTCGTGCATGAAGATATCTTCTTGTTATATTAGATGCATTTATATGTATTTCTTTGTTTATCCCCAAACCCTCGTTGCTTCAGCATATTCCTTCCGGATCGAGTCTAGACGTGTATAAGAGCGTGATTTTTAGACTGGCTTTTAATTATTTATCCTGGTACCCTTGCGTCTGTCTTGAGAGGCCATGGTACCAGACTATAATTTTATAATAAATATGTTGCTTTTACATAGGGAGCACTCAACAGTTATTTGAACTGATGAGAGAGTGACAAGGTGTAAGGTGAAGTTGTTCGCATTTGAAACGTGCACAATGGAGAGAATGTTGGCATACCTCCTTGTTATTTTCATGTACCGTGGCTACTGTAATTGCGAAATATTTACGTGATCTAAGCATATGGCCAACCAAAATAACTCCTCCCATATGCTCGAAAAATCAGCATGAATAGTCCAAAGTATGCTCTCTTTAGCAGCTATTAAAACTGGACAACGAATCATGCCAGAATAAACAATACCACCTTCTAAAAGTGCCATGAATAAATTACCAAATATATCAAATCTAAACAAAATGTTTTCGGCTCATTTCTTCACAATTTACCTCTGAAGTCCAGGAAGAAAAATTGACCAAGTGGAGCAAGCATGTTTTATATATAAATAAGTAATGATCAGTTGTATATTCTAAAGCAAAGATTATACCCAAAAATAGAATATTCCTGATACCACACAAATAGTATCCATCACACCACTATTATATCCAGCATATCAAACACACTATCAAAAATGGATATTATTTTTGTGGTGTAAGGATAGAAATTTTGTGCGATTTCATCTCCTTCTCTTACATTGTAAGCGAACTCAAGGCATTTTGGATAGTGAGTATAACATGTTGGATAGCATAGTGGTGTGATGGATAATGCTTTTGTGGTGTAAAGGATAGCTTTTATGTGAGATTTCACCTTCTTCGTTTACAACTTGAGATTAAAAAAAAAAATTGGGACAGTGTGTTTTCTTTTTTAAATGGCATAATTAATGTGATGGATATTATATTTTGCGGTGTAATGGATAGTCTATTTTGTGAAATTTCATCTTCTTCGTTTACATTCTAAGCTAACGCATAACATTTGGTGTTTATGTGCATGTGTGTATGTGTGTGTGTGTGTCTTTGTTTATCCCTATAAAATTCACTTAGTCCCTATAAAAACCGTTTTGTCCCTATCAAATTCATTTCACTACCTACCTATAGGAACGCGTATTCAGGTCAGCCACTTGCAACACTGTTACTTAGTAACCGACCAATTTAGGTCAGCCACTTGCGACACTATTGCCAATTGTTCCCCAGTGTCTAGAATCATAACGTCATTGAGCCTAGAAATTTTGAGGATATAAATATAGACTTGGTTTTTTTCATACGAATTTCCACAAGTTGTAGCTATAAATTAATACTATGTTTGTGCATAGGACTTTCTTACAAGACGAGACTATAAACAGTTAGCGGGTTTTTCCATAGGAAGTTTCTACAAGTTGTGACTATAAGTAGATACTGGGTTTTTCTAGAGACTTTCCTAAACGTTGTGAATACGAATAGATACTAGCGGTTTTTTCATGTAGTATGTTTGGTGGTGTAAGAGATAGTTTATTTTGTGAGATTGTAAGTCATTCTCTCACATTGTAAGCTAAAACAAGGCGCTTGGAGTGTGTGTACGTGTGCGAGCGTACGTTTATTTGTGTGTGTTTGTTTTTGTGTGTGTATGTGTGCGCGCATACGTTTGGTGTTAATGTGATGGCTTGTAATAAAAATCTTTAGGTTAGCACTACTATATCTGTGGATTGTTTGGTAGGTGATATGGTGAGAGGGGATGTTTTCCTTCACGTCCTTGCTTGAAGCATATAAAGTGTAGCGTTCATCATTCGCGCCATTCAAGTCTGAAAAACAAAGACGGCGAGCAATACATTGGAGAAACTTTACAAGTCGCAAGAGGTCTCAGACGATTTGGGAATGGTGGAGGAAATGCTGGTGAGAGTTGAGCATGGGTGTTATAATTCGCATCGTGTAAAGATGGAAATCAACAATTTAAGGAGAGCCAAAGACAAACTTAAAGCACTGATCAAAAAGGAAAACGAAAAAAAGGATGATCTAAGGAAAAAAGAGCAAATCATAGCTTACAGTGATAAGCTTGAAAAAGAAGAAGAAAATGGACAGATAAAAGAAGACGTGATAGAGGTTAAGGAAGAAGAGGAGTATGAAAATGATTAGAAGAGAATGGAAGAAGAAGGAGAAAAGATGAAGAAACCCAAAGGCTCTTTTCATTGCAACTCAGTTGTCTCGAAACGATGCATATTATCTCTTACCTAAAATTTTCCTTTATTCGGTTGTATAATTGTGTGGGTGATAGATTTATGTCCATAAATCTATGTTTGAATCATATTTCTATATCTCTATTTGTCCCAAGAGTAGTGCATATTCAGTTCCGCCTGATTGAAGTAAGCCACTTGCACCATTGTTGCCAGTGTCCAGTACCATTACGTCACCCCTGTTTAATTCTTATTGTCCCAAGACAGGCTCATTGCTAAAAATCCCCATATTGCCCTATAGTGCCGGACCACTTTTTCCCTTATATGAACCCTATTGCCCTACTTTTTTCTTTTGCCCTATAGTGCAGGGCCACTTTTTCCTTATATAAACCATATTGCCCATATAAACCATATTGCCCTATGATGCCCCATCACTATTTACGAGTCCCTCTCAATTACTATGGAATGTGTTACTAAGATTAACCTTTATCAATCGTCTCTTGACAAACATTTCTTGACATAGACACGCAAGTAAAATGGAACCATATACTACTATTTTCTGTTTTGACCCACTTGAGCACTAATACTATACTTTCACGTATTCAGAAATATACTTTTTTCATAGGGGTATTATTGCTTCAGAAACATTTGCAATGTTAACAAAGTCTGGATAACAAATGACAATGGTCTATCCCTTCATAATCTTTGATACATTCTTTCAACCAAAGGATCACACGTCATAATTATCGTGTGTTATGTCACAACGTTTTCCGTACCTCACATAAGTCATTTCTTCCTGTGACACCATTGTATATACACTCTGGTGAAAATAATATATTGTAGAGCAACATCAATAGCACATAAAAATCTAAAGTTTATGGGAAAAATTACATTAAGAAATTTAACTTATTATTACTTACATATCTTTGCTTATCTTTGTCTTAATAATCAGTTTGGAACAGATTTTGTTGAAAAAAATCAAATTGGGAAAAATTGTGCTTGAATTCTGATAAAAGTTTACATATAATAAAAATAGACCTATTAGATTTAACGTATGGCTTTTTTTACAAAACATAACTAGTTTTGTGAAATTACAGAATGTCAGTCATTGTATATACTGTTTACTTTAAAAGCGTTTTCCATCCTTCACAGTTTACGTTTCCAAAGGTGAAAATAATCAGAGACAGAACACATAATGTGATACCATTATCAAACCAATTTATATAAGTTAAATTTGTCAAAATTAGTTAAATATTTAGATTTTCTTCAAAGGCTGATTGAAAATTCACTGTTAACATAATCTTGCATATCGATCAAATGGTAAAACTATAAAGGAGATATATGAAATACAAAATAATGTTTCATGCATATTTCCCTAAATTGCAATAAGATAAGAAGCACCCCAGAATATCACTAATGACAGATCCACTTAAAACTTTACATACACCATTCTAAACTTTGTTACTGATGCAGTGCTCAGCTGTAAGTCACATGGCCAACACATCTTGGGTAGCAGACTGGACGCGCATTCTGGCGGAAGTTAATTTGTTAAGAACTTTTATGAAGATTTACTGACTGGTAACAAAGATAATTAGTAAAATTTAGTTGGTTTTTTTTCCTCCATGGTATGTATCTTTGTTTCATATCACGACTGATAATGATACAATTTTTGACAAATATTTCTCACTACGTGACAATGTCGATCAGTGTAAACGGATCTTTTGGCTGAGACATCATTGAGATATGCATTCTTTCGAGAACAATGAGAGATGACACAGCGTCAAAATATGGTAGGATAAAAATAGGGTGTTGGATGATAGCAGATCTGCCAACTCTTACGATTTTGCCGTAAGTCTTACGAAATGACCCTTACAATACGGACTTACGGAATAAAAGCAAAAACTACTCAGTACCTCAGACGCTTTAAATTGCACATATTTTTTATGCAAAGCGTCTGCATGAACAAACTGTTGATTCCACAATTTTAAGCCTCTTAAAAAGTGTTAATAATCAGCACAGAAGAATAAAAAGGAACATTCAAATTCTTGTCAATAAAAGCAGGAAGGGACACATTTACGTTTATTGGACATCACGTGTCAATTTGAGCGTGTGGAAGATGTGATTGACGTCATGTGAAATGGAAAACAATTCAAAGAGAGAGATAAGAACATGCCATTGAGCTTCATAGGGTTAGGAACTGAAGTTTGTGCAACTTTGCAATCTTTTTAGTTGAACATAATGTCTACCATCGCTGCTGCACAGGTGCTCGTTACAAAGAAAATTTGGAGTATCCGTCCTTGAATCAAAGGATGTAGGTTCTTACCTGTAACAATATAGTGTTACAGGTTAGAACCCCCATCCCTTGATTCAATGACGGATGCTCCAAATTTTCTTTGTAACGAGCCCCTGTGATCGCTGCATGTTTCGAATACCAAACTTTTAAATATGTTTTCCACCTTTACAATAACAGTTTATATTTTGTTATCCTTACTGACAACTGGTCAAACATATGGAAAGATAATCAACTGTCCTACTGAGTACTGTAGTATAATGTTTCTTAACAATGTATACCATTTAGTTTCAATCCCATGAATGATCACTGTGAATGCTGTATAGTTTTCTCTGCAAACAAAATCACATCTCTCTTTAATTACAATGATTAAATAAAAAGAAGGAATAACACAAAATAGGTATGCGGAGAACTCGCCCCATGGAGAACTCGCTCTGGGTGAATTCGCCCCATGGAGAACTCGCCCCAACGTAATTGGATAAGTCGCACCAAAGTGGTTGGAGAAGTCGCCCAAATTGGTTGGAGAAGTCCCCCTAAAACGTATCACCAAGATAACTTTTTATAACAGAATTAAATCATCTTTTATGTGATTCATATTTAGAATTTTATATACCGTATACGCGATCACAAAAGAGATATTAATTGGTAATCATAAAAAAGCAATATCATAGTAATATTTCAAAGACGAAATTACGTCTTTATATAATATAATGAATGACGACAGTACAGTGATTAAAAAGGATGATAAGTCTTTTCATTCTCTTAGACGATCATCTATCTACTTGGTACTGAATAATATGGGATATATAGCCGTTGTTTTCCATCAGTGTTCATCTCCGACAGCTATACGGTAAAACTGTTTCAATATTGGTAGCAAAAAGTATTCGTTTTGAAATCCTTACTTTAGATCGTTGTTGAACTATGATAATTATATTGTAAAATTATATTAACATGGTTACTGGAACAATCCTAAACTTTTGGGCACTTTTTTGTATCTCCCTCTTTGAATTATAATAAAAATGATTCCACATGAAATAACGTTAAAGACATGTTTACGCTTTTTCGTTCAGTGTTATCAACATCAATTTATTATGCAACTTTGACTTTGTATGTAACTGAATCGGATGAATATGCATTTTTCTTCCTCACTTACAAGACTGTTTTCCACTCGTTGTATAAGAAACCCTTCCTTCCCATTGTGCATTCATCTTGTTTGAGTGATGTTGATAATAGAAAAATAAATCACTTATAATTGAAAGTCTGTGTGGCCATATAAAAGCGTTAAATTTCCTATAACAACACACACCTGATTACGTTGAGAAATGTTTTGAAAACAAATATAACTTTAAACTTTCGTGATTGTTACATCTAATATACTAACATTATTCATTTATGTGGTAATTACTCTCAAACTCGGACCAGGCTGAATCTGTACAAATTACTGACTGAATCGGCCCAGATTCCTGGCTGATTCTCCAAACTTCCAAGCTGATTCGGACCATGTGAAATATTATTCAGTTTAGTCCAGGATTTAAATGTGACATTTAAATTTGTTTTTAAAGATGATCTTCTTATTATGTCCCAAGTACGTCGAGCAGTTCAAATATGCATTAAAGGTAACAAAATCCCGCTAGTATGCGTGATCGTGGTGTTAATAAAATAACGTACTCTCGTTTATTTTGCATCGGCAATTTAGTAGTAAAATATTTTTTTAAACTTCTCGTTCAACTTTAAATAGTTTGTTTTATTGAGAATTAATACAATTACGAACACTGACAAAAAAGAAGAAATCAACTAAATGATGGGCGTAGTACAAGTGAGCTTTCAGAAGCAGTCCGAATTCTGCACATTAGCCATGATGATGAACTCAGTAGCAACCGCATTTCCTGAGTAAGCGTCAATGATGCTTTTTATCGAGTTCAAGTATCATTCGTCAATGGTTAGCAAATCTCAATGAACAATCATATTAAATTGTTCAGTTAGAGAGATGATATTATAACCCTTTGGCCTATTGACGGTGATCGCCAATTCAGACGATTTCGGGTTATAGAGGTCCATGTCATGAAGTTATTAAGTTGAAGAAAAATAACAATAAATAAAGCCTTAACAACCATGTGGCGCCATCTCAGAATTAATATAAATGATCCTTGTGGTGACTTCACCAGGCGAAGTGGGGCGACTTCTCCGACCACAATGAGGCGACTTCTTCTGAAACCTGGGATGAGTTCTCCAACGGCGAGTTCTCCATGGAGCGAGTTATCCGCTATTCCACAAAATGTACCATGCAGTATATGTGCTCCCAAAGAACTTGTTCATAGTAAAAAAAGTATTTAGCAAACATTAGTGCATGCCTTAACACATTAACCTTTAGCGATGACTTAACGGGGCAGGAGGTAGTAGCCTACTGCCGAGCTCTGTAGCGTCATGGTCATGCATGAGACACTAACGTGGGTGGTATTATAAAAAGGTAGACAGATGGAGCTCTACAATGATACCAAATAATCAGGAATATCAATTGCACTACAAAATACGGATTAAAAAAACTCATTTTTTGGACCCGACTTTTTCTACCCAAAATTCGCCCGTGGTCGGAATCCGATTTTGTGTCCGGATTTTAGACTTTTACCCTTCTGCTCATGCGCGAGTCAAATAGACAATGAAAAACGATGTTTCTAACACAACTAGGCAGTATGTTATTGAAAGATGACTGGGGGTTTGGTGTTTTCGAGTCTGTTCAGAAATAGCTTTCAAAATGTGTTTCCTACTCGATTTTCAGGCGAAAATGACAAAAAGCTCCAGGGGTTAATGTGTTAAGAGTTAAACCGAAGGAAATCAGGTGGGATATGAAAAGTGGGAAAAACAGTTGCCACATGTATGGTAATTTTTGACTGCAGATTTGAACTGTTAAAATGAAGCCCTACGCATTAAAACAAAATATAGCATCGTTTATTTGCCAATCAGTTGCTGGTGCTTATATACACACACTATATCACATGGTTTCTTTGAAGTATGTCCCAAAGGCAATCCTTTTCACAAGATGAATGCAGTGATAAGGATTAACTGTTAATTAGTCACACTGACCTTATGCTTGTGTGCTTAAGTCTGTCCCTTTGCTATTATGTAGTTTAGCCACAGCTAACTGGAATATAAAAATGGGGGCTTGTCCTGGGGGCAAATAAGGTGTTTCACAGGGAGAAATGGTGCATCCCAATTGTTAGACCAGCAAGTTGTTCTCCACCTTTTTTTTTTCTTTGAATGGCGGCGGAGACCAACGTTGTTCTGCACCAGTCGTGCTGATACGTCCGAGCTATGTCACCTCGGATGATCGGACTGCGCGCTATTAATTAATAAATTTATTTAGACTAACCTTTGTATCCAGACGGTAAGTATAATCCCTCTTCTAATGATCCACAGCGTTAAATCATTTAGATCACACACTTTTTTAGTATAAATCCCTGTCAGATCAGAACACCTGTGTATTCATCGGCTGTTGACCTCAGATTTGAATTACCCACGCATGCGTGTAAAGCAGCATCACCACAAGGTAAGAGTAACGCGTGAAAACCGTCTAGCGAGGCATATTTCACTGGGAATTTACTGATGCTTGGGTGGGAACTGTGTCGTTACGGCAGAAATTTAGGAGATAGACAGAGAGAGAGACGTCATGTCAGAAATGTGGGATAGAGTGAATGATAAATAAATTGTAAAAAGACCACAAACTGTATTCAGATGTGAAAATATGCTACACAATAATAATAATAATAATAATAATAATAATAATAATAATTTATTATTATTATTATTACTAGTGGTAGTATCTTCAATCATATTTAATAACATTTACAATGGTATAAATGGATTTTATGACATACTCCATACATATCTACATATTAATACTTTACATTACTTATAAGAAGAACATGATTATTATGATGAATATTATTAATAACATTTGCAATGGTATTTATGAATACATACATACATACATGCATGCATACATACATACATTACTTATAACATGATTAGCATGATGAACTTTATTAATAACATTTACAATGGTATTTATGAATACAAACATACATGCATACATACATATATACGTCAGTTATAATTTTACACCATAACTTATAACATATGGATAATGTTATATTTTAATCAAAAACAATAGTTTCTTCTTCCCTTTTGACCACTGGTCTTCAAAATTCCTTGATAATTCTGTCCTGTGTCTCTTTATCCGTGGAGAAATGATACATTTCAATTAAACGTGTCTTTGCTGATTTTTCGCCTCTGTATACTTGGTCTCCCATTTCTTCAACCAACCAGGACCAAACATTAAATACAGCTCTGTATGTTATGAAATAATAATAATAATAATAATAATAACGATCCTTTTCATATTAAATATTCCCTCGCACTGCTGGTATCAGACCATGTATATCCGACTCACTTCCCTATCTCCTGTTTTGACTGCAAATATAAACTTTCTCCATCATACTAAAATCCCTCGCGCAACAAATCATTACTTATAACATGATTAGTATGATGAACTTTATTAATACATACATACATACATACATACATACATTACTTATAACATGATTAGCATGATGAACTTTATTAATAACATTTACAATGGTATTTATGAATACAAACATACATGCATACATACATATATACGTCTGTTATAATTTTACACCATAAATTATAACATATGGATAATGTTATATTTTAATCAAAAACAATAGTTTCTTCTTCCATTCTGACCGCTACATTGACAAGTGTTGCAACAATTTACACAACAATTACATTTGTCGCAAGAGCATATATTGCAACTTCCCGCGGAACATTCTTTTAGGCCAGCGGGAAGTTTATCCATTTCGGGGATCCACAATGCCTCAATAATTTTTCTTCTTAAACAGACTTGACGATTTTTCGCAACGTCTATCATGTTTTCATCTGTTGTTGTCTTCATCATGCTTGTCCTGTAAGGTAGGAGACAAGCATAACCTTTTGTCCCATCTCTGGCACATCTCCCAATCTCTTGCCAATAGCTTAGAATGCTCCTTGGGCATCCCCAAAGAATAACGATATCTACATCGCTGATTTGGATCCCCATTCCGAATGCTACAGTAGCAACGATACAGCGAATTATGCTTTCGGGTCTTCGAAATTCCTTGATAATTCTGTCCTGTGTCTCTTTATCCGTGGAAGAATGATACATTTCAATCAAACGTGTCTTTGCTGATTTTTCGCCTCTGTATACTTGGTCTCCCATTTCTTCAACCAACCAGGACCAAACATTAAATACAGCACTGTATGTTCTGAAATAATAATAATAATAATAATAACGATCCTTTTCATATTAAATATTCCCCCGCACTGCTGGTATCAGACCATGTACATCCGACTCACTTCCCTGTCTCCTGTTTTGACTGCAAATATAAACTTTCTCCTTTATATGTTAATCTCTCGCGAAACAAGCCGAACACACACACATTTTCATTGATGTGTATTTGACCAGAGCCGGGGTATCTCAGTTGTTAGAGGGTCAGACTAGCAATTCAAGGGTAGCTAATTAAATATAGCAGACCAGCACGGGTCGACTGCCTCAATGTGTCATAGTGAAAGACATTTCGCTCCCTCATCATGAAATAGTTATTGATGTTTTTAAAGGACCGTTAAAGCACACACACACACACAATAGTGACAGAGAGAGCCATGAAATACACAAAGAAAACGGACAGTTTTTAGGAACAACATATCAAAACTTGCTGAATATATCAGACTGAGTTACTGACAAGCGTGGGGTAATACGTGCTCCTAAAGCATACTGCTGCGACTACTATGTCTATGAAAAAGACAATGATTAATAATGAAAAGAAAGAAATTTGCTACTACTACGACAGCAACAACAACAACAATACTACTACTACTACTACTAATGATAATAATAATACATATTTCCTGCCGCATTTGTGGTGGTGGTATTATATATGTACCTGCAATAAATAATTGTCTTCTTGGCTGACAGCCTCGTCTCTTTGATGTGATGAAGAAACCACTTGAGTTCTTCTTCACAGTCTGCAGATGCTTCTGCAATGTCTAGGAAAATGTTAGACCTGCAAAATTGTTATTGTTATTAGTACTAGGAGTACTACAAACTATGTATATTACTATTTGTCGTAATAAGGAATGATTACAAGATGCCTGAAAAGTTTCTCCTGTGTATGACTAGTACATGTTACTCAGGTTTAAGTGTCAGTGTAACAAGTTTATCAAACATCTTACGTTTTATTTGGCTCCACTCAGATCACATAAATGAGATGATAACCGATGTTAGATGTAGCAAGGATATTCTTATTTAGTTATTTTAATTTTTGTTTTTTCTTTGTACTTATCTTAAGTAGCGTTGGGGGTGGGGTTGAGTGGAAGGTGTAGGTGGTTTCAGGCAATGATGCCCAAAACAATCCAGGACGACTTACTTAATTTGGATTATGCTCGTGTGCGGCCATTCGGCTATGTACGAGTGGCCGAGTATTAAAGAGGACGTATACAGGTAATTGTATTTCTTTTCCCCAAGCCGAAAATTATGTATAAAAGGGTGGAGACAGTTCCTTTGATCTCCTGTCGCCGCACTGCACAACATGAAGCGTTAATCTGTTTAATAGCTGGAGAACACCTCGCATACACATTGTAATATACACTCCACCCTTTTATGTAAAATTTGGATAGTTGGATAATAGCAACAGATGCTTTCCTTTGTTCTCCACGGTATAACAATTTTATACTCAAGATTATATTGTTGTATCATTGTCATTCATTTTATTCCCAAGGTAATTATAAGAGGTGGTGTTAAAGAGCACTTGGGTCTGTTAAGTCAACGCAGAGAGAGAGAGAGAAAGAGAGAGAGAGAGAGAGAGCAAAATTGGTGGGAGGTTTGGGCTACCCTCTACTCCAATATAGGAAAACTAATATTGTCTTAAATAGGATAAGAAATATGAATAAAGGGAAAAACTATGCATGGGCAGCGTTATATATTTATTTGTACCGATATATGTTAAGTACTCTACCAGAAATCTACAAAACAACAAACTGACCAAACTCATAGAGCCACCAAGAAATTTGAACCATAAAAGAATATATCATTATGAGATGCAGATATAAAAACAAAATAATGGACGGAAATGAAAGATGGGATGATACACAGAATCATAATGCAGGAGTTTCCTAAGAAAACTCAATTTGGGGTAGAAATCACAAACCCAGTGATACAATGGGAGACAGTGTAGACGAAATGGAGAAATATTTTATATATTATTAATATTATTGATAAGAAACTCTATGATGAAATTATAAACTATATTACTGATGCAAGGATGAGATGCGGGAAAGAAATTTTAATTTAAAGTGGCTACTATAGCAAACATACAGTACGGGCTTGTATATGCAATATATAAATTATTAACCAAGACAATTAAAAACCAATAGAAATCGAGGTTGGGGAAGAGCAGAGTATAACTATAACGATTAGAAACATCATGCAGCCAATCCAAACAAAAACATTAAAGGTTTATAGCAAATATAGAACAGTATACCAACACACACCTATAGCACACATTATACAATAGATCCATGGCAAGGATCACTAGACATATTACTTTCAAACATGACAAGGAAACCAGCCGAAAGGTTTCATGCCTAAGAAGGGGAGTACTAGCCAAAATAAAACAACTTTAAGTTCGCAATTATCAAGAAAGAAAAGATCAACTGCAATAAAAAACAAAACAAATAAATTTTCTTCAAATTCTTTTTGAATTTTTATGCAATACTCGCAAAAATAGGCGATGGGGGAAACGTTACAGATATAAAATCCTTTAATTTTAGAACAAAGGGAGTTGGCTCAAAGACCTCTTTGCTTAACATTGCTAGAATTCCCGAGACGACCACAGATAAATGAGAGAGAGAGGTGTGGGTGATGTGTGGTGGGGTAAATACCTATCTGGTAAGACTGCGATCGTGATTGTTCTACTTGGGTCGAACAAAAGATACTTAAATATATCTTCTTTCACTTGTGAGGTAGCTGTAGCTGTGAGCGCAATCCAAGGACATTCAGTGAAACTTCTCAGGACTGAAATCTCTCGAAATTCTGGTCTGAAATTTTCACCCCTACAATGATGACAAGTGTTTTTAGCCGCGAAATGTTACGATATGAATTTATATAATATGTGTGTGTATGTGTGTGTGTGTGTGTGTGAGAGAGAGAGAGAGAGAGAGAGAGAGAGAGAGAATTGGTGATATAACGAATACTTACAATAATCGAAGATCGGTCGAAAGGAGAGCACAAGCAAAAAACAAAACAAAAAGAAGCAACAACAACATCACTCAACATGTACAGCAACAATGCCAGTTTAAACAAATCTACTTTTACGATCTGATGAGATATGTGTACGCTCAGTTTTAGATTTGCAATTGTTTTTCTTTTCTTACTCTGATATGTTCAAAGTAAGAGAGTGTGCATATTTATTTTGTGGCAAAAATACAACAATATTTTGTTTGCGATACTTAGTGTTTGCTTTAGGGTTACTGTACAAAAAATATTAAAAAGTCATGTCAAAATAAATTATAAAAGTTATGACAAGTGTTTAATTGGATGTTACAAAAGTTCCACAGTAAAGATTCTATCGGTTCATTTATTTAAAAACAGGTCACCTATATTTAATATAATTTTGGAAGATCAAGGAAGTGACAGCTGAATACCCATTATGACTATATCAGAATCATCAGATGCATATATCAAATATTCTGAAGAAAATAGTTTTAATTTAGTGTGATCATTCTGCGGTAGTATATAACATCTTTACTTCATTTGTGGGTCAGTAACAGTAAATTTGTATAAGAATCAGTTAAACAATGAGAGAACAGTCCTAAGTAACAAAGCAAATTAAATTCTTGCAGACTTATCTGGGTGCGTATCAGAGAGAATGCAGCAAGACTTGATGTGGAACAGAACAGTTAATCTTCGAGGAGGGGCCGGAAACAATGATGAGGTTGACCTAGTCAATGAATTTTCGAACAAGGAGTTCAAAGGTAAATCATTTGATAACGGAATTGTTATTAATCGTTTTAAATTGGAAGAATTGTGTTTTATAAATATATGAAGTCTTAGTATATGCAGTATTTTGTAATTCGTGGAAATACGACTTTAGCATGATGTTATTTGTGTCTAATATAGTTTGTGTTCATTAATTTGAAAACTACCACATAATGTTAATTTTGGAGGTTAAAATATTAATGCTGACTTTTATTATCTTTATAGAAAGCTTACGAACGGCCGGTCATCAGCTGAGTGACGCCACTTTGGACAGGCACAGCAAGTTGGCTGGTGGGGTTGGCCATGCTCTAGATAAAATATACTCTACAACAGTCTCCGAATCGGAAAGTTTCCAGACAGGAAAATCAAAGTTTTCATGAAGAAAGGATATTGAAACTTTGGTCAGAGTACTGAAGGACGAGGAACTCTTAAGAGAAATCCCTGGAAGAGATCACAGAGCTTATCAGAATTTCCGCTCATTAGCAAGAATAAAGAACCCAGACATATACATCTCGCACATAAACAAATTATCACGCAAATTTGACAAAAGAAACAAAATTACCGCCAACTCACATGTCAATGTATAATGTATGTATGTACGTATCTATGTATGTATGTATGTATGTATTCATATATACCATTGTAAATTGTATTAATAAAGTTCATCATACTAATCATGTCATAAGTAATGTATGTATGTATGTATGTATGTATTCATAAATACCATTGCAAATGTTATTAATAAATTCATCATGTTAATCATGTTATAAGTAATGTATGTATGTATGTATGTATGTATTAATAAAGTTCATCATACTAATCATGTCATAAGTAACGATTTGTTGCGCGAGGGATTTTAGTATGATGGAGAAAGTTTATATTTGCAGTCAAAGCAGGAGATAGGGAAGTGAGTCGGATATACATGGTCTGATACCAGCAGTGCGGGGGAATATTTCATATGAAAATGATAGTTATTATTATTATTATTATTTTATTTCAGAACATACAGTGCTGTATTTAATGTTTGGTCCTGGTTGGTTGAAGAAATGGGTGACCAAGTATACAGAGGCGAAAAATCAGCAAAGACACGTTTAATTGAAATGTATCATTCCTCCACAGATAAAGAGACATAGGACAGAATTATCAAGGAATTTTGAAGACCAGTGATCAAAAGGGAAGAAGAAACTATTGTTTTTGATTAAAATATAACATTATCCATATGTTATAAGTTATGGTGTAAAATTATAACAGACGTATATATGTATGTATGCATGTATGTTTGTATTCATAAATACCATTGTAAATGTTATTAATAAAGTTCATCATGCTAATCATGTTATAAGTAATGTATGTATGTCTGTATGTATGTATGTATGTATGTATGTATGTATGTATGTATGTATGTATGTATAAAGTTCATCATACTAATCATGTTATAAGTAACGATTTGTTGCGCGAGGGATTTTAGTATGATGGAGAAAGTTTATATTTGCAGTCAAAACAGGAGATAGGGAAGTGAGTCGGATGTACATGGTCTGATACCAGCAGTGCGAGGGAATATTTAATATGAAAAGGATCGTTATTATTATTATTATTATTATTATTTCATAACATACAGAGCTGTATTTAATGTTTGGTCCTGGTTGGTTGAAGAAATGGGAGACCAAGTATACAGAGGCGAAAAATCAGCAAAGACACGTTTAATTGAAATGTATCATTTCTCCACGGATAAAGAGACACAGGACAGAATTATCAAGGAATTTTGAAGACCAGTGGTCAAAAGGGAAGAAGAAACTATTGTTTTTGATTAAAATATAACATTATCCATATGTTATAAGTTATGGTGTAAAATTATAACTGACGTATATATGTATGTATGCATGTATGTTTGTATTCATAAATACCATTGTAAATGTTATTAATAAAGTTCATCATGCTAATCATGTTATAAGTAGTGTTAAGTAATGTATGTATGTATGTATGTATGTATGTATGTATGCATGTATGTATGCATGTATGTTTGTATTCATAAATACGATTGCAAATGTTATTAATAATATTCATCATAATAATCATGTTCTTCTTATAAGTAATGTAAAGTATTAATATGTAGATATGTATGGAGTATGTCATAAAATCCATTTATACCATTGTAAATGTTATTAAATATGATTGAAGATACTACCACTAGTAATAATAATAATAAATTATTATTATTATTATTATTATTATTATTATTATTATTATTATTATTGTGTAGCATATTTTCACATTTGAATACAGTTTGTGGTCTTTTTACAATTTATTTATCATTCACTCTATCTCACATTTCTGACATGACGTCCCTCTCTCTGTCTATCTCCTAAATTTCTGCCGTAACGACACAGTTCCCACCCAAGCATCAGTAAATTCCCAGTGAAATATGCCTCGCTAGACGGTTTTCACGCGTTACTCTTACCTTGTGGTGATGCTGCTTTACACGCATGCGTGGGTAATTCAAATCTGAGGTCAACAGCCGATGAATACACAGGTGTTCTGTTCTGACAGGGATTTATACTAAAAAAGTGTGTGTTCTAAATGATTTAACGCTGTGGATCATTAGAAGAAGGATTATACTTACCGTCTGGATACAAAGGTTAGTCTAAATAAATTTATTAATTAATAGCGCGCGGTCCGATCATCCGAGGTGACATAGCTCGGACGTATCAGCACGACTGGTGCAGAACAACGTTGGTCTCCGCCGCCAGTCAAAAAAAAAAAAGGTGGAGAGCAACTTGCTGGTCTACCCAATTGTTAGCTTGCACATTGGGGCAAGGGGGTGGGGGCAATAGTTGCCTTCCCCAATTTTACCTTTAATGATGTTTTGACCTTCATCCATAAAATTACATGGCTGACCACTATGTGTTCCCCTTCCTACCCCACCCAAAATTGCCGCTATTTAAACTGCTATCAGTTTGATATCAGTTCAGTGTTTATACATAGTACATGTAACAGAAATAGTCTGAATTTTTGTATATTTTTTTTAAGATTACTAAAAATTGTGTTTTATAGAAACATGACCGTGTCAAAGGGTCTGGGAGTGCAAAAACATATTTGAAGCAACGCTTCCATTTGATTAAAATCAGATCTCAATTTCACGTAGGACAGTGGTAATCTGATTTAGATTGCACTGTATTATGGCATGTATGTTAACATCTAGAAAGTACATTTACTTATTTCATCAGTGCAATCAAAGTTTCCTCAGGCAAACTTATTTTTTTCAACAAGCCCGATGGGCATCTCACTGGGAATACAGGACGGGCCCGAACTAAAATTAAAGGGGCCCCAGGCATCAGGCTATCTGATGTTTTCAGCACTGTACAAGACAAAACGTTTGCACTTTACATACAAACGCAGGCATTTGGGGGTAGTCCTACAATATAAGATGTCTCCTCAGATCTTTATGTTTTTGGGTGCGACATATTACTGCCAAAGTATCATCGTTGTGCAGTGTGTTTCTCGATCGACTGACAGGGAAATGAGAGGTCAAGTGTTCAGAAATATTATATCAGCACTTTTTCACTAAGTCATACTGCTTTAGTTTTGCTTAAATTACTGTTTTGTCCTCTTTGTAATAAATTCAGATTCTCACACAAGTTCAGTTGGCTGGAATGCTATGGACCCAGGAATCCTGAAATTGGATTAAGTTAAAGTATGCTTCGTGAATGAAATGAATAATACCATACTAGTATTGAAGAAAGTGTTAAGATAGTTTCATTTTGTTGAAGGTTCATATCAAACCTTTAACCGAGAGAACATGTTACACAGTTCCACTGTTTAGGCAGTAAGAAGTCACACCAAAAAACAAATATAGTACTCGTCCCATCAAAATGGGAAATTTGAGTGCTCTATTATTTGTACTAGCAACTGGCAAAGAACCCGACACAGTAAATGTGGAAAATAGCACATGTAACTGTTTCTTTAATGTGTACACCTATATGCACTTGAATAGGCATATTGCAATTTGACGGAAAAATCAATGTGAGCTGTCTTGCTTTATTACTTCTAGAAAGATTGTTTCGAATTGTACAGACCGAAGCTACCACTTGTTTTAATCAACCTTGATTAGACAATTTTTCTGTCTAAAAAAATTGTCAGTTTGGATTTAAAAATTTGTATGAAAATTTAATTTTTCATTAAAGTTTAGTTTTCTAAATTTGAATGAAAAATTTAATTTCAATTAAAATTTAATTTATCAATCTTTTTGTATTCCAAATATATTTTCAGATAGAACTAACTTACATATCTTGTATTACATGTACAATTAAGTTCTTACTACACTGAGAAATTCCTGCAGTTAAGGAAGATATAGAAAAATTAGTTTTGGTTCGCAAGAGCACTTGGACCAAAACTTGCACACAGTGCAACACCAGCACTAGACACTTTCTGACAGATGTCATGCTCTTTGGTGTGATATTCAAAACGACTTTGTGTGTAGAGTCGAAATAGGTGTGGCATGCAAATATGTGTTGTATTTTGTGATTTTTAACATATCTTTTCAAATTTGATTCATATTGCAATGATGTCTGCAATGTGGCAGTTTATAGTGATGTCTAGTACTGTGGCATCATGCTGCAGACATATGGCATCATGTTGATACCAGGCTGACCAGTCCTAACACTAACATCTTAATGCAGAGTGCCACGCATGGCTGCTGCTAGTACCATTTTTATAAGCCTTTATATGTCACGGCCAGAGTTCAGACCTGCGACCTCCCACATCTGAGACAGACACTCAAACCATTTAGGCCACTGGAGTAGTCAGCATGCAAATATAAAAGTTTGACTAAACTTGTTCAAAAGTAATTTGGTCTGTCAGGACTTGGGTCACATTTATAACTTCTGATTCAGTACCCACAAATGTAGATGCAGCCTATTATTTGAACATTTTTTCCACTAACATTGGTGATGATATAAGAGTTGTCCTTAGGCATTATTGGTATCGATTTAAAAGTAATTGTTTATTCTGAAGAATTTTAGCATTATGGTGCGGTTGTCTGTGTGTATTTCAGTGACAGTGCACAATGCGTAATCAGGGATTGGTGATGATCTGGAAGTGAAATCTGTGATCCATTGCATGTTGCCATGCTTACGTCAAGTCTGTCAAAGAAATGTCAGATAACCTATGACAATAACTTCACTGTCAATTCATCTTTGAAGGTATTTTAGATTGGCGTATGATTATTATGATTTGGACACAGTGGAAAGTTCAGTACTGAGAAACAGATATAGAGACTATATAGGAAAACTAATTGTCACCCATGTCCTGCTGACAAACACTATAAGATTGTCATGCCGCACAATAACAAGCAATGTCAGGAATTGCGCCGTGTAAATAATGAACCCCCAACCCCCATTTTAAATTTACAAATCAAACTCCAAACAAAATTAAAGTCAGATGTAACTAAAATTTATTTATTATCAGATAAAATATATTTCTCCATCCCATTCAGGGGAAACAAGGCAAGGAAACCAGTCCAAATTTGATCTTATGCCTGAAAGGAGGGGAGTGAAAGCCCAAGCACCAAATTTTGGAAAAAGGAAGGAAAAATAAATAATATTGACAACGGCTGAACAGGGGGAGAAGAGAAACCTTGATTCAAAATTATTTTATTTGGTGGGTGATACAATAATAATGAAGGATGGCAGTATCTTAAAAATAAAAAAAACCTTTGGCATTTGGACATAGGAGAGTACATTGCTAAAGCTCCAACCAGTTATGTAGTTTTGGAGGGATAGCGAGCTGCCCATAAATACATATACACAGAACTGAAATGGAGAGAGAAATTAACTACTATACAAGATTTTAATGTTTCCTTTTTATGTGTCTGATAATTTTCCTAATGTAATAGAGACAACTATATTTGAACAGGGACATAAAGGTGGTACAATTAATAATAAATTGAATCTTTTTATTATACGTTATCTTCTTCAGCACAAAGTCATTTAGTACTAGTATTAGTATCACTTTATCCTTCATTGTAGCTTATCACAGTTACATGTATATTAAGACTTTCTATTTAAAGTGGGAACTACCATTTACTTGCTAGAGTTGTTACCTGAAAAATTTCTTTTATGAAATATGTGATGATGGATGATCCAAATTCATGTCCATATTGCACATGGCTTAGGGATCAGTCACAAGTAATGTCAGATTCATGTCCATACTGCACATGGCTTACAGATCAGTCACAAGTAATGTCAGATACTCTATACTACACAACCAAGTTGTTTCTCAGTACCAATAACTGTAGAGACTGCTCCAGTGGCCTAGTGGTTAGATCATCCGTTTTGGATACGGGAGGTCATGGATTCGATCCTGGCCTAGTCATACCAAAGACTTATAAAAATGGTACTTACAGCTGCCTCGCTTGGCGCTCAGCATTAAGAGGTTAGTGTTAGGACTGGTTGGCCTGGTGTCAGAATAATGTGACTGGGTGGGACACATTGCTACACGTCTGCAGTATGATACCCCAGTGTTAGACATCACTGTAAACTGCCACACTGCAGATATCGTTGTGATATGACTGAAAATTGTTAAAGCAACATTAAAAATAACAAACACACCCAATAAATATAGTATTTCTATACCCTCACACTTTGTTGAACCCTCAGCCGATTTTAAAAATGAAAGGCTTCAAAAAATTGTTCATTTCATTCATTGATTTATAATTCTAACTTGATTGTCGCCTAGGGGTACCTAATACTGTCAGATTATTTTCATTTCTCCTGATGTAACAAGCAGCCAGGCTGCTTGCTGTCCATTTCAGATATTTAGAATAATCTTTCTCAGAATCACTGTATTTAGCAACAAATATTTGCAGTGTCAAGTTATGATATTTTCAAAACAAACTGAACAACAAATAGGAGGAACTCTTATATAAACACATTCAAAAGATATGTAAATCCAAAGTTTACTGACATCATTGAAATTTTCAAAGATGGTGAACTACATCACATCTGCTGCTTGAAAACATAGACTGGCCCACGCAAATATGATTCTTGTGTTCCAAAGAAACTCCTGTTTGATTCAAAACACCAACAAGCTGATAGTGTTTGAGATCCCCTGGTGAAAGTCAGGTTAGATATGATAAATCAGTGAAAGAAATGATAAAGTTTTATGTATCATTTAAATCCTTGATGTCTTCTGTCTTTCAAATGGGTAATGGGGTACAAACAAACGGGATGGTATGAGAATACTGTAGGGATGAATTTCTACATTTAGTTTCGCTGCTGATAAATAGAAGTGATTATATACCAGTATACACTTTTGCATAAATTGAACTGCTTTATACTGTGAAAATTTTAAGTTTGTTGGGAGGCAAAGTCATGTGTTTAACCATTGATTAGTTGCAGTATTATTGAATGTATGTGAAAACAACTCTCTATGAATTAACCAAGTGCAAGAGACTTTCTGTTATTTACAAAAATGTGTAGCTTGATACTTTGTCGTCTTGCTTAACAGACCTAGTAAATGTATTGGAATTTGTTGTCACGTTGCATACATTTGAGTTCAAAAAAAGATCTTGTCGAAGAAAATTTATTCTATTTTGCAGTTGCGCTGATATTGGCATTATATGTATTGTAGATAGATATTCAAGTGATAAAAATGCAGAGTCGGTCTACAGATGCTATTTTACTTAAAATGAATCCTATACCATTAGAGAGGTTGCAGTATTTGTTTGCAGCACACTTGAATTCAATGTGCATGATAATCTCTTTTCAGTGACAATGGCAGCTACATGAGTTGGGATATAACTGTCAAAACAAATGTTTCACTTAAGTTGCACATTCTAGACCAAACGTTTATAAAAAAATTTTGAAGACATATTGAAAGTAAAATGATATACACTAATAATATTTCTTCCATTATTGTAGCCAATTGGAATGAGCCAACAATTTTCTTTACCATACATTTGAGTTCAGAAGCTAATGTAACAAAATAAATAATAAATATTTAAGGAGATTGAACAATGAATTAGTTTTTTGGGTCAAATGTTTCAGTGATAGAAAAAATATATGAAATAGTAAATCTCCAGGCATTAATGATTTTACAGTTAAGTTTAATAAGCTATTATGGCAAAATCTCCATTCATTTGTATCCTGTCTTTAAACTATGCTTTTGACTCTCAGCTGTATTCACACAGAAACAAATAATTCGTAGTCTTAAAGATTGTATACTAGAAATTGGCATTCAGTCTTCTTAAAAATAGATAATGACGAATATGCATGACTTGTTCATGATACCATGAAATATACAGAAAAGTGAAGGTTCCAGTTATACTATTGTTTTCAGAATTTTGAACAGGCCTATTTCCATTGCAATGGCACTTGATCTTTCAAAAGTTGATAGAAATAATGTTGCCTGCTTCGGAAATGAATTATTCAAGTGGGTCTAAATCTTATGTTCTAGTATATCCAGCTGCATAAGTAATAATGACTTTTGTCCATTATTGCATAGAGTATGGAGTACAGCAAGGAGATCTCCTCTCTCACGGTCTGTTCATTCATTGTCTAAACATCCTTGACACAGCAGTTAATGTAAACCCACATATTGGAGGAATTCATTTATCTGAGGCAGATACCAGTATAAGTCAGTATGCTGATGGTACTGATACAATTTCAGATGGCACCAGACTATATCTTGAACATGCACTACTGGTCATGGCACTATCTGCAGATTGCTGTCTTCCAGACTACTTAAAACCTGTCAGAGGTTGCACAGCTAGGAGCCAGTGAGGGTTGCAGTAGAGAACTACTATCCCATGGGAAGCTTATTGGAATGGAACTGGACAATTTAAAGTATTAGGTATAAAATTGGTTGAATACTTCATAATTATATTACTTTTAAACACTTTTCTTTATTCAGAAATCTTGAGCAGTTATAAAAATTATTCTTAATTGGTCCAAGCAGTCTGTCTGTTTTTAGAAGTGTACATTATTAAACCTGTAGCCATGTCAATACTTTTCTATCTGCTTGATACTGTTTTGAATGTATTAATTATTTTTGTCCAGACATTTAAAAGATCTTTTATAATTTCATTTGGAATGATCAAAGAGATAGAATAAAAAGAGCTTTTCTAATGTGTGAAATAGAAAATGAAGGATTTGAATTACCACATTATTGTAATCTATTTGTAAAACTTTCAAGATTTACTGACTAAAGAAAGTTATAGATTCTGTAGGTTATCATTCAGCATGGATAGGCTGTATTGAAATCCAGTGTTCCTTTGTTTAGAAGTCAGATCTTAAACCAAGGTATTTTGTATTATTCCAACATTATGGGATAGGCAATATTTAAAGCTAATAGTCCTCAAGCCAGTAGTTACATCTTTGGCTAAAAGTTTTGGTACGATTCCCACTTTAAAGTTGATGACAAAAAGATACTTTTCAAAACCCATGCTGTAAATTGCCTTGATGACTTAATTATAGTGGTTGAAAATGCTTATGATTTTGAATTTAATTCTTGTCCGTTTTCAGTTATGTATCATGCATCCATCCATCAACACTCACTTGTGAACAGTATAGAGGCTTCATTTTCTTGTATACCTGATTTTGACTGATGTCGTATGAAAGATTATATCATGACCTCAGTGAAGTTTTTTTATGAAGGACCGCCATGCATATCAATGATGTGATCTGATTAGCTGATATTGTCAAGGTTCTAGGAGTTATACTTCTAATCTGATATCTGATCACACTTATTAGATTGTCATTAGCATGATTAGGATGTTGAATGAGTTTGATGTTACAGTATGTATGATCTATGCATATTAAACATGTGTTCTCATAATTGATTGACATTATTTTTATTCAGCTTGTTAAACATATACAGGACATCATCATTGTCTTATACAATGATATTCTTATAGAATGACATGATCTTACATCTCATTGGCTGAGGTTTCTTCCACACTAGAGATAGAATTACATTTCTTACCCAATACCTTAAACATTGTTGATGTTTTCATATCAATTGTTTAAGAATAGAACAACTATGACTATTGCTGGTATCAACAGAGACATGGATGAAAACCCACAAGTAACAAAATGTAGGCATATTTTTGGATTATTTTTTTTCTTCTATTGATGAAAAATTGCATGCATGTTCAAAATGTAAGGGACATAGGACACAAAATTGTGTAACTGATCCAGCACTCAGGGTGCTACATTGTTTTGCTTTCCCGAGAATAATTTTTTATTTGGACAGTGCAATTTTGTTACCATGGCTTCTTTACAAAATAAGGGTATGTAAAATTTAAGTTATTATGTTTTTACATCTGGATATTGTGGTCTCAACAAAAGTTCATATAGATTGAAACCGTAAGATGTAGTACTTAAGTCTCATCCACAATATCTAACATTACAAACATTATAATTTAGGATTGGATGATACTACATTTAGTTAAAGATGCAAACATTTTTCACTTTAAAGTCAGTTTTAAGTATATTTTCGAAACTTAAATGTTTAAATGTATATCCAAAACACACTACTACCGATGAGGTTGAGTCACAAATAAAATGCCGTTTAGGTGATTTCTAACAATGGCGTGACCCAACCCAAGTCCTCAATGTCCTTCCCAATCAAAATAAATTTGATGTGGAAGTTCATGACGAGCAAGTGCAACAGTGGATGGATAACTATAGCAAATATGACAAGAAAACCCGTTCACAAAATCTAAAGTACACCACCTACCACTTGTTCATTCCCCCAGGCTATTATTTTAGTGGTCAACATTTGGTCAGCACCATAGCCACCAGGTTTAATGGCGTGTTTCTTAGAGCTTTGGAAAGTGCCAATAAAGGTATCGTCACCCTGGAGTACCATAAAACAGCTCGTCGCTTCCTGATGAAATTTCCTGAGGGGCGTAAAATGATGACTTTCTTATTTTGTCCTGAATTGTTTGACATGTTGGGCGGAGACATGGAGCTGAGGAAGAAAGTAGAACAAAAACCCGAATTACCAATCATTGGCGACAACGAGACTTTTGCCAAGTATTTTCGTACCCCGGTAGAACTGAACCGATGTGGTGGAGTACAACGTGGTGGGACACACCACTGTACCGTTACTGCGTGTCATTCCTTTCAAAGTGGATTCTGCCGCGAACGCTGACGAGGAAGGTGGAAACACTTACCACGTCCACCGCGAATTTGTCCATCCTCACTATTTGCCGGTCAGCAAGTCGTATTTGGACACGGTCAACATTACTATAAAAGGAGATTTGGGACAAAATATTCCATTCACCAAAGGAAAAGTCACGGTGAAACTCCATTTTCGAAAACGGTTCTCTCACGACTCGTAGGTCATGTATCCAGTGTACCGAGGGGTTGCTCGACAGCGAGGACACGGTTTAGGAGATATGTTAAAATCGGCCTTTCGTTCGGTGGCCCCAGTGTTGAAACCGATGGTGACACGCGGATTGCACGCCTTGAAAGATGCGGCACTGACGCAAGGCAAAGAATTTCTCCAAAATGTCATCATCGACAAACAAAACCCTAAAGAAGCTTTCATGAGGGCAGGCAAAAATGTCTTGCTGCAAACGGGCAAAGACATTTTAGGCCGACGAGACACACCTATAAATGCCCTGCACGCTACCGAGTCAGACATTCAGCAAGGACAAGGCAGAAAGAGACGACGAAGAAAACACCCTTTCACCAGACTTCAAGCTAGAAAGGCCAAGGAAAGAAGAACCGTTTGAGACTTAGACGTTTTCGATTATTGACGGAACTGGATCTGTTTGCCATGCCCCCCCCCCACCATGATGACGATGCCAGAATCCCAATGGGTGGAATTTCACCCCGTCTCCTCATGGACAGCCTCAGCTCCCATCGAGTTTGAAATCAAAGGACAGCCCGAAGATTACATCGATCTGAATAGCAGTTACTTGTACCTGAAAGTCAAAGTTATCGATGAGGATAATTCGCCCCTAGATGGCGATGAGGTAATAGCTCCCGTCAACAATTTCATGCATTCCTTGTTTAGCGGAGAGGACTTGTACTTGAACAACAAACTGGTCAGCAGCAGCATGGATACTTACCCTTATCGAGCGTACCTGGAAAATCTCTTGACGTACGGAATAGATGCCAAGAACACTCATCTCAATGCCTGTGTGCTATGGGAAGCTGACGAAGCAGGCCAGTTTGAAACATTCGAAACTAATGCAAGCAAAACACCAAACAATGACGGATTTGTAGAACGAAGAAACATAATTAAAGATGGACAGAGTTTAGAACTGATGGATCGTTTGCATTTGGACATGTGGTTGCAAGAGAAATATTTGCTGAACGGGGTGAATGTTCGCCTGAGACTGAATCGTAGCAGTGCCGCTTTCCATTTGATAGGTATTACCGCTTGCAAAAATGTCATCGAGGAAGCTAGGCTCTACGTAGGACGCGTGGAAGTGTTACCTAAAGTGGGAAACGACATCAGTCAAACGTTGAGCAGAACGACCGCCAAGTATCCGATTCGACGCGTGGAAGTGAAAACCTTCACCATTCCCAAGGGACAGCGATCCATGATCGAAGATCATCTGTTCCAAGGACAGCTACCCAAACGTTTGATCGTTGGTATCGTCGAGAATACAGCTTTCAACGGAGATTTGGGTAAAAATCCTTTCTACTTTCAACACTTTGCGTGTCCAAGATCGAAGTCAGTCGCGATGGCAAGACCTTGTGTACCCGACCTTTCGAACCTGACTTTGAGAAGAAGAATTACTTGAGATCGTACTTGTCCCTGTACGAAGCCACCGGTCAGTTAGGAACCAACACCAGTCACGGCATTACGTACGACGATTACGCAGGAGGCTACGCTTTGTGGGCTTTCGATTTCACTCCAGACCAAGGCAGCAACGAGGGACATTTCCACCCTATAAAATCTGGCCAGATTCGTGTGGAAATTCAGTTTAAAGACCGAGTCCCTGATGAAACGTTGAACGTCATTCTGTATGCCGAATTCGATAATACCATAGAAATCAACAGTTTGAGAGAAGTCATTCTAGATTACTAGAAACCATGGAAGACTGTTATCCCTCTTTACCTAGTGGAGAAACTTTGGAGATGAAATGTGAGGAGACTGTGGAAGAAGAAGTGATCATGATGAAGTCGAGATGGCCAGAACAAGAAGCCCATTTAGTCTCCTGTTTTGCCAAACACTTGGTGGAAAAAATGACGGAATTGATCAAGAAAAATTGCTATGGATGTCAAAATGATCATCCCAGTCAAATTCAACACGATAAATGCCTGATGTTGAGCCAAGAAGAAAAATTGGACGAGTATCTGGACGAAGCTTGGAGTCTCATCTCGGACAAAGACGTGTTACACCAGTGGTATAAAGACTTGCGTGAACATTCCTGTCCACCATTAACCACTCAAGAGATCCATCGTATCGAAGCTCTCCTGAATCAGAGTGAGGAGACGAAACGAAGAAACGGTTATTTGTCAGACATTTTCAAGCAAAAAGTCAGGATCGAATTGACAACGTATTATTACCTGTGAAGAAGAAAACAACACAAATGGATACCTGGGAACTTTATTACCTTTTGAACCACAGTTCGTATACGGCTTCTTGGAATCCTGTCGTCTGTACTAAAGATGAACTCCCTCATCGCAAACCTCAAGACCATCTAGCTTATGTGATCAACACGGACGACAGTCATCTCCCAGGAACCCACTGGGTAGCCGTCTACTTTCCTCAAGAAGGATGTGTGGAATATTTCGATTCGTATGGATTGCCTCCTTTGGAAGACGATATCATCGGCTTTATGAGAAGAAATGCTCAAACCACCCGATTCAATAATGTGAAATTACAAGGCACAGATTCCTTGGTGTGTGGACAGTACTGTGTGTATTTTCTGCATCATCGCAGCCTGGGCTGTTCCTTAGAACATTTAGTGACTCATTTTGATCCTCGTTCTTCTTCTAGAAACGATGTGAAAGTAGATCGATGGTTTTGTGACAATTATGCTTATCTTTTGTCTCAAGCTAGGAAACGTAGTGTCCATCAATGGCCTAATGATTTCCAACAGTGGAAATCACAATTTCATTCACAACGTTGTCAGCCCTGTTTAAAGTAGACTGTAAATTGAGAAAAAAATGTTTGATGTTATCATGTTGGATTATTGTTTAAAATATGTTAGAGTTGATGTTTAGTGTTAAGTGATTATTGAATAAAAAATGTTGTGTTTTGAAAAAATGCCTTTGTCTTTTGTTTAGCTATAAGAATGTTGGATTGATGCTCTTTAATTTCTTACTATCCCTCTCATGACACTCATTGAACGTTGCGACTCGAAAACCGTAGAGGGGTGTTTTCCTTCACGTCCGCGCTTTGACTTTAAGAACCGGGGCAGTTTCCAGTCTAAACATCCATTGTCGACTCATCCTCCTACGAAGATGTGCTCCAAACTAGCTAAGCTCAACGAAGCCTACGTGAATTTGCAAAGGGTCAGACACAGTCTGATACCGAAGCCAGAAGAAATAGAGAATGTGAGAATGTTAAAAGTCACTTAAGACCTGATAGAAGAGCTCTTCAGAGAAGAAGTGAACAGGGAGAAAGAAGAATGGACAGAGAAGTACATACTTCAGAGACAGCAGCAACAGCAGCAACAACAACAACAACAGCAGCAGCAACCTGAAGCTGACAGAGGCTTTGTCGATTGTCGTATCGACACCAAAGAGTTCTTCTTCTCTTTCCGAAGAAGCAGACCTATCGCCAGAAAGTCTATCCTCAGAGGACATCGCATTCTTAGAAACTAAAAAAGATTGCCATAGCAAACAAAAAACAGCCCTTTTCAGGACTACCCCAATACTCTAGAAAAGAAATAACCATCAATTTGCCAATGTGTGTAGGTAGAGTAGTGTGAAAATAAACACTAACTCTTTTTTAAAAAATGTGAGGGTATGTGTTTGTGTTTGTAAGTGCTCACGTACGTTGGTATGGATAGTAGATTAAAATGATGTCTTTTTTGGTGTTCGAGGTGTTTATTAGGGGTTAGATTGGATTGCTTTGCGTATGTGGATAGTCTATTGAAGTGGTTAATAAAAAAATTTTTAGAATAGTAATGGGTAGCATAAAAAAGTGAGTGAGTGTTTCTTTTAGGTCCGCGCGTTGTTTGGTCATGATCTAGGTAAGATCAATTTTATCTTTTTAGGGGATGTTTTCCTTCACGTCCGCGCTTTCACTATAAATTGAAACTCGCTGGGCAGTCTAGCTACCCTTGTTGATTGATCAACACAAGAATGAATAGCAGAATAAGCAAACTTCTTGAACTCCAGATACATCTGGAATATGTCAGGCGCCTGTTAAATGAACTGGCCGCGGAGGCTATAGTAGAAGAGGAAAGAATAAAGAAGGAAGAGGAGGAGAGAAGACAGAGGGAAGAGGAGGAAAAGAAAATAGGAGAGAGGATGTCGTACAATATTCCCGAGACAGAGGATTGGGGTGTTGAAGCGAATCATCCTCCCTCTGCGCTCCCCAGAAGAAAGGTGAAAGGAGACTGGGGAAGAAGATGCGTGTGTGGCGCCAGGCCAGGAAGGTGCCATCATTAGATAGGTGCATCTGGAGTTCAAAAAAAACCAACAGCCCTTTTCAGGGCTACCTAATACTCTAGAAAAGAAATAACCATCACTTTGCCAATGTGTGTAGGTAGAGTAGTGTGAATATAAACACTAACTCTTTTTAGTGGGAGTGTATGTGTTTGTGTTTGTGTTTGTAACTGATCAAGTAAGTTTGTGTGAATAGTAGATTATGGGTTTGTTTATTGTTTCTTAGCGTATGTGAAGAGTATAGTTTGGGTTTTATTATAAGTAGTGAAGGGGGGTAGATTAGCGACAATGGGAATTAGCATTAAAAACACCCTTGGGTCAGATTAGCGACAAGGGAAATTTAACATGGAGAAAAATCGTGGGTCAGATTAGCGACAAGGGAAATTAACATGGAGAAAAATCGTGGGTCAGATTAGCGACAAGGGAAATTTAACATGGGAATAAATTGTGGGTTAATATACGTACAAGGGGAATTGAACATGGGATTATTTTTTCTAAATTTTTTTTAAAAAAAGGGGTAGGCAATGTAAAGGCTATCTCTTTTCGATAAATATGGGGGCCCTGAAAAGGGCCTTTGGGTTTATGTTAATGTATTCATTAACATAAAGGGCACCGCATTGGTCTTCTTCTTGGTCTTAGGCCGCGTCTCACTGTTGGTCCGTAAATCAGCACTCTTTTCAGGCATCCTTGTCTTTCAACGTAGATCCTACGTATCCACAGGCTGGTGTTTGTCCTGTGGACAACGGTCCACTTGGATCGGACATACATGAGCAAGTCTGTCCGAAACATCATGGAAGACACAAGGGTGGATGACTCAACTGTGGTCCACATCTTGAAGCGACGAGAACAGGTGAATCAATGCAGTGAACTGCGCTTATTTATAGGCAGAGGTAGGATTGAAACGGATTGAGTTCATTCACCAATCCGAACACGCGTTACAAAATTCAGTCAGCTCGCATCCAATCCGAAGAGAGCAGTCTGTCACGTCACGTAGTCTATATAGATTCGCTAGCGCTTGTGTGCAGTCAATCTATGCGACAGTGATTCAACATGACGGAAACTCAGAAAACGATCCAATGGGGTGCACCAACAGGGGAGACCGCCCAAGGGAACCCGGACTTACTTTCAGAAGAGGTGAATTGGGATTTTGTGGATTTTCTCTCCTCGCAAGAATTTGTTCCGGAACCTTCGTTACCTTCTTCATTACCGCAAGTGGAGAATTTTAGACAGAGACAGAAAGAAGAATTGGAGAAATTTATACAACGACAAAAGGAAGCGGAACAGGCTTTTCTCCTACAGCAACAGCAAGAAGAAGAGGTAAGAAAAAAACAACAGCAGCAACAGCAAGAAGAAGAAGTAGCAGCAAAGAAACAAGAGGGTGAAAATCAAACGGTCACGGTACTGTTGGACATTTTAGCGGAGTTAGGAAGTCTGAAACAAATGTATCAGACTTCTTTATTACGACCGAAGAGAATACGACCTTCCCGAGCTAAACACGTCAACCCTGTGACTAAGCCTACCGTACCACCCTTAGTGATTTCAACCCAATCATTATCATCATCATCAACATTACGCAGTCCAGAAGTAGGCCTTGGCCGTGGCAAAGGCTTAAGGCAGTTAAAATTGATTGCTTAAACTCACCCCTGCACCATAAAGAAAAAAGGCCCTTTTCAGGGCCACCCACATTTCTCGAAAAGAAATACAATTTCAATTTGCCAATAACTCAAAAAAAACCCACCCATTTTACCCCTACAGTACGTGTCTTTGTATGAGTGCGTGACTTTAGCTTCTTATTTTAAAATCAAAACTCAAAGACACTTACCTTATATCATTAATTTATTCTTTTATCCATTGTTACAATCCAATTCACAATTCACAATACAAAACTTTAAAAAGTTCATTAACTTCTTCTTTCTCCTTGTTTAGTCTCTCTGTTTTTTAAATTTCTTCACCGTCTTATCCTCTTCTTTCACCTCATTTTCTTCCCTTCTTCTTTTCTTCTCCTGTTTCTTTGCCTCTTGTAAATAGAATTGTCTTCTTTCTTCCTCTTCTTCCTCTGAAGAATCCCTCTCTTCCTCTGAAGAATCCCTTTCTTCCTCTGAAGAATCCCTCTCTTCTTCTGAAGAATACCTCTTTTTTCTGATTCCTCTTGTTTCTTTTTTGAGCAATCTGGAGACCAATGTCCTTTTTCTTTACAATAATAACAGGTGTCTTTACTTTTGTCCTTTTTAGCCCCTGTTCTTTTCTTTTTTGACGGTCTGGACACTCTGAAGACCAATGCCCTTTCTTCTGACAGATATAGCAAGTATCCTGACTTTTATCTCTAAAGGAAGGAGAGTAGTCCGTAGGCTGGTCTGAAGAGAATTTTCTAATGATCCCTCGCAAAGCTCTGACGAAACGTTCCATCTGGTTAGTCTCTTCCATCGTTGTGCTCGGCTTGAGAGTGAAATGAATAGTGAAAGGACAAGACACACACCCTTTTATATACGCTGGTCTGCCATGACTATAAATTAGTCTATGGTGTTTGAACTTGAGTCATTTGACGTTTTTCACTCAAGATGAAACGATCCTATTCATTCGAGAAGAAAGAAGAAGAAAGTAAGAGGCAGAAACGTGATCTATCGCCTCGTACCAGGGCTGAAATCTTGGCACAAATTCATGCCAGTGATTTTGAAAAGGACATGAGTGAACCAGAATTTGAAACCTCTAAACCAAGTTCACCACCCTTAGTCAACCCTGAAAAATACTATTCCATTCGAGAGACGGAAAAGCGCTCCTCTAGAAAATTTAGAACCACGGCTTACAAATACACGGTGAAGTTTAAAGATTTCAAGGCTGAAGTGCCGTTAGAGAAAGCAGAAGTGTTCATCACTGGGGTGTGGGGTTCTTTGCTCACTGCACTCAAGCGACAATGTCAACCCAAAGAAGACCACCGCTTGAGACTTTCCATACAACACGACGGTTTGAAATCCCCTGTTTGGATCGAGTTTAGCACCCCTGCAGAATTGACCGTTTCCAAAGTCATGGACAAGATTCAACACGTACAACAATCTAATGATCAGTTTGACATCACCGATGGTAAAACCACACTGGACATGACCCACGTCTCTCCTCCTCAAGGAACTGGATTCAAAAAGATGTTATTGGTGAACGACCTTCGCAGCACCAAAAAGAGTCTCGTCCAAATTAACAACCCTCAAGACCAGATGTGCTTAGCCCGAGCCATCGTGGTGGTACGAACCTATGCCAACAAGAACGACACGGCAGAATGGAAAAGAACCTGGAAAACTATTCAACGATCCGATCGAGCCAAACAACGAAATGAAGCAGAACTCCTGTTACAACAAGCCGGACTGTCCAAAGACACACCCTGTGGCATTCCTGAGATGCAAAAATTGCAAGATGCCCTAGCTCCACGCTACACCTTGAAAGTGCACCCTCAAGAAGTGCGCGGACCTCTGTTGTTTCGAGGCCAAGACTTTAAGGACGGAAAATACATTCATGTCTATTATCACGATGAACATTTCGATACCATTACCAGTATCACCGGATTCCTGGGATACAGTTATTACTGTGAGAAATGTGACCATGGTTATAACAATCGAGAGCAACACAAGCATTGTGGATCGAAATGCACAGGATGTTTGGCCTCTTCACCCTGTCTGAGCGAAGAACCAGTGCCTTGTTCAACTTGTCTGCGCACGTTTGTCAGCCCTACCTGTTACCAACAACATCTGAAAACGCAAGGTTCACAGAAGAAATGCGCTTGTCAACTGCTGGGATTGTGCTCTACGTGTGAACAAGTCATACGTACCAATAATACCAAGGCACACGTATGTTCAGGAAAGAAAATATGTCACATTTGTCACCACATCGTGGACTTGGAACACCAATGTTACGTGCAAAAATACCAACCCCCACCAGAGAAAGAGGACGGTCACAAGAAGAAAGGCAATTTCATCTTTTTCGATTTCGAATGCATGCAAGAAACCGGCATTCACATTCCTAATTTCTGCGTGGCTCATCACGCGTGCGAGAAGTGCATTCAAGAACCTATCTTCAGTCATTGCCCTCACTGCAGCAAGATTCCCGGAGGGCGTGAAAAAATCTTTCGGGGGCCGAACACGTTAGCCGATTTTGCCCAATGGGTCTTAGACCCCGTCGACAAGACGTGGAGCCAAGAGGACATCGAACGTTACGGAGATTGTCATCGTCATGCCACGGTGATGGCTCACAATTTCTCCGGATACGATGGACAGTTTCTTTTGAGGTACTATACGGAACAAGGCACCGAGCGTCCTAAAGTGACTTTGAACGGAGCCAAAATCATTTTCATGCAAGTGGGACAAGTACAGTTTAAAGATTCGATGAGCTACTTGGCCATGCCTTTGAGTCGAATGCCTAAAACGTTTGGAATGACAGAAATGGCTAAAGGGTACTTTCCACACTTTTTCAATACGGAAGCCAATCAACACGCCGTTCTACCCCATTTACCTGAGGCTCACTATTACGACCCCGACAACATGCGTACCGAACAACGAGAAGCTTTCTACGCTTGGTACCAGGCTCACGCCTCGGACCCTTTCGACTTTCAGGAAGAAATGCTAAAGTATTGTCGTTCCGACGTGGACATTTTACGACGTTGCTGTGGAAAATTTCGAGAACTGTTCATGGAACACGGAGAGGTCGATCCTTTGAAAGAAGCTTGCACCATTGCCAAAGCGTGTTCCTTAGTGTATCGACAACGATTCATGCATGAAAACACCGTGGCTGTCATCAGTCCTCAAACGACCCACTATGTCAAACGTCAATACTTGGTCAAAGCCCTACGTTGGTTACATTACTTGTGCGACAAGGAAGACAAGTGGATTCAGCATGTCCGCAACGGAGGGGGTGAAAAGACCATTGGAACGTATTCGGTCGATGGCTGGGACTTAGAAAACCCCAAGATCGTGTACGAGTTTAACGGTTGCTTATTTCACGGATGTCCCGTCTGTTACCCTGATCGTAGCACTAAAAATCAGTTTTTACAACGAACCATGGAAGACTTGTACCAGGACACTTGTCAGCGGCGCCTAAAGTTGGAACAGGAAGGATACCAAGTGGTGGAAATGTGGGAACACGAGTACGATCACCGTTTGAAAACCGATCCCGAGTTTAAACGCCTCGTGGAAAGTTACCAGTTCATGGACCCGCTGAACCCGAGGGATAGTTTGTACGGAGGAAGGACCAATGCCACCTGTTTGCTGTACCAAGCCGACGAAGAGAAAGGAGAAGAAATCAAATACTTGGACGTGTGTTCGCTGTATCCCTACGTGTGCAAATATTGTCGCTTTCCTGTAGGGCACCCGCAATTGCTGACGGAACACATCGACCTGATAAACATTCGACAATACGAAGGCTTGATCAAGTGTAAAGTTTTGCCTCCCACGAACCTATACCATCCCGTCTTACCTCACCATTGTCAAGGCAAACTGATGTTTCCCTTGTGCCGTACTTGTGCCGAAACGTGCAACCAAGACCAACCTTGCCATCACAGCCAGGAAGAACGTGCCTTGATGGAACCTGGGTCAGCGTAGAATTGTTCAAAGCTCTGGACATGAGATACCAACTGTTAGAAGTGTATGAAATTTGCCACTTTCCCAAGACACAACAATACCACAAATGTGACCCTACTCAAAAAGGCATTTTCGCAGACTACGTGGATGCCTTTTTGAAACTGAAGCAAGAAGCCAGCGGCTATCCTTCCTGGTGTCACACTCCCGAAGACGAAATAAAATTCAAAGAGAAATACTACGAACAAGAAGGCATCACTTTAGACCTCATCGAGAAAAACGAAGGCAGGCGATCGTTTGCCAAAGTGATGTGAAATTGCTTGTGGGGTAAAATGGCACAACGACCGTGTTTACCCAAGACGGAATATTTGACAGAACCTTCCCGCTACTTTCAGATGATTCACGACAAAACCAAATACATGAAACACGTGGACGTCGTTCGAGAGAATTTAATCTTGGTCAATTACGAAGAAGATCTGGACATTGTACAAGACGACCCTTTTGGAAATGTCATCATTGCGGCTTACGTGACAGCCCATGCTCGCTTAAAATTGTACGAAGCTTTAGAACTGTTAGGGGAACGCGTCCTGTACTTTGACACGGACAGTTGCATTTACATCTATCACCCGATTCAACATCACCCTAACATCGAAGGAGACCGTTTAGGAGCCTGGACAGACGAGCATCCCGACGACAAGATTCTAAGTTTCGTCAGTGGCGGTCCCAAAAATTACGGCTACGAATACCGTGACAAACAAGGAGAAGTGCACACGACGTGCAAAGTGAAAGGACTGACTCTGAATTATCGTACCAGTCGAGTGGTCAACTTTGGGGTATTGAAAGAAGCCTTGCAATCGGGAGAGGATGGAAACTTTAAAGTGACCACTTACCAACCGAACAAGATTGTACGTTTACCCACTCACCACATCGTCAGTCGACCTTTGGAAAAAGTTGATCAAATCGTGTACCAGAAGCGAGTTCGACTTCCCAATCATTTCACCTTACCGTATGGACACGTTGGTATATAACATTGGTTGTAAGAGGATAGCCACCCACCAGAAAGATGACTTCGCCACAGCAAGAATCGAGTGAGAAACCCGATGAGAACTCCAAGTTCAAACCCTACCATTTTCCAGTCTTTTTACCTGACCATTGTGATTGTGCCCGTCGATTGGACACGTTTCAGAAATGGCCTACGGATAGGGAAGGATTACCTTCTTCGCATGTTTTAGCTAGAACAGGATTTGTCTACTTGGGACCTGAGTCAGGATTGGGATACGAGGTACAGTGTTTCGCTTGCGGACTGAAGTTACGAATGGATCTATGTATCTATAAAGATTCAGCTATTCTGGAACATACTCGATGGTCTCCGCACTGCCCTTACCTTTCTATGGCCTTTCCACCCATCACACTACGGTACAATGTTGACGGTATCTTAGAGACGGTACCTTCCGAAACAAGACATAAAAACGTAAAAAAGGAAAGATGTACAAGCTGGATGTCACGGAATGGTGTAAATGTTGTTAATTAAATACATGTACTCGGGTTTCGTTTCTTTTCTCTGTACAACGATACCCGAGGGTGATTATAATATGGTCTATGTATTTCGAAATCGTGAGTACGATTCGTCCTGTGCCACACGTGCAAGGTGCCTTTGATAAAGAATAACGAAAATTCTAAAGGTATAAATACGTTACTACATGTAAAGGACCTTTACAATACTAATGGTTTTGTCAGCAAGCGGCCTGCTAAAAGGATTCGCACAACTCCAGCTGTAGGGCTGAGTTTTTGAGGGTAGGAATATCCGGGGTGTCCGGTGTTGTCAGAGGGTAGAAACGTCCGTGTGTACGGAGCGTTTAAGGTGCCGGAGCGTCTAATGTCTAGCGTCCGGAATGTCCAGAGGGACTAAGGTGACCCAGCTGTAGAGCCGTCAAAGGACCAGGGGGTCCGGAGGGTCTAATATTTTGCGTATCCGGAGGGTCTAATATTTCAAGTGATCATAGTATTCCGAGGGTCCGGAGTCTATATTGGTTGTGAAATTGATTCGGAGGAGCAGCGGATAAGGTGCACGGGTGATGGAGTGCATCTCCACACATGTATTTTTAGCTGTATGCTAATTTTGGGTTAGTAAGACCCAGGGTATTATTCAGGACTGGAAGGATAGATTGTATATCCGTTCTTGTTTAGTGAGATAATTTCGCTACCTGAGCGAATACATTTTTTTTACTATGTGTAAACGCTTACATTGTTTACTATTTGAGTGAACTATATTCATCTTTCCATTATTGAATCATTTGTGAAATCATTTATCCTGTATTTTAGGGTTACTGAACTAAATTTATTTTTATATTTTTTCCATCTTTGAAACTGTGCGGTTTTTTGTTAAATAGATCCAATATTTGGATTATAAATACGCACACATCTTCATAATCCACTATTCATCTAAATCGCCATATTAAACCATATATCTGTGTCGTCAAAACGTGTTCTGTTGTTAATCCGAGATATCCCACCCGGTTATCTTGTTACAAATGATGTCAGAAGTGGGATCATTTCGGATATAACAGAGCACTGAAATTGTTTTATTATATTTGTATGCTTTTTGTGTGTTTCAGATGCGTTTGACAAAGCACCAAGGTTAGGTAGATACCTAATATTACTTTATTTTTTGTATTTAATATTTTTGTTGCATTTCGTGAAAGAAAATACGGTTTGTGGTAATTACGTGGTTTGTATAAAACTGCACTTTAAGGTTGGTCACCACCAAACTTTTGAAATAACTTATATGAAAGAACTGGTAGAACTGGGGAAACAGTTTGGTTATGAGGGAGAGTCCCTTAGAAATTTCGTTCGTGAAGAACAAGCCCGGGAGAGGGACCAAAGATTAAAGGAGAGGGAATTAGAAAGGGAAAAATTTGAAAGGGAACAACAAATAGAAAGGGAAAAATTTGAAAGGGAACAACAAATAGAAAGGGAAAAAAGGGAAACCAAAAGGGAAATGATAGAATTAGAGAAGGGTAAGATTGAACTAGAGAAACAGGCTAAGAGGGAAAGGATAGAATGGGAAAGGGAAGCAGAGAGGGAGAAGTTAGAAGGGGAAGATAGAAATCGGCAGAAGGAATATCTAAGAAATTCTGAGCTATTGCAAGCTAAAAAAGAGGGGGAACATGATGTTAAACTGAGAGGTCCAAAATTGCCCCCATTTGAAGACGATAAAGATAATATGGATAGTTATCTAAATAGGTTTGAGAGGTATGCTACGGTACAAAAATGGAAGAAAGACGATTGGCCGCTCCATCTTAGCGCGTTATTGAAAGGTAAAGCGTTAGACGTGTATTCGCGTTTATCCACGGCCGATTCGCTCAATTACCCCGTGTTGAAAGAGGCACTTCTCAAGAAATATGAACTAACCGAGCAAGGGTTTCGCAAGAAGTTTAAGTATAGTAAACCAGATAGAGGCGAAACATTCACACAGTTCGTCAGTAGGACTTGCAATTATTTGCAGCGATGGGTGGAATGTGGTAAAGTCGTCAGGACATTTGAGGGTCTTGTCGATTTCTTGCTTCGTGACCAATTGTTAACAACTTGTGGCAAGGAGTTATATTTATTCTTGAAGGAAAGATCCTTCACAAATGTACATGAAATGGCCACACAGGCGGGTTTGTTCGCCGAAGCTCGGGGAGGTTCGCAGAATGTCATCACGCGAGATGTCAAAGGTGGGAATCAGGTCAACGACAGAAAACCCAGGGAACCTGAAAAATCTGGTAGGAGTAACCAGGGGAGGCGGAGTGACATGCAATGTTTCATTTGCAAGGAAGTGGGTCATATCTCCCACTATTGTCCTAAGCGGAAGGGACCAGTCCAGAAAGTAGCGGTAGCCATTAGAGGCAGAAGATCGGTAAATGGAAAACTTAATGTTTCTCAGCAAGTTAAGCGGAAAGCGGTGCGTGAACCGGTGGTGCGTTCAGAGATCAGTCGCGATGTGATCCAATCAATCGGCACGTGTATTTTTCCAGAGGCACGGGTGCCGACCGCAAACGGCACTGTTAACGGACAAGAAGTCACCGTTCTACGAGACACGGGATGCACTACTGTAGTCGTGAAACGGAGCTTAGTCCGCGATGATCAATTGCTTGGGGTTAAATCACCTTGCATGTTGCTTGACCAGACAATCGACCACGTTCCAGTTGCAAGGATAATGATAGATACACCTTTTTTGACCGGGACTGCGAAAACTTTATGAGTAGCCAACCCGATCTATGAACTGACGATTGGCAACGTACCGGGTTCTAGACTCCCAACCATAGCAGATTTCCGATTCCCTATCATCCAGACAGTGCAAACTAGGGCTCAGGTAAAGGAGGAAAATAAACCTTTGCGTAAGTTTAAAGTACCGGAAGCCATTACTGATATATCCCGCGAAGAATTCCAAAATGAGCAAAAACGTGACGCGTCTTTACGTGCAACCTCTGAGAAGGCATTAACGGGTACCGTGAGAAAGTGTAAGAACGGGGGTTCCTCTAAATTCCTTGTTCGAAAGGGTTTAATGTACAGGGAATACTCTACATCGGATAGGAAGTTCTTGCAATTAGTGGTTCCCCAGAAATTTAGGGCACATGTATTAAAGGTCGCGCACGAGTCGAGTATGGCAGGTCATTTAGGCGTAAAGAAAACAACGGATAGGGTATTAAGAGAATTTTATTGGCCTGGCGTCAGTAGCGACATAGCGCGGTTCTGTCGCTCGTGCGACGTTTGCCAGAAGACGATCTCTAAAGGCAGGGTAACTAGAGTACCGTTAGGTCAGATCCCTTGATAGATACTCCGTTCAAACGAGTAGCCATCGACATTGTAGGACCAATATTTCCGCATACAGATCGGAAAAACCGATACATCTTGACACTGGTAGATTACGCTACCAGATATCCAGAAGCCATAGCTTTCCCATCAATTGAAACCGAACGTGTAGCCGAAGCGCTCGTAGACATGTTCAGCAGGGTCGGAGTGCCCGAAGAGGTTCTTACGGATTGTGGAGCGCAATTCACCTCAGATCTTATGGCAGAAATTAGTAGGTTGTTGTCCCTTAAACAGTTACGCACAACACCTTACCATCCTATGTGCAATGGATTGGTCGAGAAATTCAACGGCACATTGAAGCAAATGTTGCGGAGAATGTGTGCGGAAAGACCGAAGGATTGGGATAGATATATGAACGCCCTTCTGTTCGCATATCGTGAGGTTCCTCAGGAAAGCTTGGGTTTCTCCCCGTTTGAACTATTGTACGGTAGGACAGTTCGTGGTCCTATGCGCATACTTCGTGAACTGTGGACAGACGAGGTCGCGGACGAAGAAGTTAAGACCACATACCATTACGTAGTTGATTTGCGCGAAAAATTAGAAAGTACTTGTCAAATGGCGCAAGACGAACTCGCGAAATCTAGTCGTAGGTACGCCAAGTACTACAACCGAGGAACTCGGAGTAAAAAAATTGACGTAGGCGATCAAGTGTTGGTGCTTCTCCCAACGAATAACAACAAGCTGCTAGTCCAATGGAAAGGGCCATATGAAGTCAGACAGGTGAAAGGCGAAATGGATTATATCATTGATTTGGAGGGAAAGTCCAAGACATTTCATGCCAATATGCTTAAACTCTACGTAGCGAGACCTGGACAAACGATTGATAAAGGGATTTTGAATGTAGTATGCGTTGCGGTGATAGAGGATAGGTCTGGTGACGAAGCGGAATTCGTCTCCAGCACAGAAATACCCCTTGAATACCCCATGGACGTTGGTAAAGAAAGTATTGACCAGATAAATGTATGCCCTGAGTTATCGGAGGGTCAACGTACACAGATTATGGAGGTTTTGTCCAAATACCCAGATGTGTTCACGGACAGACCAGGCTGTACGGGTCTAATTCGACACGAGATCAAATTGAATACCACTGAGCCTATCAGGATTAAAGGATATCCGATACCCTTTAATGCACGGGAGACAATCAGCGAAGAAGTGATGAAAATGTTAGACCAGGGAGTGATCGAACCTTCAAACTCCCCATACTCGTCCCCCGTAGTGTTAGTCAGAAAGAAAGACGGGACCAACCGGTTTTGCATCGACTTTCGGCAATTAAACAAGATCACCGTATTTGATGCAGAACCAATGCCAGATATGGAAAGTGTATTTTCAAAATTGGCAGGTCATAAATACATTTCCAAATTAGATCTAAGCAAGGGATATTGGCAGATACCCATCGCCGATAATGTCCGCGAGTTGACGGCATTCGCGACTCCCAAAGGACTGTTTCAATTTAAAGTTATGCCTTTCGGTTTAGTCAACGCCGGTGCGTCGTGCGTTCGTCTCATGCGCAAATTATTAAACGGAACGGAAAACGTCGACAGCTTCGTAGACGACATCTTTGTTTACACGCATACATGGGATGAACATGTTAAGGTATTACGGGATCTGTTCGATAGACTTCACATTGCAAACCTTTCAGTTAGGCCTACTAAGTGTAGCATAGGGTATTCCAGTCTGGAATGTTTGGGACATCTGGTAAGTGGACTAGGCCAGTTGCAACCTCATCCAGATAAAATAGGAGCAATCAGGGATGCCCCTAGACCAGAGACAAAAAAACAAGTAAGGTCTTTCCTAGGTCTAATCGGGTTTTACAGGAAATTCGTCCCCAACTTTTCGGCTATTGCCAGCCCATTAACGGATTTGACTAGGAAGGGGCAACCGAATAAAGTTTCATGGGGTGTATGCCAGGAAAAAGCGTTTAACACTCTAAAACACAAACTGGTAAGTGCACCAATTTTAAAGTTGCCGGAAATAGATAAACCTTTTGTACTGAGGACTGATGCGTCCGATACGGGTCTTGGGGCTGTTTTGCTACAGGAGCAAGGGGGGATGAAATTGCCCATTGCTTATGCAAGTAGGAAATTGCTCCCTAGAGAGGGAAAGTACTCCGTGATTGAAAAGGAGTGCCTAGGTTTAGTATGGGGAATAGGAAAATTCCATACATATCTTTTTGGGAGGGAGTTTACCTTGCAAACGGACCATCAGCCGCTTTTATATTTGAATAAAGCAAAGGTCACCAATGCAAGATTGATGCGTTGGGCGTTGTCTTTGCAACCATACAGTTTTCGAATCGAGGCAATTCGAGGGTCAGAAAATGTGGGAGCTGATTTTTTAAGTAGGGTGTAATTAGCAAATCATTTCGTTCGGTCTGAAAATTGGAAGTTTTAATAATGATTCATTGTTCACATTCCGTGATTGTTCTAAAAGTGATACCACTTCTTTTTAGGGGGGAGGTATTGTCATGGAATGGTGTAAATGTTGTTAATTAAATACATGTACTCGGGTTTCGTTTCTTTTCTCTGTACAACGATACCCGAGGGTTATTATAATATGGTCTATGTATTTCGAAATCGTGAGTACGATTCGTCCTGTGCCACACGTGCAAGGTGCCTTTGATAAAGAATAACGAAAATTCTAAAGGTATAAATACGTTACTACATGTAAAGGACCTTTACAATACTAATGGTTTTGTCAGCAAGCGGCCTGCTAAAAGGATTCGCACAACTCCAGCTGTAGGGCTGAGTTTTTGAGGGTAGGAATATCCGGGGTGTCCGGTGTTGTCAGAGGGTAGAAACGTCCGTGTGTCCGGAGCGTTTAAGGTGCCGGAGAGTCTAATGTCTAGCGTCCGGAATGTCCAGAGGGACTAAGGTGACCCAGCTGTAGAGCCGTCAAAGGACCAGGGGGTCCGGAGGGTCTAATATTTCGAGTATCCGGAGGGTCTAATATTTCAAGTGATCATAGTATTCCGAGGGTCCGGAGTCTATATTGGTTGTGAAATTGATTCGGAGGAGCAGCGGATAAGGTGCACGGGTGATGGAGTGCATCTCCACACATGTATTTTTAGCTGTATGCTAATTTTGGGTTTGTAAGACCCAGGGTATTATTCAGGACTGGAAGGATAGATTGTATATCCGTTCCTGTTTAGTAACATAATTTCGCTACCTGAGCGAATACATTTTTTTTGCTATGTGTAAACGCTTACATTGTTTACTATTTGAGTGAACTATATTCATCTTTCCATTATTGAATCATTTGTGAAATCATTTATCCTGTGTTTTAGGGTTACTGAACTAAATTTATTTGTATATTTTTTCCATCTTTGAAACTGTGCGGTTTTTTGTTAAATAGATCCAATATTTGGATTATAAATACGCACACATCTTCATAATCCACTATTCATCTAAATCGCCATATTAAACCATATATCTGTGTCGTCAAAACGTGTTCTGTTGTTAATCCGAGATATCCCACCCGGTTATCTTGTTACACTGGAGACTGCATTGCGACTAGTATAAAAATGGGATATGGTCAAGATCGATAGTTCATTGTGACTACCAAGACCGAGCGAACAAGATGAATACTTTGAAAGAGACATCGTTCCAGTTTGGGGATTGTAAAAAAGTTGTATCTTCCTCTAGTGTGACTAATATTGGATGGATAAGACCCATGCATTGCGACGGAAAATGTCCGGAAGGAAACTGCGATTGTCCATGTGGTTACCATTGTAATTGCGTGACGGAGCTTGCAGACGAGTGCGATTGTGAGCCTTGCGATGGGTACGATGCTGTACGTTGTGACTTGAGCGATGCCGTAAAGCATCATGGGAACTTTGTTCTCACTGCCCCTGTCATGGAAAGTGATGCTGTGCGTGTCAAACCTGAGGGATGCGAAAGCGATGCCGCTCGTCCTCTTATACATTTTACCGGGTTTAAAGGGGAATGTTCACCTTCACGTCTACCCCCCTACGGATGTCATCCAGCCCTGAGCAAACTCCTGTTCCTGTCACCCAACCCTCATCGAAACGAACCTGTGAAAAACGAATATTCGTTTCCTGTGCGTTTGTCGGAATACTGTGACTTTGAAAATCGTCTTCAATCGTTCAAAGGAAAATGGCCTAAGTATCTGGGAGGACCGACCCCCGAAGAATTAGCCAGAGCCGGATTTTTCTACTTGGGCGAAGGAGATAAAGTCAAGTGCTTCAGTTGCGGTGTGTCACTTCACCACTGGGAACCGCAAGATTCGGCCTACGTAGAACATGCTCGATGGTCACCGAATTGTCATTACTTACCCTTAGTGGGACCGAGACATTGAAGTAACTTCTTACCATAATAATCTGTTCATGGATACTTTACAAGAGAACATTTGTGCTTTGCCTGTGGAGTTGAGAGAACGCATTTACCGAGAGCTGGTCAAAATACAAGTGAAACGTAAAGAACAATTGCATCTGTTACGTCACCGGTGTTTGAACCACTGGTACCTTCAGGCTATACAAGGACTGATTGAGTTGAAAGTGTTCCATTGGACAGACATTGATCAACGACCTCCTGGTTATAAAAAGGAATGGTTTGGTATTGACGATTCTATCTACTACATTGTAAACGTACTGCATCGAATTCCAGAGGAAGAGTTAACGAATTACCAACATCTTTCACGCAATGTCAACTTGGTGAAAGAGGAAACTTCTGAACGAATTGTAATGTGTAGATTAGTGGTGAAATGATTTAGATTCGACAATGCATTAAAACCATGTTTGTGCAAAGAGTACATTTCTTGTGTCAGACCAAAGAGGATTTAGTATGACCTATTCATGAATACTTTGCTAGAGAACATTCGTGCCTTGCCTGTGGAATTGAGAGAATGCATTTACCGAGAGCTGGTCAAAATACAAGTCAAACGTAAAGAACAATTGCATCCGATACGTCACCAGATCTTTAACCACTGGTACCTGAATGGTATAAGAGAACTGATTCGTCAGAAATTCTTTCAATGGTCAGACATTGTTCAAAACTTTGAGGTCGCTAATGATCGACATGTTCATGATTATGGTTACTTCGAGATTCACCTAGTGCAACGCATTGAGGAAGACAAGTTAAAGGATTACAAACATATTTTACGTGGAATCTGCTTAGCGGAAGAGGAAACACCTAAACGAACTCTGACGTTTCGGTTACAGTATGCAAAATTTAGATTCTCTACTGGAGAACGAAGATCTCTGGCTAGAAAGTACGTGTATTGCATCCGAAAAAAAGAGAATATAAAAACAGGCTGCCATGCCAGGGTTTATGTCACATGTCATCCAACAGATTCCGTGGAAGGAACTCAATGACCATATTCAAACCGTGGATCATTACCATCGATTATTACAAGAACTGTATCCGTTCAATTTGGGACGACAAGTGGTGTGTGTCTTAGTGACTTGTTTTTGGGGATTTCGTTTACCAGCCGATTCTTTGTGGACTCTTTACGATCAGTATTTACCACCTCCATGGCCTTAAATGGTCACGAAAAACTCCTTTTGCTCAAAGCCTTGCGTTTTCATTTGGATACTTCTCGACCTCAACAGGAAAAAAAGATTCGTCAACTTTTAGCTACCCAAGACGTGTATGACGATGTGTGTGTAGCTTGTGACTTACATCCCCATTGGACAGATGTCCGTGCCTGGAAAGAATGGGGTTTTGAGGCTTGGACCCAAGAAGTGGCCCAGTATGCACGAGAGTTGTTCAAGGAAAAAAGTTACTTTTCAACCCGTGTTAGTGACGGTGCCAGAAGAACCCGTCACCCAGGACAGGACTGTCGTGGACAGGCCTGAAAGACCCTTTCGGGAGGACACTTGTGTGACCTTACCCCCTACTATAGAACTGGTTAGAACATTACCCAAAACATGTTGTACAGACACTTGTGTTTATTCCACGTTAATGGTTATCATGTGCCTTTTATCCTTGTACTTAACCCTTTGGCTTTTATGTATTTTTGTCTTTCGTATTCATGTTTGAAAAAAAAACATTCAATAAACGTGTTCTGAAAAAGTATATAAACTCTTGTCTTGTTTGTTTTCGTGTCACAAGTGACATTTTTCACACCATGGCTACCTCTGCTGTCTCTGCTCCCTCTTCCTCTAGTGTCAAAGTCATCGACGAACACTTAGATCGTGCCAGTTGGGAGGCTTTGTATCTTCGCCATCCCTTTAACATGCTCATTGCTGGACCTAGCGGTTCAGGCAAAACCGAATTCGTCAAACGTTTGATCGAACATAAACATCATTTGATCGATCGGCCACCTCAACGGATCGTGTGGTGTTACAAAGAGTGGCAATCGGCGTACAGCCTCTTGCGAGAAAGTCAAGGCGATTCCATCGTGTTTGTGGAAGGCATTCCTAAAGAAGACGACGGCATCGTCTCTGACTCCCGTCAAACCCATTTGGTCATTTTCGACGACATGTTAGGAGAAGATGAAGAAGAAATTAAACTGTGGTTCACGCGCAAAGGGCATCACCGTAATGCCAGTGTCGTTTACATCACCCAAAATTTGTTTCAACAAAGTAAAGCCCATCGCACCATCAGTCTCAATGCGCATTACGTGGTCTTGTTTAAAAGCCCTCGAGATAAATCGCAAGTGCAAGTCTTAGCCAAACAGTTAGGCACGCCTTGGCTGACTCAGGCGTACGACGATGCCACTCAAACGCCACACGCCTATTTACTCGTCGATTTGAAACCTACGACCCCCGAGGATTTGCGATTTCGTACCCACTTGTTTCACCACTGGTGCCAAGACGGAGGGCCTGTCCTGTACACGTCTCCGTCCTCGACTTCATTTCACTCCCCATAAAAAAAATCTATAAAAACCTCAGACCCTTTCTCGTCTGCCTCACACAGTGTGAACATGACGTCCCTTCAGTCGCATCTTCCCGTCAAATTGATTCTGCCTTGTATGGCATCAGTCGAGAAAAAAATCCACAAACACGAGCTCGTGTCTTAGAAGCTAGTCTCAAAGAAGTCTTACGATGGTTCACGGTGACGGCACGTCAATTACTCCAAGGAATCATTGAGATTCCTCATCAAACCAAACGCTTTTTCGATCGAAACAAAGTCGCTTTGGTCCAACTGGCCGATCCCCGCATCGACACTCAAACCAAAAAACAAATCATTTTGAAACCTGGAGGGAGCGGTACTCTAGGAGGGGTCATCATTCGCTCACTCTTAAGATGGGATCCTAATGCCCCCAAAGTTATCCCCAAGACAAAAGTCCAACGAAGCCCCAAGAAGAAAAAGAAAAAGACCAGGTCCCCAAGAAGAATAACTTCTCCAGTGGCAGGACCCTCCTCTGACCAGACACCACCACCACCCCGGAAAAAGAAAAGAAGCCCCCAGAAAAAGAAACAGAGAAAAAGTCCCCAGAAAAAGAAAAGTCCACAGAAGAAAACTAGTCGCAAGAGAGGCACCTCGGCCAGGACGCAACCTTACACTCGCAAACCACGACCTGCCTTTTATCCTTGTACTTAACCCTTTGGCTTTTATGTATTTTTGTCTTTCGTATTCATGTTTGAAAAAAAAAACATTCAATAAACGTGTTCTGAAAAAGTATATAAACTCTTGTCTTGTTTGTTTTCGTGTCACAAGTGACATTTTTCACACCATGGCTACCTCTGCTGTCTCTGCTCCCTCTTCCTCTAGTGTCAAAGTCATCGACGAACACTTAGATCGTGCCAGTTGGGAGGCTTTGTATCTTCGCCATCCCTTTAACATGCTCATTGCTGGACCTAGCGGTTCAGGCAAAACCGAATTCGTCAAACGTTTGATCGAACATAAACATCATTTGATCGATCGGCCACCTCAACGGATCGTGTGGTGTTACAAAGAGTGGCAATCGGCGTACAGCCTCTTGCGAGAAAGTCAAGGCGATTCCATCGTGTTTGTGGAAGGCATTCCTAAAGAAGACGACGGCATCGTCTCTGACTCCCGTCAAACCCGTTTGGTCATTTTCGACGACATGTTAGGAGAAGATGAAGAAGAAATTAAACTGTGGTTCACGCGCAAAGGGCATCACCGTAATGCCAGTGTCGTTTACATCACCCAAAATTTGTTTCAACAAAGTAAAGCCCATCGCACCATCAGTCTCAATGCGCATTACGTGGTCTTGTTTAAAAGCCCTCGAGATAAATCGCAAGTGCAAGTCTTAGCCAAACAGTTAGGCACGCCTTGGCTGACTCAGGCGTACGACGATGCCACTCAAACGCCACACGCCTATTTACTCGTCGATTTGAAACCTACGACCCCCGAGGATTTGCGATTTCGTACCCACTTGTTTCACCACTGGTGCCAAGACGGAGGGCCTGTCCTGTACACGTCTCCGTCCTCGACTTCATTTCACTCCCCATAAAAAAAATCTATAAAAACCTCAGACCCTTTCTCGTCTGCCTCACACAGTGTGAACATGACGTCCCTTCAGTCGCATCTTCCCGTCAAATTGATTCGTGCCTTGTATGGCATCAGTCGAGAAAAAAATCCACAAACACGAGCTCGTGTCTTAGAAGCTAGTCTCAAAGAAGTCTTACGATGGTTCACGGTGACGGCACGTCAATTACTCCAAGGAATCATTGAGATTCCTCATCAAACCAAACGCTTTTTCGATCGAAACAAAGTCGCTTTGGTCCAACTGGCCGATCCCCGCATCGACACTCAAACCAAAAAACAAATCATTTTGAAACCTGGAGGGAGCGGTACTCTAGGAGGGGTCATCATTCGCTCACTCTTAAGATGGGATCCTAATGCCCCCAAAGTTATCCCCAAGACAAAAGTCCAACGAAGCCCCAAGAAGAAAAAGAAAAAGACCAGGTCCCCAAGAAGAATAACTTCTCCAGTGGCAGGACCCTCCTCTGACCAGACACCACCACCACCCCGGAAAAAGAAAAGAAGCCCCCAGAAAAAGAAACAGAGAAAAAGTCCCCAGAAAAAGAAAAGTCCACAGAAGAAAACTAGTCGCAAGAGAGGCACCTCGGCCAGGACGCAACCTTACACTCGCAAACCACGACCTGCCACGGCGGTGACTGCGTCTCTGACAGCCTCACGTTTATCCACTTCTCCGTTGATGACACCCAGAATTGAAGAGTACTTGGAGACGTTGATCACACCAAGAACTTCTCCGTTGATGACCCCCAAAAGAACTTCCCCAGTAGCAGGACCCTCCAATTTAGCGGCAGTGGCTGCTGCTCACAAAGTACCTTCTCCCAAAATCAAAGTCCATGAAAGATCGGGCATGTTACAAAGTTTACTGGATTTGTCCAAGCAAGAACTGGCTCGATTTAGTCCGTTGCGTACCCCTGCACGACGTGTCATGCCTGTCCTCAAACTAATACGACGTAAAGACAATCAGTGGCAACGCGTTCCAGTATAAAAAGGGCCTGTGACCAAGTAGGGTATCAGTGTTTTTTGGTGCTCCTGAAGACTCAAAGATGTCACCCTCCAGAAAACCCCAAGGAAAGAAAAGGAAAGGACTGCCGCCACGTTTAGCCAAACATGGGGACATGTTATCTGTCCTGTCCAAAGCTTCTCCACCCCTACGAAAAAAACTCATTCAAACGGCCTCCAAAGAGGTCATCGATACCGTGTGCGAATGTTGTTTGAACGTTTTGAAAGGTACGATCCCTTTGTCCAAACACCAGAAACAATGCTTAGGCAAACATCGTCACGTTCTTCGGAAAATGGTTCAAAAGAAAATTCCCATTCGTCAAAAAAAGAAGATGTTGGTCCAACGTGGAGGCATTTTGCCTCTCTTGTTAGGCCCCATACTGAAAGGAGTCTTGGGAACCATGTTGGGAGGACTGGTGGGAGCAAGATAAAAAGGCCCTCGGAAGTCCCAAGATCTCAGAATCGACCGCTGACAACCCCATGGAAGGACAAAAACTAGCTTTAGTGCCTTACAAACGATGGATGGAATACCATCGGTGGCAAGAACAACGCACCCCGCATTTACCTCCCAATCCCAATTTGAGCGAGATGTCCCAGTTACAACACGAATTGCAGTCCTTGATGGATCGCCAAGATTTGTCCGAAACAGAAAAATCTCAAAAGTACGGTCAACTCTTGCAACGACTGCAACTCTTTCACCAGAAAGCTTTAGACGAAACAGCTCTACCCACTCTGAAAGATTTTAAGACCTTGATGAAAAGTCCAGCACCATCATCATTACCACCACCACCACTACTACTACCATCCCCAGGGATCACCAGAGATGCTACCCCACGAAGACCTGAGGAAGAAGAGATGCGAGAAGTGTTTCAAACACCGTCAGCAGCTCCCATTTCGAGTAAGATTGCAGCATCCTTGTTGACCCCGTCCCCTACACCCCAACGAGAAGAAATGAAAGCTTGGGTTAAAAAGATGATGTCCACTCCTCCTTCGACAGAAGTGAAAAAGAAAGAAGGGAAACCAGAAGTGAAAAAAGAAAAGAAGACCAAAGCCATTCCATTGCCTCCTCCACCACCACCACCACCACCACTACCTTCGACTTCTACTCCCGTAGCCCATCGGACACGTAAATCCGTTTCCAAACCACCCTTTCGTCCCACCCAAAGTAGCATCACCGAAGAGTGGGTGACTTATTAACACACCAACCAACACAAAAAAATAAAAAATGGAAAAAGTCTTAGCCAGCATTTACTACGATCCCTCTCATCCTGCAGGTTACGCAGGAGTTCAAAAATTGTATCGTGCTGCCAAAACTCGACTGAAAAGTCTCCGTTTACCTCAAGTGCAACGATGGTTACAAGAACAAGCTACCTACACTTTACACAAACCCATTCGAAGCAAGTTTGCCAGAAGTCGCACCCGAGTGGAAGGCATCGATCATCAATGGCAAGCCGATTTAGCCGATGTCTCTCATTTGGCCAGCTACAATCGTGGCTACAAATATTTGTTTTGTGTCATCGACGTCTTTTCCAAATTTGCCTGGGTCGTGCCCTTGACTTCCAAATCGAGCAGCGAGTTAGTGCGAGCCCTGCAACGGGTGTTGAAACAAAGCGGTCGTCACCCTCTTCGATGGCAAACGGACAAAGGCACCGAATTTCTGAACCAAGCTTTCCAAAAAGAATTAAAGAAACGTGACATTCATTTTTTTACCACCGAGAATCCCGAAACCAAAGCCAGCATCGTGGAACGTTTTCAACGCACTTTGAAAGAACGCATGTGGAAATATTTTACGCATCACCACACTCTGAAGTACATCGAAATCTTACCGCACCTGGTGCAAGCGTACAACCAATCTTACCATCGAAGCATCGGACGTGCCCCGCAAGACGTGACTCCCGACAACGAAGTGCTGGTGTTTGAGCGTCTGTTCGGTACGTCCCCGACGAGGGCTGTCCCCAAGAAAAGTGGAGAGTTGACCGTAGGAGATTGGGTGCGCATTGGCAAAACCAAACGCACTTTTGACAAAGGTTACTTACCTAACTGGACGACCGAATTGTTTCGCGTCACTGGACGAGTGCATGGTCGTCATCCTGCCGTCTATAAATTGGAAGACATGAACGGAGAAGTACTCAAAGGAACGTTTTATTTACCCGAGTTACAACGTGTCACCAAAAAAGAAGACGACGTGTACGACATCGAAAGCATTCTCGAACGCAGAACCCGTAAAGTGGGCAAACGACGTGTCAAAGAAGTCAAAGTACGTTGGAAAGGATATCCACCCAGTTTCGATTCTTGGATCGACGCATCGCAAGTCATCGACTATAAAAAGAAGTGACCATCATGCCCTTTCACACAACAGACGCAGCTACGTCGACCACTCCTTCTTCACCCAGTTCTTCTGTGCAAGATTTACAAAAACAACCCTTGTGGGTGTGGTGTGGAGAACGTGTGCCTAAAACGCAAATCGTCTTTTTCTGCCAAATCTTCGTGGTGTATTGTGTCATCGGGGCAGCCATCGCCAATTTGAGTTTGCAACAAGGAGACAAACAATTGTGGACCATTTTATTGAGCAGTTGCATCGGTTACCTGCTTCCTAATCCCTCCCTGAAATTCACCTCGAACGGGAACCCCGGGAACCTTGTGTCCAGTGCCAGTGCCAGTCACCACTTCAATCACAACCAGAACCCCATTTTAGACGGAGACACGCCTCTGACGTCCAGTAACCCCTCGGACAGCCACAGAACTCTGGAATTATGAGTCACCAAAACCAATTTTACTTAACCTTACCCAGTGACAGTTCCATGGAGGTGTTTCCCCACAACAGGTTGTGCTGTTACACGGCCAAATTACCTCAGGCCATCCCCTTAGATCACGAAGCCCATTGGGAAGTGGCTTTGGTAGAAATGATTCACCCTACACAAATCCAAAACATCACTGAAGGTCAAAACACTTTTGACGTCGAAATTTTGGACCCAGCACTGCAGCAAAAGATGACGGGCAGTCCTCAACATAACTCACATTTTGCAAAGGACCTATTACCCCGCAGCAGTGACTCTTCTCCTCCTCTTTTCGTTTATCGCTTTAAAATTAACCCAGGCCATTATTTTAGTGGTCAACATCTGGTGGAAGCCATCGCTGACAAATTCTATGCAACCTTTGACAAAGTTATGACCACAGCAAAAAAACGTGTCACCATCGAGTACCACAAACTGTCTCACCGTCTACTCATCAGATTTGAAAGTGACGAAAGAAGTATACGTATTAAATTTTGCCCTGAATTGTATGACATTTTGGGTGGAGACCTCAAAATGGTCACGGATACGGACACCAAAAAAATTAAAATGGCAGACATTGACAACGACATGCATTTTGCAAGGTATTTTCGTTACCCGGTAGAACTGAACCAAGGACTGAATTTGATCTTCGTGTACTCCGATGTGGTGGAGTACAACGTGGTGGGACACACCTCCGTGCCGTTACTGCGTGTCATTCCTTTCAAAGTAAATTCTGCCACGGTCACTGACGAGGAAGGTGGAAACACTTACCACGTCCACCCGGAATTTGTCAATCCTCATTATTTACCCGTCAGCAAGTCGTATTTGGACACGGTCAACATTGCTATAAAAGGAGATTTGGGACAAAATATTCCATTCACCAAAGGAAAAGTCACGGTGAAACTCCATTTTCGAAAACGGTTTTCTCACGACTCGTAAGTCATGTATCCAGTATACCGAGGGGTTGCACGACAGCGAGGACACGGTTTAGGAGACATGTTAAAATCGGCCTTTCGTTCGGTGGCCCCGGTGTTGAAACCGATGGTGACACGCGGATTGCACGCCTTGAAAGATGCGGCACTGACGCAAGGCAAAGAATTTCTCCAAAATGTCATCATCGACAAACAAAACCCTAAAGAAGCCTTCATGAGGGCAGGCAAAAATGTCTTGCTGCAAACGGGCAAAGACATTTTGGGTCGCCGAGACACACCTATAAATGCCCTGCACGCTACCGAGTCAGGCATTCAGCAAGGACAAGGCAGAAAGAGACGACGAAGAAAACACCCTTTCACCAGACTTCAAGCGAGAAAGGCCAAGAAAAGAAGAACCGTTCGAGACTTAGACGTTTTCGATTATTGAGAAAGAGACAAAAAAATGATGCACCGAGAGTCTTGCGCTTGTTCCAAGACGGAACTGGATCTGTTTGCCATGCCCCCTACCATGATGACCATGCAAGAATCCCAATGGGTGGAATTTCACCCCGTCTCCTCATTGACCGATTCCGCTCCCATCGAGTTTGAAATCAAAGGACAGACCGAAGATTACATCGATCTGAATAGCAGTTACTTGTACTTAAAAGTCCAAGTTCTAGATAAGGATGGTGGTGAAGTAGATGACGCTGAACAAATAGCTCCCGTCAACAATTTCATGCATTCCTTGTTCAGCTCAGTGGATTTGTACTTGAATAACAAACTAATCAGCAGCAGCATGGATACTTACCCTTACCGTGCCTACCTGGAAAATCTCTTGACGTACGGAATAGATGCCAAGGATAGTCATCTCAATGCCTGTGTGCTGTGGGTACCTGACGTAGCGAACAAGTTCGACGCATTGGATGGAACCAATTCCGGCTTTGAGGCAAGAGCAAGCGAAATCTTAAACAAGAGGAGTTTAGAACTGATGGATCGTTTGCATTTGGACATGTGGTTGCAAGAGAAATATTTACTGAACGGGGTCAATGTCCGCTTGAGACTGAATCGCAGCAGTGCCGCTTTCCATTTGCAGGCTGAGGCTGGTAAGGCTCCTAAAAGCAAAATCGAAGAGGCCAAACTCTACGTACGACGCGTAGAAGTGTTACCCAAAGTAGGTAACGACATCAGTCAGACGTTGTGCAGAACGACCGTCAAGTATCCCATCCGACGTGTGGAAGTGAAAACGTTCACCATTCCTGCTGGACAGCATTCTATGATCGAAGATCATCTGTTTCAAGGACAGTTACCCAAACGTTTAATCCTTGGTATGGTGTCGAATTCAGCCTTCAACGGAGCCTTCCCTGAAAATCCTTTCAACTTTCAACACTTCAACGTGAAGAAAATCGAAGTCAGTTGTGATGGCAAGACCTTGTGTACCCGACCTTTCGAACCTGACTTTAGTGAGAAGAAGATGAATTACTTGAGATCGTACTTGTCCCTGTACGAAGCCACCGGCCAGTTAGGAACCAACACCAGTCACGGCATTGAGTACGAAGATTATGCAGGAGGCTATGCTTTGTGGGCTTTCGATTTCACTCCAGACCAAGGCAGTGACGAGGGACATTTCCACCCTATACAATCTGGCCAGATTCGTGTGGAACTTCAGCTGGCAAAAGAACTACCAGCGACAGTGAACGTCATCCTGTATGCCGAATTCGATAATACCATAGAAATCAACAGTTTGAGAGAAGTCATTCTAGATTATTAGAAGCCATGGAAGACTGTTATCCCTCTTTACCTAGTGGAGAAACTTTAAAGATGGAATGTGAGGAGACCGTGGAAAAAGAAGAAGTGATCATGATGAAATCGAGATGGCCAGAACAAGAAGCCCATTTAGTCTCCTGTTTTGCCAAACACTTGGTCTACAAAATGACGGAATTGATCAAGAAAAATTGCTATGGATGTCAAAACGATCATCCCAGTCAAATTCAACACGATAAATGCCTGATGTTAAGTCAAGAAGAAAAATTGGACGAGTATCTGGACGAAGCTTGGAGTCTCATCTCGAACGAAGACGTGTTGCACCAGTGGTATAAAGACTTGCGTGAACATTCTTGTCCACCATTAACCACTCAAGAGATCCATCGTATCGAAGCTCTCCTGAATCAGAGTGAGGAAACAGAACGAATAACCGTTTATTCGTCAGACATTTTCAAGCAAAAAGTCAGGATCGAATTGACGACTTATTATTACCTGTGAAGAAGAAAACAACACAAATGGATACCTGGGAACTTTATTACCTTTTGAACCACAGTTCGTATACGGCTTCTTGGAATCCTGTCGTCTGTGCTAAAGATGAACTCCCTCATCGCAAACCTAAAGACCATCAAGCTTACGTGATCAACACGGACGACAGTCATCTCCCAGGAACCCACTGGGTAGCCGTCTACTTTCCTCAAGAAGGATGTGTGGAATATTTCGATTCGTACGGATTGCCCCCTTTGGAAGACGATATCATCGACTTTATGAGAAGAAATGCTCAAACCACCCGATTCAATAATGTGAAATTACAAGGCACAGATTCCTTGGTGTGTGGACAGTACTGTGTGTATTTTCTGCATCATCGCAGCCTGGGCTATTCCTTAGAACATTTAGTGACTCATTTTGATCGTCGTTATTCTGCTAGAAACGATGTGAAAGTAGATCGATGGTTTTGTGACCATTATGCTTATCTTTTGTCTCAAGCTAGGAAACGTAGTGTCCATCAATGGCCTAATGATTTCCAACAGTGGAAATCACAATTTCATTCACAACGTTGTCAGCCCTGTTTAAAGTAGATTGTTAATTGAGAAAAAATGTTTGTGATTTGAAAAATTGTTTGATGTTATAGTGTTGGATTATTATTAAAAAATGTTAGAGTTGTTGTTTAGTGTTAAGTGATTTTTGAATAAAAATGTTGTGTTTTGAAAAAAAGCCTTTGTCCTTTGTTTAGCTATAAGAATGTTGGATTGATGCTCTTTCATTTCTTACTATCCCTCTCATGACACTCACTGAACGTTGCGGCTCGAAAACCGTGCGGGGGATGTTTTCCTTCACGTCCGCGCTTTGACTTTAAGAACCTGGGTTGTTTCCAGTCTAACCATCCATTGTCGACTCATCCTCCTAAGAAGATGTGCTCCAAACTAGCTAAGCTCAACGAAGCCTACGTGAATTTGCATAGGGTCAGACACAGTCTGATACCGAAGCCAGAAGAAATAGAGAATGTGAGAATGTTAAAAATCACTGAAGACCTGATAGAAGAGCTCTTCAGAGAAGAAATGAACAGGGAAAAAGAAGAATGGACAGAGAAGTACAGACTTCAGAGACAGCAGCAACAGCAGCAACAACAGCAACAACAGCAGCAACCTGAAGCTGACAGAGGCTTTGTCGATTGCCGTATCGACACCAAAGAGTTCTTCTTCTCTTTCCGAAGAAGCAGACCTATCGCCAGAAAATCTATCCTCAGAGGACATCGCATTCTTAGAAACTAAAAAAGAATGCCATAGCAAACAAAACAACAGCCCTTTTCAGGGCTACCCCAATAGTCTAGAAAAGAAATAACGATCGATTTGCCAATGTGTGTAGGTAGAGTAGTGTGAAAATAAACACTAACTCTTTTATAAAAATGTGAGGGTATGTGTTTGTGTGTTTGTGTTTGTAAGTGCTCACGTAAGTTGGTGTGGATAGTAGATTAAAATGATGTCTTTTTTGGTGTTCGAGGTGTATATTTGGAGTTAGATTGGATTGCTTTGCGTATGTGGATAGTCTATTGAAGTGATTTATAAAAAAATTTAAAATAGTGATGGGTAGCATAAAAAGTGAGTGAGTGTTTCTTTTAGGTCCGCGCGTTGTTGTTTTTTGGTCATGATCTAGGTAAGATCGATTTTATGTTTTTAGGGGATGTTTTCCTTCACGTCCGCGCTTTCAGTATAAATTGAAACTCGCTGGGCAGTCTAGCTACCCTTGTTGATTGATCAACACCGCCAGAAGAATGAACACCAGAATTGTGAAACTGTTAGAACTCCAGATGCACCTGGAATATGCCAGGCGCATAGTAAACGAACTATCAGCGGAGGCTATCGTAGAAGAAGCAAGAATAAAGAAGGAAGAGGTGGAGAGAAGAGAGAGGGAAGAAGAGGAAAAGAAAATAGGAGAGAGGATGTCATACAATATTCCCGAGACAGAGGATTGGGGTGCTGAAGCGAATCATCCCGCCTCTGCACTCTCAAGACAAAAAGTAAAAAGAGACTGGAGTCAAAGATGCGTGTGTGGCGCCAGGCCTGGAAGGTGCAACCATTAGATAGGTGCATCTGGAGTTCAAAAAAAAAAAAAAACAAACAGCCCTTTTCAGGGCTACCTAATACTCTAGAAAAGAAATAACTATAAATTTGCCAATGTGTGTAGGTAGAGTAGTGTGAATATAAACAATAACTCTTTTTTTATTGTGTGAGGGTATGTGTTGGTGTGTTAGTGTTTATAAGAACTCAGGTATGTTTGTGTGAATAGTAGATTATGGGTTTATTTATTGTTTCTTAGCGTATGTGAAGAGTATAGTTAGGGTTTTATTACATGAAATGAGAAAGTAGGGGATGTTTTCCTTCACGTCCGCGCGTTGTTGGGTCATGATCTAGGTAAGATCAATTTTATGTTTTAGGGGGATGTTTTCCTTCACGTACGCGCTTTCAGTATAAAACTAACAGTGTTGGCCATTGGAACCCATTCTACGGAATAAGCAAACAAGAAGATGCCAGCAGCTTCAGCTTTGTACAACGATCTTATGGGAAGTTGGTATTTGATGGTCGATGGATTGAGTGTAGTGGAAAGGGTTGAACAGGAATGGAGGTATGCAGTGACAAAAGACTTCGTCTCAAGACAAGTAACCAGCCTCCACTTATCCGTAAATATTGTAAAAGAAATGATAGAGGATGAGGAGAAGAGAATCAGAGGTTTAATTAACCCACCGTATGTCAAAGTGGGTAAGTTAAAAGAAGCGATAGATCATGTGACGAGTGCAAGGTGCTTTCTAGAAGACATTGTAGAATGGACAGATTGGTGTTTCGCGAAGTGGGGGTTAGAAAAACTTAAGAAAGCTGAAGAACTAATGAGGAATGTGCTGACCGAAGAGGTCGAGAAGATCAAAGAAAAGTGGTCAAAGGAAAGAAAAGAAGAAGAAAATAGAAAAAAAAGGATGAATTCGAAAAACTGAACACAAACTGGATGAAAATCCAAGAGAAGTTCCGGGCCATGGGCCACCCGGACTGGCTGCCGGAAACAGAAAAGAAAAAGAAGAAAGGAATGATGGACAAAATAAGAGGATGGTGGAAGAAGTTAAGAAGTTAAAAGAAGAAGAAGAAGAAAAACCAAAGGCCCTTTTCAGGGCCCCCATATTTCTCTAAAAGAGATAGCCTTTCCATTGCCTACCCCTTTTTTTTAAAAAACAAATTAAAAAAAAAAAATCCCATGTTCAATTCCCCTTGTACGTATATTAACCCACAATTTATTCCCATGTTAAATTTCCCTTGTCGCTAATCTGACCCACGATTTTTCTCCATGTTAATTTCCCTTGTCGCTAATCTGACCCACGATTTATTCCCATGTTAATTTCCCTTGTCGCTAATCTGACCCACGATTTTTCTCCATGTTAAATTTCCCGTTTCGCTAATCTGACCCACGATTTTTCTCCATGTTAATTTCCCTTGTCGCTAATCTGACCCACGATTTATTCCCATGTTAATTTCCCTTGTCGCTAATCTGACCCACGATTTTTCTCCATGTTAAATTTCCCTTGTCGCTAATCTGACCCAAGGGTGTTTTTAATGCTAATTCCCATTGTCGCTAATCTACCCCCCTTCACTACTATTATACGAAATGAGAAAAGTAGGGGGATGTTTTCCTTCACGTCCGCGCGTTGTTGGGTCATGATCTAGGTAAGATTAATTTTATGTTTTAAGGGGATGTTTTCCTTCACGCCCGGGCTTTTCGTATAAGAATTCACAGCATTCGTCGTTCAAACCATTCTACAAAGAAGATGGCTTCGAACCAACTGGACAAAATGGAAAAATTACAAGAGGCTTTAGACAGTTTAGGAATGATGGAGCAGATGTTAGTAAGACTCAATGAAGACCACTATTCCTATAGTCCCCATCGTGTAAAGATGGAAATTAATAACGTAAAAAAAAGTAAAGGACATAATAAGTGGTGTCATGAAAGAGATAAAGGAGGAGAAGGAGGATGAAGAGGAAAGGATAAGAATAAGAAAATGGAATGAAAAAATTGAAAAAGAAGAAGAAAATGAGAAGAGGAAGAAAGAAGAGGAGGAAGAGAAGAAAGAAGAGGAGGAGAAAAAAAAGAAAGAAAAGAAGAGAAAGAGTGTAGGAGAGAAAATAAGAAGTTGGTTGAGAAAAAGAAGAAATTAGAAGCAGAAGAAGAAGAAGAAGAAGAAGAAGAAGAAGAAGAAAAACCAAAGGCCCTTTTCAGGGCTACGCATATTTCTCGAAAAGAGAATGGCTTTTCAATTGCATACCCCTTTTTTAATTTTTTTTTTAAAAAAAAAAAAATCCCATGTTCAATTCCCCTTGTCCCTAGACAAGCCCAAACTCTATTCCCATGTTAAATTCCCCTTGACGCTAGAGTGACCCACGATTTCTTCCCATGTTAATTCCCCTTGTCGCTAAAGTGGCCCACGATTTTTCGCCATGTTAAATTTCCATTGTCGCTAAAGTGGCCCGGGGGGGGGGGGTTCTGTAATGCTAATTCGCATTGTCGCTAAGGTGGCCCACTTCACTACTAAGACATGTTTACGCTTTTTCGTTCAGTGTTTCCAACATCAATTTATTATGCACCTTTGATTTTGTATGTAACTGAATCGGATGAATATGCATTTTTCTTCCTCACTTACTTACAAGACTGTTTTCCACCCGTTGTATAATAAACCCTTCCTTCCCATTCTGCATTCATCTTGTTTGAGTGATGTTGATAAAAGAAAAATAAATCACTTATAATTGAAAGTCTGTGTGTTCATATACAAGAGTTAAATTTCCTATAACAACACACACCGGATTACCACGAGAATTTTTTAAAAAACAAATATAACTTTAAACTTTCGTGATTGATACATCTAATATACTAACATTTTTCATTTATGTGGTAATTACTCTCAAACTCGGACCAGGCTGAATCTGTACAAATTGCTGACTGAATCGGCCCAGATTCCTGGCTGATTCTCCAAACTTCCAAGCTGATTCGGACCATGTGAAATATTATTCAGTTTAGTCCAGGATTTAAATGTGACATTTAAATTTGTTTTTAAAGATGATCTTCTCATTATGTCCCAAGTACGTCGAGCAGTTCAAATATGCATTAAATGTAACAAAATCCCGCTAGTAAGCGTGATCCTGGTGTTAATAAAATAACGTGATCTTGTTTATTTTGCATCGGCAATTTAGTAGTAAAATATTTTTTAAACTTCTCGTTCAACTTTAAATAGTTTGTTTTATTGAGAATTAATACAATTACGAACACTGACAAAAAAGAAATCAACTAATTGATGGGCGTAGTACAAGTGAGCTTTCAGAAACCGTCCGAATTCTGCACATTAGCCATGATGATGAACTCAGTAGCAACCGCATTTTCTGAGTAAGCGTCAGTGATGCTTTTTATCGAGTTCAAGTATCATTCGTCAATGGTTAGCAAATCTCAATGAACAATCAGATTAAATTGTTCAGTTAGAGAGATGATATTATAACCCTTTGGCTTATTGACGGTCATCGCCAATAAAGTCGATTTCGGCTTATAGAGGTCCATGTCATGAAGTTATTAAGTTGAAGAAAAACAACAATAAATAAAGCCTTAACAACCATGTGGCGACATCTCAGAATTAATATAAATGATCCTTGTGGTGACTTCACCAGGCGAAGTGGGGCGACTTCTCCGACCACCATGGGGCGACTTCTTCTGAAACCTGGGATGAGTTCTCCAACGGCGGGTTCTCCATGGGGCGAGTTATCCCAGGGCGAGTTCTCCAAGGGGCGAGTTCTCCGCTATTCCACAAAATATACCATGCAGCATATGTGCCCCCAAAAAACTTGTTCATAGTAAAAAAAATATTTAGTAAACATTATTGCATGCCTTAACACATTAGCGATGACTTAACAGGGCAGGAGGTAGTAGCCTACTGCCGAGCTCTGTAGCGTCATGGTCATGCATGATACACTAACGTGGGTGGTATTATTAAAAGTTAGACAAATGTAGCTCTACAATGATACCAAATAATCTGGAATATCTAGTTGCACTACAAAATACAGATAAAAAAACTCATTTTTTGGACCCGACTTTTTTCTACCCAAAATTCCCCCGTGGTCGGAATCGGATTTTGTGTCCGGATTTTATACTTTTTGGTCTCAGATCTAAACCAGTATGAACTGCAAACAACCAGATGAGTCTTTGCAAAAACGTAGGATAAGATGGGCATTTGGAATAAAGAGTGGTCTCCATACAAATATCATGGCTCCGTTTAGCAAAAAAAAAAAAAAAAAAGAAAAAAAAGAACTCTAACTTTTACCCTTCTGCTCATACGCGAGTCAAATAGCCAATGAAAACCGATGTTTCTAACACAAATAGGCAGTATGTTATTGAAAGATGACCGGGGGTTTGGTGTTTTCGAGTCTATTCAGAAATAGCTTTCAAAATGTGTTTCCTACTCGATTTTCAGGCGAAAATGACAAAAAGCTCCAGGGGTTAATGTGTTAAGAGTTAAACCTAAGGAAATCAGGTGGGATATGAAACGAGGGAAAAACAGTTGCCACATGTATGGTAATTTGTGACTGCAGATTTGAACTGTCAAAATGAAGTTAAAACAAAATATGGCATCGTTTATTTGCCAATCAGTTGCTGGTGCTTATATACACACACTATATCACATGGTTTCTTTAAAGTATGTCCCAAAGGCAATCCTTTTCACAAGATGAATGCAGTGATAAGGATTAAATGTTAATTAGTCACACTGGCCTTATGCTTGTGTACTTAAGTCTGTCCCTTAGCTATTATGTAGTTTAGCCACAGCTAACTGGAATATAAAAATGGGGGCGTATCCTGGGGGAAAATAAAGTGTTTCACAGGGAGAAATGGTGCATCCCAATTGTTAGCTTGCACATTGGGGCAAGGGGTGGGGGGCAATAGTTGCCTTCCCCAATTTTACCTTTAATGATGTCTTGGCCTTCATCCATAAAATTTCATGCCTGACCACTATGTGTTCCCCTTCCTACCCCCCCCAAAAAAAAAATTGCCGCTATTTAAACTGCTATCAGTTTGATATCAGTTCAGTGTTTATACATAGCACATGTAACAGGAATATACTGAATTTTTATATATTTTTTTTAAGATTACTAACAATTGTGTTTTCTAGAAACATGACCGTGTCAAGGGGTCTGGGAGTGCAAAAACATATTTGCAGCAAAGCTTCCATTTGATTAAAATCAGATCTCAATTTCACATAGGACAGTGGTAATCTGATTTAGATTGCACTGTATTAAGGCATGTATGTTAACATCTAGAAAGTACATTTACTTATTTCATCGGTGCAATCAAAGTTTCCTCAGGCAAACTTATTTTTTTCGACAAGCCCGATGGGCATCTCACTGGGAATACAGAACGGGCCCGAACTAAAATTAAAGGGGCCCCAGGCATCAGGCTATCTGATGTTTTCAGCACTGTGCAAGACAAAACGTTTGCACTTTACATACAAACGCAGGCATTTGGGGGTAGTCCTACAATATAAGATGTCTCCTCAGATCTTTGTGTTTGGGTGCGACATATTACTGCCAAAGTAGCATCGTTGTGTAGTGTGTTTCTTGATCGACTGACAGGGAAATGAGAGGCCAAGTGTTCAGAAATATTATATCAGCACTTTTTCACTAAGTCATACTGCTTTAGTTATGCTTAAATTACTCTTTTGTCCTCTTTGTAATAAATTCAGATTCTCACACAAGTTCAGTTGGCTGGAATGCTGTGGACCCAGGAATCCTGAAATTGGATTAAGTTAAAGTATGCTTCGTGAATGAAATGAATAATACCATACTAATATTGAAGAAAGTGTTAAGATAGTTTCATTTTGTTGAATGTTCATATCAACCCTTTAACCAAGAGAACATGTTACACAGTTCCACTGTTTAGGCAGTAAGAAGTCACACCAAAAAACAAATATAGTACTCGTCCCATCAAAATGGGAAATTTGAGTGCTCTATTATTTATACAAACAACTGGCAAAGTACCCGACACAATAAATGTGGAACATAGCACATGTAATTGTTTCTTTAATGTGTACACTTATATGCATTTGAATAGGCATATTGCAATTTGCTGGAAAAATCAATTTGAACTGTCTTGCTTTATTACCTCAAGACAGATTGTTTCGTATTGTACAGACCGAAGCTACCACTTGTTTTAAACAACCTTCATTAGACAATTTTTCTGTCTAAAAAGATTGTCAGTTTGGATTTAAAAATTTGTATGAAAATTTAATTTTTCATTAAAATTTAGTTTTCTAAATTTGAATGTTTATTTAAGTTTCAATTAAAATTTAATTTATCAATCTTTTTATATTCCAAATATATTTTCAGATAGAATTAACTTACATATCTTGTATTACATGTACAATTAAGTTCTTACTACACAGAAATTCCTGCAATTAAGGAAGATATGGAAAAATTACTTTTGGTTCGCAAGAGCACTTGGACCAAAACTTGCACACAGTGCAGCACCAGCACTAGACACTTTCTGACAGATGTCATGATCTTTGGTGTGATATTCAAAAAGACTTTGTGTGTAGAGTCGAAATAGGTGTGTCATGCAAATATGTGTTGTATTTTGTGATTTTTAACATATCTTTTAAAATTTGAGTTATATTGCAATGATGTCTGCATTGTGGCAGTTTATAGTGATGTCTAGTACTGGGGCTTCATGCTGCAGACATATGGCATCATGTTGATACCAGGCCGACCAGTCCTAACACTAACATTTCAAAGCAGAGTGCCACGCATGGCTGCTGCTAGTACCATTTTTATAAGCCTTTATATTGCACGGCCAGAGTTCAGACCTGTGACCTCCCACATCTGAGACAGACACTCAAACCACTTAGGCCACTGGAGTGGTCAGCATGCAAATATAAAAGTTTGACTAAACTTGTTCAGAAGTAGTTTGGTCTGTAAGGACTTGGGACACATTTATAACTTCTGATTCAGTACCCACAAATGTAGATGCAGTCTATTATTTGAACATTTTTTTCCACTAACATTGGTGGTGATATAAGAGTTGTCCTTAGGCATTATTGGTATCAATCTAAAAGTAATTGTTTATTCTGAAGAATTTTAGCATTATGGTGCGGTTGTCTGTGTGTAATTCAGTGACAGTGCACAGTGAGTAATCAGGGATTGGTGATGATCTGGAAGTGAAATTTGTGATCCATTGCATGTTGCCATGTTCACGTCAAGTCTGTCAAAGAAATGCCAGATAACCTATGACAATAACTTCACTGTCAATTCATCTTTGAAGGTATTTTAGATTGGCATATGATTATTATGATTTGGACACAGTGGAAAGTTCAGTACTGAGAAACAGATATAGAGACTATATAGGAAAACTAATTGTCACCTATGTCCTCCTGACAAACACTATAAGATTGTCATGCTGCACAATAACAATCAATGTCAGGAATTGCTCTGTGTAAATAATGAACCCCCAACCGCCATTTTAAATTTACAATTCAGACTCCAAGCAAAATTAAAGTCAGTTTTAACTAAAATTTATTTTTTATCAGATAAAATATATTTCTCCATCCCATTCAGGGGAAACAAGGCAAGGAAACCAGTCCAAATTTGATCTTATGCCTGAAGGAAGGGGAGTGAAAGCCCAAGCACCAAATTTTGGAAAAAGGAAGGAAAAATAAATAATAATGACAACGGCTGAACAGGGGGAGAAGAGAAACCTTGATTCAAAATTATTTTATCTGGTGGGTGATACAATAATAATGAAGGATGGCAGTATCTTAAAAATATAAAAGCCTTTGGCATTTGGACATAGGAGAGTACATTGCTAAAGCCCCAACCAGTTCTGTAGATTTGGAGGGATAGCAAGCTGCCCATAAATACATATACACAAAACTGAAATGGAGAGAGAAATTAACTACTATACAAGATTTTAATGTTTTCTTTTTGTGTCTGATAATTTTCCTAATGTAATAGAGATAACTATATTTGAACAGGGACATAAGGGTGGTACAATTAATAATAAATTGAATCTGTTTATTATATGTCATCTTCTTCAGCACAAAGTCATTTAGTACCAGTATCCCTTTATCCTTCATTGTAGCTTATCACAGTTACATGTATATTAAGACTTTCTATTTAAAGTGGGAACTACCATTTACTTGCTAGAGTTGTTACATGAAAAATATATTTTATGACATATGGGATGATGGATGATCCAAATTCATGTCCATACTGCACATGGCTTAGTGATCAGTCACAAGTAATGTCAGATTCATCTCCATATTGCACATGGCTTAGGGATCAGTCACAAGTAATGTTTGATTCATGTCCGTACTGCACATGGCTTACAGATCAGTCACAAGTAATGTTTGATTCATGTCCATATTGCACGTGGCTTAGGGATCAGTCACAAGTAATGTCAGATTCATGTCCATATTGCACGTGGCTTAGGAATCAGTCACAAGTAATGTCAGATTCATGTCCATATTGCACATGGCTTAGGGATCAGTCACAAGTAACGTCAGATTCATGTCCATACTTCACATGGCTTAGGGATCAGTCACAAGTAATGTCAGATACACTATACTACACAACTGAGTTGTTTCTCAGCAAGAATAACTGTAGAAACTGCTCCAGTGGCCTAGTGGTTAGAGCATCCGCTTCGGATAAGGGAGATCATGGGTTCGATCCGGCTGAGTCATACCAAAGACAAATAAAAATGTAACTTACAGCTGCCTCGCTTGGCGCTCAGCATTAAGAGGTTAGTGTTAGGATTGGTCGGCCTGGTGTCAGGATAATGTGACTGGGTGGGACACATTGCTACATGTCTGCGGTATGATACCCCAGTGTTAGACATCACTATAAACTGCCACACTGCAGACATCGTTGTGATATGACTGAAAATTGTTAAAGCAACATTAAAAATCACACACACACCCAATAACTATAGTATTTGTATAACCTCACACTTTTTTGTAACCCTCAGCCGATTTTAAAAATGAAAGGCTTCAAAAAATTATCCATTTCATTCATTGATTTATAATTCTAACCTGATTGTCGCCTAGGGGTACCTAATACTGTCAGATTATTTTCATTTCAGTGCTAACGGAAGCTCCTGATGTAAACAAGCAGCCAGACTGCTTGCTGTCCATTTCAGATATTTAGAATAGTCTTTCTCAGAATCACTGTATTTAGCAACCAATATTTGCAGTGTCTAGTTATGATATTTCCAAAACAAACTGAACAACAAATAAGAGGAACTCTTATATAAATGCATTCAAAGATATGTAAATCCAAAGTTTACTGACATTATTGAGATTTTCAAAGACAGTGAACTACATCACATCTGCTGCTTGAAACCATAGACTGGCCCACGCAAATATGATTCTTGTGTTCCAAAGAAACTCCTGTTTGATTCAAAACACCAACAAGCTGACAGTGTTTGAGACCCCCTGGTGACAGTCAGGTTAGAAATGATAAATCAGTGAAAGAAATGATAAAGTTTTATGTATCATTTAAATCCTTGATGTCTTCTGTCTTTCAAATGGGTAGTGGGGTACAAACAAATGGGATGGTATGAGAATACTGTAGGGATGAATTTCTACATTTAGTTTCACTGCTGATAAATAGAAGTGATTATATACCAGTATACACTTTTGCATAAATTGAACTGCTTTCTACTGTGAAAATTTTAAGTTTGTTGGGAGGCAAAGTCGTGTGTTTAACCATTGATTAGTTGCAGTATTATTGAATGTGTGTGAAAACAACTCTGTATGAATTAACTAAGTGCAAGAGACCTTCTGTTATTTACAAAAATGTGTAGCTTGATACTTTGTCGTCTTGCTTAACAGACCTAGTAAATGTATTGGAATTTGTTGTCACGTTGCATACATTTGAGTTCAAAAAAAGATCTTGTCAAAGAACATTTATTCTATTTTGCAGTTGCGCTGATATTGGTATTATATGTATTGTAGATAGATATTCAAGTGATAAAAATGCAGAGTCGGTCTACAGATGCTATTTTACTTAAAATGAATCCTATGCCAATAGAGAGGTTGCAGTATTTGTTTGCAGCACACTTGAATTCAATGTGCATGATAATCTCTTTTCAGTGACAATGGCAGCTACATGAGTTGGGATATAACTGTCAAAACAAATGTTTCACTTAAGTTGCACATTCTAGACCAAACGTTTATAAAATATTTTGAACACATATTGAAAGTAAAATGATATACACTAATAATATTTCTTCCATTATTGTAGGCAATTGGAATGAGCCAACAATTTTCTTCACCATACATTTGAGTTCAGAAGCTAATGCAAACAAAATAAATAATAAATATTTAAGGAGATTGAACAATGAATTAGTTTTTTTGGGTCAAATGTTTCAGTGATAGAAAAAATATATGAAATAATAAATCTCCAGGCATTAATGATTTTACAGTTAAGTTTAATAAGCTATTATGGCAAAATCTCCATTCATTTGTATCCTGTCTTTAAACTATGCTTTTGACTCTCAGCTGTATTCACACAGAAACAAATAATTTGTAGTCTTAAAGATTGTATACTAGAAATTGGCATTCAGTCTTCATAAAAATAGATAATGAAGAATATGCATGACTTGTTCATGATACCATGAAATATACAGAAAAGTGAAGGTTCCATTTATACTATTGTTTTCAGAATTTTGAACAGGCCTATTTCCATTGCAATGGCACTTGATCTTTCAATAGTAGATAGAAATAATGTTGCCTGATTCGGAAATGAATTATTCAAGTGGGTCTAAATCTTATGTTCTAGTATATCCAGCTGCATAAGTAATGATGCATTTTGTCCATTATTGCATAGAGTATGGAGTACAGCAAGGAGATCTCCTCTCTCACGGTCTGTTCATTCATTGTCTAAACATCCTTGACACAGCAGTTAATGTAAACCCACATATTGGAGGAATTCATTTATCTGAGGCAGATACCAATATAAGTCAGTATGCTGATGGTACTGATACAATTTCAGATGGCACCAGACTATATCTTGAACATGCACTACTGGTCATGGCACTATCTGCAGATTGCTCTCTTCCAGACTACTTAAAACCTGTCAGAGGTTGCACAGCTAGGAGCCAGTGAGGGTTGCAGTAGAGAACTGCTATCCCATGGGAAGCTTATTGGAATGGAACTGGACAATTTAAAGTATTAGGTATAAAATTGTTTGAATACTTCATAATTATATTACTTTTAAACACTTTTCTTTATTCAGAAATCTTGAGCAGTTATAAAAATTATTCTTAATTGGTCCAAGAAGTCTGTCTGTTTTTAGAAGTGTACATTATTAAACCTGTAGCCATGTCAGTACTTTTCTATCTGCTTGATACTGTTTTGAATGTATTAATTATTTTTGTCCAGACATTTAAAAGATCTTTTATAATTTCATTTGGAATGATCAAAGAGATAGAATAAAAAGAGCTTTCCTAATGTGTGAAATAGAAAATGAAGGATTTGAATTACCACAGTATTGTAATCTATTTGTAAAACGTTCAAGATTTACTGACTAAAGAAAGTTATAGATTCTGTAGGTTATCATTCAGCATGGATAGGCTGTATTGAAAACCAGTGTTCCTTTATTTAGAAGTCAGATCTTAAACCAAGGTATTTTGTATTATTCCAACATTATGAGATAGGCAATATTTAAAACTAATAGTCCTCAAGCCAGTAGTTACATCTTTGGCTAAAAGTTTTGGTACGATTCCCACTTTAAAGTTGATGACAAAAAGATACTTTCAAAACCCATGCTGTAAATTGCCTTGATGACTTAATTATAGTGGTTGAAAATGCTTATGATTTGGAATTTAATTCTTGTCCGTTTTCAGTTATGTATCATGCATCCATCCATCAACACTCACTTGTGAACAGTATAGAGGCTTCATTTTCTTGTATACCTGATTTTGATTGATGTCGTATGAAAGATTATATCATGACTTCAGTGAAGTTTTTTATGAAGGACCGCCATGCATATCAATGATGTGATCTGATTAGCTGATATTGTCAAGGTTCTAGCAGTTATACTTCTAATCTGATATCTGATCACACTTATTAGATTGTCATTAACATGATTAGGATGTTGAGTGAGTTTGATGTTACAGTATGTATGATCTATGCATATTAAACAGATGTTCTCATAATTTATTGACATTATTTTTATTCAGCTTGTTAAACATATACAGGACATCATCATTGTCTTATACAATGATATTCTTAAAGAATGATATGATCTTACATCTCATTGGCTGAGGTTTCTTCCACACTAGAGCTAGAATTACATTTCTTACCCAATACCTTAAACATTGTTGATGTTTTCATATCAATTGTTTAAAAATAGAACAACTATGACTATTGCTGGTATCAACAGAGACATGGATGGAAACCCACAAGTAACAAGATGTAGGCATATTTATGGATTATTTGTTTTCTTCTATTGATGAAAAATTGCATGCATGGTCAAAATTTAGGGGACATAGGACACAATATTGTGTAACTGATCCAGCACTCAACGTGCTACATTGTTTTGCTTTCCCGAGAATAATTGTTTATTTGGGCAGTGCAATTTTGTTGCCATGGCTTCTTTACAAAATAAGGGTATGTAGAATTTAAGTTATTATGTTTTTACATCTGGATATTGTGGTCTCAACAAAAGTTTATAGAGCTTGAAAACGTAAGATGTAGTACTTAAGTCTCATCCACAATATCTAACATTACAGACATTATAATTTACAATGGAGTCATACTACATTTAGTTAAAAGTGCAAATATTTTTTACTCTTAAGTCAGTTTTAAGTATATTTTTGAAACTTAAATGTTTAAATGTATATCCAAAACACACTACTACCGATGAGGTTGAGTCACAAATAAAGTGCCGTTTAGGTGATTTCTAACAATGGCTTGAATGGGCCAGGGATCTTCACATTACTGAAAGAATTTCCACCTGTCTTTCTACAATTTCATACTTTATAACCATCCTGAGCTAGGCAACATCATTTGCCTGTAAACCAGGAGAAGTTCAAATTCAACTCTGGCAGACTCCAATGTGCATGGTAATTGCTTTTAATGTAAATTTTATTACATAGATTCCTCGACATGGTACTTGCCTGTAATTTGTTTAATCACGTGGTTTCCTTGACATGGTACTTACTTTAATATAAGTTTTATTACATGGATTCCTTGACCTTTTACTTGCCTTTAATACAAGTTTTATTACATGGATTCCATGACATGTTATTTGTCTTTAATGTTTTATTACATGGATTCCATGACATGCATGTGATTGGTAAATGACGTTAATACTTTGTGTTTAGTTATTAATCACACCTGAGTGATTTCCTGCTAGAAAGGCCACCTCTCTTATTATGGCCACTTCCTGCTACAATATGGTTTTATTATAAGAGGGGTCTCTAAATAAAGCAGGATCGACTGTCTTGGAATTTAGCTCCTATATGTAAAACATGCAAGAGGTTATTTTTGCTTCTCTTTGTATTGTTCCCAATGGGAAAATCTCCATGTGTTTTCAGAAGGGCCTGAAGAAAAGGAGAGAATGAGAGTACTACAGGCTTTCTGAATGAGTGTGTTATAAGATAATAATGCCTTACGCATGACTTTCTTTCTTCTTGGCAAAGTAAAGGCAGGGGCAAAATGATCTTGACCAGTCATGTATTCGTTTGTGGATGCATTCATGTGTGATGTCACAAAGTCAGATGTGATGTCATAAAGTCATGTGTGATGTTACCAGGCATGTGTGATGTCACAAAATCAGATGTGATGTTACAAAGTCATGTATAATGTCACAAAGTCATGTGTTATGTTACAAAGTCATGTCTAGTGTTACAAAGTCATGTGTGATATCACAGACTCAATTGTATTGTCACAAAGTTATGTGTGATGTCACAAAATATTAAGTTATGGATGTTCGCAATAGACCTTAGAAGTTTAATCCATCCCATCAAAGTGTTGTTTTAGGATGGGTGTGTTAGGACTGGTGCTGTTAAAAATAGCTTAGAAAAGGAGAAGGATATTGTTCGCTGTGCCTATTTAATCTGATTTGTCATATTATCATAAGCACCAACATAGTTCTCACTGTTTCAACATTTATTGTCTGATTTCATTGTTTCAGAAATCATAGTTGGAGTATTCATGGAAACGTGTACATCAAAGTTCGAAATGATTGACTGTAGGAGTTGTGGAAATTTCTAGGTTATAAGTTAGCTGAGAAGGTAGTCTGCCTGGTAAGTTAACTAAAGTTAAATTTAGATAACATTTGAATTACATGCACATCCAATTATTATTTATAGATAATATTAGATATTATTAATAGATATTCACAGTTATTATTTCTATATGTTCACTATAATTATTTGCATATATTAAGCTATTAGTTATGTGTTCACTCTTATTATTTATAAATATTCATTGCTTCAGGTTGAATGTTTTTGCTTGAAGTTTTTTTCAATATATGTTTATCTCTTAAAATGTGTGCCTTATACAAAAGAAATATGACATATTAGGTACTTTAAAAAAAAACAAGAAATTTCAGCATACAAGTCTCTCTTTCATTGTTAGCACACATTCATGTGTTGTTGATCATCACCTGAGGAAATTTTTTTGACACTGCAATGAAACACAGATGGTCCCACCACACCAGTGGCCTAATTAGTTAGCATGTCTGCTCTGGATATGAGAGGTCTTGGGTTTGAACGCCAGTTGAGTCACATCAGTGACCTATAGAAATGTTAGCAGCAGCTGTCACATATGGTGCTAAACATTAAGAGGTTAGTGTTAGGACTGGCTGGCTTGGTGTCAGGATAATGTGACTGGGTGGGACATGATGCTACATGTCTGCGGCATGATGGAGATATCATAGCGATATGACTAAACTTGTTGAAAGTATATTAAAAAACCATAAAACAAACAAACAGCTGGCCCCATAGTATATTGCATTTGAAAAGCAAAGGTTTATTGAGGGTGGGTCTGTGATTAGGATATATTTTATCATAAATGTTGAAAATCAAACTGTATGCAGTTAGTTTCTTTTAGTTTCAATCCATGCAATCCATCTAATGTTATTGAATGGTAATAAGAGTGACGATAATGATGATAAGTGAGGTGAAGTATGGACTTGGAAAACACTGTGTGCACCTTCCGCAGATAGGGTGGAGCTTTAAACCTCACATCTTGCTAATGTTACCAAATACAGATAAAGCTGAAAACAGGATGCTATTTTTTTGGTACATAGGTTTGTAGTTGCATTATATATAACACTATATATTACCAGAAATAGAAAATGGGATGAACAGTAAGTTCTTAATATTTGTTCTCTGAATTTTTCCTATTTAGATAATGAAACTTTAGTTTCTGTATATTTTATGTACTTTAATTTCACTTGAATATCTATTTTTTCACAGTCCTAATATCATTCGTTTGATACCAGTGACACAGGGTAACCAGCACTATGCAGACTTTGCAGAATGAGCTCTAACTCATGCATGAGTAAATGAGTCGTCTTGCTATGTTCATTTACTTTCCTTTAGGAAATTAATTAATATTTTGTTATCCCCTGGTAGGGCACCGCATTAGCTCAGTCGCTAGACTACCAGACTCTTAGTCCAGGGGTACAGGTTCACTATACCTCCAGGCCAGCCCTGATTGGATGCCTCAGTGTGTCATTGGGAAAGGCCATTTTTTCACTGCATGATATAGCGATTAATGTGTTGAATGTGGGTTTCAAACCAAAAGGCAAACCATTCCCTCTGTATGTGATAGAGAGGTTGTGGGTGGGTGGGGGGGAGGCAGCCATTTTGTCCACCTCTGTGCTTCTGTCAATAAACACTTTCATTTCCTAAACCCAGCTCTCAGACTGTTAAAGAGATTTGACCCAAGCTTATGACACATGTCAAGCAAGGTGCATAGACTTTTATTACTTTGAATTTCTGCATTTTGTATTTTTTATGTTACCATGGAAACAAAGTGTAGCATAAGTAGTATAAAAATATAGGAGTACTCCAGCAAAGAATATGTCCTGCTTACGTCTTTACATAAGTTACAGACTGGTTCCTTTAGAAAACATAAGTTAGAACAGATGACTCTTGTTACTTTAAGTTAAAGTTCATTTGAGTATCATGTCATCGTCTTTCAGAGACTGGTGTAGTGTAAACAATTTCCTGAATTCTAAAACTAATATTTGACGTATGTTACTTCATATTAATTTTTTTTGGTTGCAAAGGCTATATTTGCAAGCCATTGTTTAAAAAATCAATTGACATTATTTTATCTCTGTCTTTAATTAAAGATGGAAGGGCATCAATCACCATCATGTACTGATTTTCTATCATATCTGTAGTCATTGTATATCCTTTCAGAAAGATAATGGAAATTGTATGTATGTAAATTTACTCCAGTTTACATCTGGAATACATTTGTTTTATTATAGGTATCAATGAAGGCTTTGTTTATTGTGGCCTTAATATTGCTTGGGAGGAACAAGGGAAATAACTCTACTCACTATAAAATGAAAGCACTATTTGCATACATGTGAACATCCTGGTCAAGAGGGCTTTCCTCCTGAGATGAGGGTTATCTCCCATTCCTCCAATAGCTCCTTGAAATCTTCTGTGTAGACAGAATGATTATTAAACAGATTCAGGAACATAAAATTGTATTTTCTTCATACCATGTGATTACTGATTTTTATTAATAGCAAGGATTCCTGTGATCGTGTAACTGTGAATTGGCTTATGTGAGCATGGCCCTTTGATTTCTGATTATAGAGAAAGTAACATAATGTTTGGATTATATTGTATGTGATCAGAAGTAATTGAGAAAGGATTAAAGATGTGAATGGATTGTGATTGGATTACTAAAGAACTCAAACAGCATAAAACAATTGACATTGCAGAACTTTGATTCTTTCAGCAGGGACACCTTGGCATCAGTGTTTAAAGTTTGTTGAAAAACATCTAAGCATGCATTATATCCCAGTGATAAAGTGCCTTAATTTAAACAACTGAAATATCACACACATTCAATACTTGATGGAAACAGGAATTTAATTGATTCATAAGCTTGGGATACTTTGAACACTCATACAGATGCTTTATGCTTGGGATACTATGAACAATGATGGATACTTTAAGCTTGGGATACTTTGAACACAGATGGATACTTTAAGCTTGGGATACTTTGGAAACTTGCACAGATACTTTAAGCTTGGGATACTTTGAACACAGATGGATACTTTAAGTTGGATACATTGAACACTCAGATGGTTTGAGTTTGGTATACTTCGAACACAGAGTTTGAATAGTAATACTAAAAAATTGAATAGTCTGTCGCCCGGTGCATTGCTAATTTTAGACTGGGCCCTCTCTTATTTTCAGTCTTGTCATAACATGTGTTGCCTACTTTTACAAACAAAAAAATTAAAAAAGCCAACAAAATACAAAATTATATTTTTGAAGTTTGTGAAAGACACTTGTAATGATGTATATTGAGCAGCAAAATTATTTTAAAAAACCATTTAGAGCCTCAAACTGTACCGAAATTTACTACATCCAAGGTATCAAGCCATGTATCAATGAGGCATTTTGTTTGGTCTCAGTTTGAGTATGAGGGTTGTAATCATGGGGTTAGGTTCAAAGGAATCAATAAACCAAAACTTTGCTTCACATCTTTTCCTCTTGCTTTGAATGTCATCATGTATGTAGTACAGCAATGTATGAAAAGTTTAAATGGTGAATATTTTCAGATTTGTATATCTTTAAATTTTTTACCCATGTATAATAAATCATGTAGATTATGGAAATAAAAGACCATATGGACTATTGTTATGCAAAAGACCCATAAACAAACGGTTGACAGAAGTTTGTCTGCAGAGTGGCATTAATTGTAAAGATGACAGGTCTAAGCCTTCTGAAGGAGTTGGATGCAGTTTGTTATGTTTGAACATACACCACCTAAACCTTGAACCACATTGTTTCAATAATAGCCAGTATTGCAATGGATATGTTTTGATCATGAAGAATTTCCAAACTGAATGATATAGCTGAAATAGACATGACATATACTAAACATATTGTATTCTTCTCCTCCCTCGCCATCAAGGTTCATACGTTCTGGGTGGGTGGGTGTTAAGTAGTGGATATCTGGATGCTGGCATATATTCAGTAATGAGGAAAGCAGGAAAGAGGGCGGTGTTTAGCATATTTGATTAGGCTTGTATGACAGCTTTATCAGCAGTTCATTCTTTCATCCACCTCGGATGTGGGAGGTCGCAGGTTTAACCCTCTCTGTGTCATGCCAAAGACTTATACAAATGGTACTAACAACTGCCTCACTAGGCACTCAGCATTAAGAGGTTATTGTAAGGACTGGTCAGCCTGGTGTCAGGATAAAGTGACTGGATGGGACATTGTGCAACAAGTCTGTGGCATGATGCCCCAGTGTTAGACATCACTATAAACTGCCACACTCCAGACATCAAAGTGATATGACCAAACTTTTTAAAGGTATGTTAAAAATCCAAACCACACACACTCATTCTTTGATTCATTTATTTCTCATTTAATCTGTTAGTTAATTATTTGTGTTTTTAGGAATATCTTTTGATCTCTATACAGGTCATGTCAGGTGGTAGCATATATACAAGTGCATATGATAATCATTATGTTAGCTAACTTTAATCTTGTTTTCTTTAATTTTTGTCCTGACTAACAGATTAAGTAAGAAATAAATGAATGAAAGAATGAGTCTGTGTGATTTGGATTTTTAACATACCTACATACCTTTAGGCCAACCAGTCCTAACGCTAATCTATTAATGCTGAGCGCCAAGCGAGGCAGCTGCTAGTACCATTTTTGTAAGTCTTTGATATGACTCGGCCAGGGATTGAACCCACGACCTCCCGCATCTGAGGCGGATGCTCGAACCACTTGGCCACCGGAACAGTTGATGATGATGAATAAGAGTATAGAGTAATTTATTTAAGGCATTCAAGATTTTTTCAAGTATACCTTTTTATCTGTCTCTTTTTGTTTGGGGGGCAGGGGAAGTTAAGATTTCTGTATAATTTCAAATTTATATACTGAATTAGATAATGTGTGCATTGTTTCAAAATTTCAACCTTAGTATAGGTTTTAGATTTATTTTTGTCGAGGTACTTGGAAATTCACCAACCTAATGACAGCAGTTAATATGCTAAAAGAGTTTTAAATTGTTCCTTTGAACATTGAAGATTTGACTTAGTAACAGAAATAACCTCACTTGCTTAAACAACTTTTTCTTACATTTTCTAACAGCATTTTTATTTTCAATGCAAGGATTCTTAACAAAAAAATCACATTATTTCATGTTTTGTGTTAATATATGTGTTCAGCTTTTGTTAATTGTTGTTCAGAACATACATTCATATAAGAAAGAATGATTTTGTTAAAAGATTTTCTAAAGTTTCAATTTCATTGAAATTTTTTATATGTATTAAGAAATATTTCCAAAAATGTTCAAGATTTGTTTATACACCTTGTGATGCATTTTTGAGATATTTTCTATAATGGTTTAAATTTAAATATTTTTGTAAACACTGATGTATGTTATTAAGATACTTTGTGGATTGTTTACTAGTATTCAATGTGGGACCCATTGTAGTATTAAACTTGATATTATGTGATAAAGACATAAATGGATGATGTGCATTATATGATGAAGATGAAAATGAATATGTTTCTCCCAGCAGAACAATATGGACATAGTTGTGTAGTCAGCTGAAGTAGATTTAAATATTGAATGATATTTTGTTTCTTTATCTACACCTCTTTGTTGGTAATAAATGTTAAGCATTTTACAATACTGTTGTTCATGTTTTCATTTGTAGCTATTAATATAGAAAATCCATGTTTATTCCTCTTGAAAAGGAAAAGAAATTCAATTAAGGTATGCATGATATTTCTGGTATTTTTGTGTTGCGAATTGGACCTTAACAATTAAAACTGGAATAAACCCCTCCATCAGAAAACGTCAACTCACTATTTTGAGAAATAAAGTATTACTCTTTATATGGAAACATTAATATTAATAGATAATAACAGACTTTTGGTTGGTCATCATATATTTGTCATAAGATTTGGAGTCGAGTAGTTTTTTTGACAGAAAATCTAGCTGTTTTGATTTTGTAGTATTTCCATAATACAGAAGCTACCAGAATAAATTTATTAAACTGGGTTTATATCTTTATTGTCATAGACCAGAAGAGCTTAACAGTTGGAATATATTGGTTTTTTCCATGTGTGAGTTGAATAACTTTAACTTTCTGAATGACAATCAGATGTAATTGTCATGAAACTGCAGATAAACATCTGGCTAAAGGTGTGAAGAACATATTCTTATAGTGTTAGATGTTGAAAACAATGCTCAACACTTGAACAATCGATGTTATACCTGGCCATTTAACTTGGAATGTTATTCATAAATTTTTGAAACTTTGTAATGAAAGAAGATTGATGAAATCATTAGGTTTTTGAAGCTTAAAACTATTGGCTACATTGCAGGTACTGATTAAATGTAGTTGTTTTGTCAATGAAGTTATTATGATGATAAAAAGGGGTGGTTTGTTCTAGCTTGAGATGGAAAATGCTGAGGATGTTCTGATTGAACTACTTATGAGAATGATGGCCTTCTTTCCTTCATCTTTCATCATTATGATATCGCATGTCCATTGGCACAACTGTACTATATATACTCTTTCTCCGAGGATTACAGTAATCATTACACACATTTATCTCAAAGTCTAGTTCAAGCTAAATGAAAATAATGCCCCTCAGACACTGCTGTCATGACAGCCATCAACAATATTTGAACATGAATTAAAATTTTAGCTCTAGTGGTCAGACACAAGAACAGCTTATGTGATAGTTTATCATCTGTCATCTGTATGGCATCATGTGTCCATCACCACAAGTTAAACTCCACCAAAACCTTACGTACCCATTCATCCCATGGTCTATTTGGTCCTAAATGATGATGGTGTTTCTCATCGATTATTGTTACCAATCTTTTTTACACTGCTACTAGTACTCCTGAATGGATCATCATATAATGTTCACCAAAATACTGCTAATAATGTTCTACCAATCCTGACATAAATATGACATTTGCCAAATTTACTCAGAGATAACATTATTCAATTCTAGTTTAAATAATGATGGAAGGAGGTTCACTGATGTCAAAGGGTTCTGACATCAGTATTAAGAAGCATGCAAAACTCCATTTTCTTAATTTTTGCCTTAATTGTATTACAAAATAACTGTAAGAACAAAATTTTGTTATATAAATTTTTTCTATGCCACAAGATTTTTAATTTATCCATTGAGTTTGGGCATTTTTACACACATTGTTTTCATATTACCATATGGCATGTTGTATAAGGGGAATAAAATGGCATAGCTAACCCATTGCTATATATAGCATCAAAATTAATATATGATTTTATTCAGAAAATCATCACTGATGATATGAAAAAGAAAATTGAAATTGTGTAAATGTTCAAATTTATCTTTCGGCTCTCATTCACATTTTTACATCTATATTTTACCCAAATTTAAAGATATACTTTAATATACATATAAAGATATATTTGACTGAGTTGATGTCCTAGTTGCACAAATATATACTCAAAGACCATAGCATGCATATATATATATATAAAACAGACTGTGACACAATATAATCATGTTTACTCTCATCAAGAACTGTTTTGTAAAGGCCCCAACCAAAGACCCACATCTTGGTGTCAAAGAAGATGTAACCTCTTCCCCATACCTTTTCATTCTTTCTGCAAGGCCATAAACCTGGTGTTCATTTTCAAATATTACTTTTTATGACTGAGGATTGGCACTTGGGTTTAAAACATTTCTCATTGATGACACAGTTTCAGACTGCATGCAGTGTCTTTTGTTTATTAAGTTCTTTTTTCATGTTGTTATGTTGGAAAATGATGAAAAATCCTAAATTGTCCAGCTTGATGAATATATCTCCTACCCAATGATCTGATCGTTTCCTTAATCTTCTCTATACTTTGCACTTTTACATGAAAAAATTAGTCTTTGAAAAGAAAAATGTGTCTAATTGTTTAATATATTGATGATAATGTTATTATGCGATTTTTTTGCTTTGTCAATAATGTCAGGTAAATTAAAAGAGAATGGTCGAATTAATTTTGAATAAAAACTAACAATGTATGCATCATCTAAAATAGAGTCAAAGACAGGTGAAACTTGGTATTTCATTTTAAATGTCAGCTTATATTTGATTTTCTTATAAAATTGTAAATGAATAGCTAGAAAATTTGAACATTTGATTTAATCCCTTTAGCCAAACAGACTAGCAAGAACTGCAATGTTGCATATGTTTTGGTTCCTACTTTTTGTTAATTTACAAAAATTCTAAAGTGTTTTTCTTATTCAATTTGCCATAGGATGCAACTGTTTTGAATATATTCACACTTAAATTTTTTGTGATCTTAATATGTCATTGTTATACACAAACCAGACAGACAGACAGATAAATAAAACTAAGTTCTAGCTACAATATTGCCTGCAGAAATTGGATTATACAGCAAGTGTGGCTTGTTCTCATCGATTTCACATAAATGGACTCCAGCACCTTTCTAGTGTATCTGGTACTGAGAATTTCAGTTGATATTTTTCAGCCTAAGAAGGTGAATATTGCATACATGCTGGGAATTGTAGATTTTGATCTTGTCATTCATTTTCCAAAATCAAAGAAAAGAGACACAGGATTTAAAAAAAAAAAAATAGACACTCAGAGAATACTAGCACCGGTATGTATGTATGGATGTAAAAATCACACAAATAATAAGAGGCTTCGCAAACTGGATCATATAATAAATAGAAGATTGTGTTGGTCAGAAATAATTGTATATCAAAGGAAAAATAAATAATGATTAATAGTGTAATTCGGGTTTAAACCAGACAATGAATGCTAAGATTTTGTAGTGATTCTGAGGAATGTTTTGTTATATGATGGTGGATAGACATACATGCTATGATTAGCCACTGAGTCTTCACTCATTAATTAGTTATTTTGTATAAACTAAAGCTTTTTTCATTTACAATAAAAAATAATAGTTTTTATATAATTTATAGTAGATCCTTTCAGCTATATTATTAGCAGAGTGGGGCACTATAGGGACAGTGGAACTTAGTATTAAAACAGGGTCCCGGCACTATAGGGACAAAGGGGATTTTGACATGGGTGGGCCTGTATAGGGACAATGGATATTTCACATAGGGAATGTATAGCAACAATTCACGGTACCGAACACTGGGGAAACAATGGTAACAATGTTGCAAGTGGTTGACCTCAATTGGGCGGAACAGTGTTGCAAGGGGGCTGACCTGAATATGCGCTACTCTAGGGACAAACAAAATAGAGACATACACAAAGAGACATTGTTAGAGACATTGTTAGAGACATAGACATAAACATATACAAACAAACAACTATACAACCAACACAATTTTTTTAGGCAACAGAGAAAAGATATCTTCTTGAGACATATGAGTGGACCTGAAACATGCCTTTGGTTTGTTTGTTAACATCATTCAGTTTACATAAAGTGCATCTCACAGGTCTTCTTCTCTTCCTCAAACTTCGTCTGACATCTGGACCATAGATTAAGACTCGCTTCAGACAGCCTTGTCTCTCCACATATATCTTTGTTTCCAAAGGGACGTATCGGTGATCTGAGTGATAGCCCATGGTGATTTGACATACATGGGATAGACCGGGTTGAACAGTAGGAGCATAGAAGATTATACGTTAGTCCACATCTTATAATGGGAACAGCTGAATGGAATGAGGGGAACCGCGGTTATTTATAGTGGAAGAGTGGATCGAAATGGATTGAGTGTGAAAGAACTCGAACCGTTTTGATCCACTCTTCCACTATAAATAACTGGTTCTCCTCATTCCATTCACGCAATCCTAACATGTGTTACAAAGTTCAGTCACAGAGTGGCATCTGTCTTTCAATCTGAAGAGAGTTACCTGTGATGTCTCATTCCCTATATAGATGCGCTAGCGTCTGTGCGCAGTGAATCGATGCGACAGAGTTCGAACACCACAGAAACTATGAAGACGATGAATTGGAGTGCACCAGCTGTGGAGCATTAAAACGGGGACAGATAGAAGAATTGGAGAAATTTTTGCAACGGCAGAAAGAAGCAGAACAAACGTTTCTCATTCAACAGAAGAGGCAAGAAGAAAATGACCGGAAGAAGAAGCAGACAAGAAACAAGGTCTAGGAGAGAAGGCGGATGGTGAAAGTCAAAAGGTCACGGTGCTCTTAGACATTTTGGCAGAGTTAACTAGTCTGAAACAGATCTATCAGACTTCTTTAGTATGACACAAGAGAAAAAGACCTTCCCAGTCAAACACTCCAATCCCATTTACAGTGTACACTCCCACTACACCCGAGATACCAACACTAATGATTTCTACTAAATCATAGACATTATCAGGTCAAGAAGTAGATCTTGACTGTGGTAAAGGGATAAGACAGTTAAAGCACATTATCTACCATTCCTGACTTATTCTTTTTTAATAAAATAACCCAAAGTAAAACAACCAACGGTCCTTTTCAGGGCAACCAACCTCTCTCGAATAGAGACTACTCTGTGTTTGCAAAAATCAAATAAAACTAAATCCCTATTTGTTCCCACGATGTATGTGTGTGAGTATGTGAGTGTATGATCTTATTAGTATTATAAAAATCAAAGCCAAGAGACACTTGTGTTTTCTTTCTGTTATATTCTCGTAAAAGTGACAATCAAATTTCAGAACACATCACTTTAAAACGTTAATTAGCTTGTTGTCTTTTCACTGTCTCCTTTTTTGAATTTCTTTACTGTCACAGGTTTTTCCTTCTCCTCTTCTTCCTCACTTTCTTCTCTTTCTTTACAGGTATAGGTTCTTCTTCCTTTCTGGAGTTTACCTCTTTTTTTGCTTGGAACCCCTGTCCCCCTCTTCCTCTTGTTTCTTGGATCAGTTATCTTTTTTCTTAGAAGAGTCGGAAGTCTAATGTCCTTTCTCTTGACAGTGATAACAGGCATCTTGACCACTGTCTCTCTTAACGCCTGTCTTGATATGACGTTGTGGATATTCTGAAGACCAATGCCCTTTCCGTTGACAGAAATAGCATTTATCTTGACTTTATCTCGAATGGAAGGGTAGTAGTCCGTCGGCTTATCTGATACAAACCTTCGTATTGATGGGAATATTATCTACAAAATAAAACAAATTACAAAATATATTATAACAGAATATTATTTTACTGATTCTTGCTCAGATTTTAGATAAATGATACTATAAAAATAATGAAAATCAGTCAGATTTTATAATTTGATTGTGTCAAACCTCAAGCGATCCTCTAAATGATTAATCAATGCATTTTCCTTTTTCTGCTTATAAAACATTCAAAATCATATATATTTCTGTAAACAAAACTTTACTTATGACTGTTTCATGAAAATTATCGATTTATCGATAAATCATTTAGAGAATCGCTTGAGGTTTGACCCTTCGAAAATCTGCAATTTCACTGATTTTTTTAAAATGTCAAATCGACTAAAATCAGTATAAAAACGATAGTTTGGCTAATTTCCCCTAAAATCTTTGATTCTTGTAAGAAAATCAACATTAGAAAAATATTATAATCAGAATAAAAAAATAATCTGAATAAAATTAACTTTCACTTTCACAATTAATATTCACGACAGGGACCCAGGTTACCACAACTTTCATTTTCATCACTACTTTCACAAGTGACGTTGTTACTATTTTCACTTTCATAAGTGACAGCGTTTTCGTTTTTACCATTTGATATAATCTTTTTCAGTTGTCGTACGCGTGTATTGATAATCTTTTTTGTTTAATTTTCTTGAGATAATTTGGATCTGATTTGTTCGATCGCGAGCAAAAGTGGGACGAATTTCTTCACTTCTGTATCTTTAACTGTTGATAAAGTCTGTAACATAACTTGTTGGATGATCTTAATCTATATTCCTTTGGTAGTGTATATCCACTTTCAAATTTATGTGTTCGCAGTGATTCAAAACTACAATTTTTTTTCTCTAGATCAAGTTGAATTTTATGCCGTTTTTTAATAAACTTTTTGTATTGCAGAAATAATAGCATTAATATTTTCGTAGTTCATTATATAGTAGATATATATTTCAATTATATTTATACAGCACAAACACATCTTCTAAATTACTAAATAATATTTCACAACATAATTCGAGAAGTTATTTCACTTAACTATATTCGCTTCCAGCGTACTCCAGACAGACAAAAACACAATGAGTCTTGCCGTTTTTTTAAGGTCAAATAAACTCGCAATTGTTCTAGAAAATACGTTGGAAAGAAGCTTGGATGCCACAACAAAAGAAATATTCCGATGATGAAAATCCCGATATAACTGATTTTGAGAATAAAATCGCTAAAGATCTTGGCAGAAAAATAATTGGTAAATCCACCCATGGAGGATCATATGATCATAAACGACATTGTACAAGACTGATTATAGATTTTATAATTGCTGATACAACGAATAGAAATACGTTTATAAGCCGAAGTAATATTAATTTACCAGACGGAACTAAATTAGGTACAATTGTTAGTTATATTGATGGTGAGTCACCGCAGTTTACTCATTTAAGATCTTCGTTGCTCGCGTACGTTTCCATAAATCTATTATCAATGATAAATAGAGTTTATGTGTTTGCTGTCAGAGTCGCTACGGATTCAATTTATATCAATAAAATAGTACAGGATTGCTATAACAACTACATATCGGTACTTATGCATCATGGGGTGAATGGAGAATAAAACAAGAAAATATACTTAATTATTCTGAATCCGCCGACGTTGAAATTAAGGGTATGTATTGCCAAAAAATAAAATATCAAAATTGTGATCAGCACCATCTGTATTTGATCCCGTAGCTAGACATAACACAGTTTATCTAAATCGGCCTGGTGGTGGTAAATCAACCCGTGTGGTCGAATTATTCTTGAACAGTTGTTCAGAAATAATTGTATTGACACCTACACACAGATTCGCAAGAAAAATGAGAGAAAGAGATATTAAATTATGCACTTATCATAATTTCTTTCGATGGAAGGGAGATAAATGGACTTCTGAACAAATCAGAGAGAAATATATTCCCTGGATTATCGTTTGGGATGAAATATGCACTGTTTCATTAGAAACGTTAAAAATATTTCTTGATTGGCTATTGACAAAAACTACTGCTGCAATAATGTGCGGCGATCATGGTCAACTACCACCTTTTCTTGGATTGTCTTCACATAAATGGCTGAGGAATTTTGTAGATTATTATAAAGAAATAGCTGATAATTATAGACCACTTTATCCACAATTAAGAGATCTTAAGAAATGAAGCAGGCTACAACCGAATAAAATTCAATGTGAAATAATGCGTGAAATAATTTCAGAAACTCTGTAAACAATTTTTGGAATTTATGGAGACCAGATGATTTCATATTTGCAAGTAGAAAGATAGTTCAAGATAACAATAATTTTTTATGTTACATAATTAAAAAAAATTAAAATCTGCCCGTACCATTGTGTTATCGACCTGTTGATACGCTACGGCAGAATATCAAACGTTGATATACCAGGATCATCAGAAAAACAAAATCATGTGTTAAATGGTATTGTCTTACTTCCTGTCAATGTTGTTGAGACCTTGTTAACTATGGAAAAAGAAGACTCTATGGACGCTGTGATACGCAATGACAATTATTCATCACAAGGATTAACTATCTCTGATACCAATGTTTGGATCGTCGATGATAGTATCGATTGATCAAACTTTGTTTATCTCGGAGTGTCTCGAGTCAGAAAAATATCTCAGCTGCGGAGAATTGTCATATACTTTACAGAAACTGCTGGCAACAGCGAAGGTGTTGGCAATGTTTTTGACATTGATATTGTAAGAAAAAATTAAAGTGTGACAAACAAAATAAGCGCGACTTTGATCTCGATGCTAAATGTATCATGATATTCAAACAACAGCAAAATAATCATTGTGCGAGCTGTAATACAGTAATGTTATCGCTATATTCAAATAAAATTCCAAGACAATTTACCGCAGACAAAATTAATAATTTTGATCATACACGCAAAAATGAAATGCTGACCTGTCTTGAAAGGGCCCCGAGTGGCCGAGTGGTCTGAAGCGTTCACCGTTACAGATCACTGCCATCTCACCTCTGTCTGCGTGAGTTCGAGTCTCAGCCTCGGCTAACGTTGGTACGTGAGAAAGCTTGCCAGTAGTTTCTCGTGGGTCGGTGTTTCTTCCCAGGGTTTTCCAGGGTTCTTCCTCCACCAATTATACTGGCCGCCATGTATAGCCTATCTTGTGCTGAAAAATGGCGTTAAACCCTACAACAACAACAACTGACCTGTCTTGAATGTAATCGATGTCGAAGTGTTAGTTTACAATAGTGAATGCGGTGGTAATTGTGTCTTCAGGAATTACTTGTAATTGCTCGCATACAAATCCACTTTGAGAAGCATTTGAATCGGATCTGTAGATTCCATGTCTACTCGTAGATCTTACTACGCTAGAAAGCCGTAATACTCCAAATAGGATGAGTCGCTCATTTATTACCACCTTCAAGTTCACCGGGTTCATATAAATACTTACCTAATACTGGTTGTTTTGAAAATTCATGTCGTTTTATTTGTATGTTTTTTTGTTTTTGTAATCACATCAATAGGATTCATAGAAGTTGTTCGAGTAATTTCATTATCTAATGCATTTATCACACTTGGTAATCTTGCAGCCCATTCGTGAGATCTCGTATTTTTCTGAATTATTTCCTTTGCATATTGATATCCAAATAACCGCTCAGCATGTGCTCGATTAAATCGTTCAACAATTGCCTGATTACGATGAATTGCGGTATGTCGTTGTCTGATTTCGACGTTATGTTTTTTCATCAGAGATGTCACTGCACCAAGAAATTCTTTGCCAGCATCAACCTTTTATAGATGTGGCCATCGTAAGGGTCCTCGTTGTTGTTGTTGTTGAGTTTAATTATAGTGGCGTGCGCACAATTGTGCATGTGCCACTTTTTACTGACTGCACTGCAGCCTGATAGTTGTTCCTGGGGAAGGGAATTGTGCCACCTCCGCCAGGCTTTTATGGGTTCAAGGAACCCTGATAGTTTGGACTCAATATGTCAGTTATTAAAGGTCCCTTACAGTTGAATGGTTGGCTCTCATTAGTGGGAAGGAGAGCTCCAGAACGGTCCTGGCTGAATCACATCGCTTACTTCTTCTTGCATTTGCCTGGTGTTTCTTACGTTATTTTTGTTTTGTTTTGTTTTTAAATGTTCTAAAAAGGGGTGTGTGTTCTATGCTGTTTATAGAGGATGTTAGTAGAAATCATGTATGAATAGAGATTTTCAAGGTTATTATGGTATTTCTAGTCGAGGTGTTTAGGGTGTGCTTCCTACGTTATGTTATTTACAATTTTTAGATATTGCCTCTTTAAGTTATGTATTTATTAATGTTTTTGGATATTGAATGTTATTTATACTTTATTTAGCAAGAGACCGGAGTCCTAGCCGATTACACGGTTCGTTAAGGACATCTAAGACCGGAGTCCTAGCTGATTACTCGGTTCGTTAAGGAAATCTAGGACATTCAATTTTGAGGTTTCCTTAGTTTTTGATATGTGTTTCGTAAGTGTATTATTTATTAATATTCTTATAAAACTGAATGATCTGTTATGGGTTTCTATGTGGGGCTTCTACATCTATTTAGCTAGTTACTGGGTCTTTTGGTTTTGTGTGGATAGTAATTATATTTTGTTCCTAAGTCCCGCTGAGTCTATGAATTTATTTATATTTTTATATGCTGATTGTTAAATTTTTATTAGAGTCCATAAGTAACTCTGGGCATGCGTGTGGTGATCCAATCTCTTTTTGGTTTTATATAAATATTTCCTAGAGGGCTGATATTTTGGGCATATATTGATCTTCGGTGGTGTGGCAGTTAAAGCAGTTAATGGTTGCTGGGTTGGGTCCTATAAACCTTCCAAAACTGCTTGCTAGTTTAGTTTTTCCATTTATTATCCTGTTTATGGTTTTCTGTTCTAAATAGGTACCCTTAGGTAGCTGTATGTTCCTATCTATGGTTTTTTGGGTTTCATGGTGTTTTTTCCCTTTTGTGGAGGAGTTCCAAAAATCTTGCCTTTCTTGTATGTTTGTGCGAAGCTTAGTGCTTCTGTAGAGCTATAGTTAAGCTTGAAAAAGTTTTGATCTCCTAGTTTGGTTTGTGCAACTTTGTCTGGTGTTTCGTTGCCAGAGATTCCAACGGTATCCACGTGAGCTCGACTAATTGATGTGCTGTGGTGATATCGTCGATTAATTGGCATGCTCTGTCAGGGAATTGTTCCCTAGAGTGTGTATTGCGATTTTGGATCGACTTGATAACGCTTAGGGAATCGCTTATAATGACTGCTTTAGGTATTTGGTTGTCTTTGATTCATTGTAGTGATTCAAGTATAGCCCAGAATTCAGTGGTGTATATGGAGCAATAGTCAGGTAATCTGGATCCCGTTTGTATATTGAATTCAGGGATGACTATTGCTGCTGCTGTTCTTGGTGGGTTGTTTGTTTTTGATCCATCTGTATATATTTTAACAAAGTCCTGGTATTTTTTGTTGATTTCGTTTACCAGTACAGGTTTTAGTAAGTTTTATTGTCCTTCTTTATTGCCTAATTTGGTAGCTTCAATGTTAATCCTTGGTGGTTTTCGTAACCATGGTGATTTGTTCTGGTCTGTATTATTTGTTACCTGTTGTTTTAGTAGAGGTATCTTTTCTCTTAGTTCAAGGATTACTTTGCCACTTGGTGTGGTAGGTATGACTTTGGGTTTGAAGATAACTTTACACTTATTTATAGCTATTTTGATGGGATGGTTGCCTGGGTGGGTATCTAATCGAATGGAGTATCGGAGAAGCAGTTCTTACTTACGTAATTTTAAGAGTAGTTCTCTTGTTAGTGTTTGTAGTTCTTATAATGATGTTGAGGGGAGTGTTCCTGTGCATAATATTATGGCTTTTCTCTGGATAGTGTCAAGTGTTTGTAGTACAGGTTGCTTAGCCGAGTTATATGCTTGGCAACCGTATTCCAGTTTTGATCTAATTAGGGTTTTATATATCGTGAGGAGGGTTTCCTGGTTGGATCCCCAGTCAGTACTTGTGATGTTCCTGAGTAAATTGAGATCTTTGTTACAATTCTGGGTGAGTTGTTCAATGTGCTGTTTCCATGTGAGGTGGTTGTCAAAGAACATTCCAAAGAATTTTACTACTGTTACGTATTTGATTAATTGATTTTGTATATAGAAGTTTGGATAGACTAGGTTGTTATTTCGTGTTGGGGTAAATATGATTGCCACAGTTTTTTCATGAGATATTTTGAAACCGCATTTGTCCGCCCTTCTCCCTATGTTATCTAGGCTCAGCTGGATTTTTTTAACTACTGTTTTATTGGCAGGATTTCCATTCCTCCATAAGCCACTATCATCTGCAAATTGTGACAAGTTTTTTTTGTGGAGGCTGCATTGAAGTCAAGGTAGTTTACCATTAGTTTAAATAGTATGGTACTTATTATACTTCTTTGCGGTGTGCCATTTTCAAGTGAAAATTCTGCGGAATGGGTGTTGACTATTCTTGTGGTACTTTTCCGGCCTGTGAGGAAATCGCTAATCCAGTTGAACAAGCGCCAGTTATTCCAAATTGGTTTAATTTGGCCATTAGTCCATTGGTCAATACTGGTCGAACACTTTTTCCAGGTCTAGAACAATCGCTATGAGGTTGCGATTGGTTTTCCTATGTGCGTTAAAAGCGAGTTTGATGTCTGTTTCCAATCTAAGAAGTTGGTCAGTGGTGCACCGTTTGTTCCAAAAGCCACATTGATTTATTGAGAGTAGGTTATTGGTTTCTAGGTGGTGTTTTTTGACCTATCTGCGATTATTGTCTCCATTATTTTGCAAATATTGTTTGCAAGGGAGATGGGTCGGTACGAATTTATGTCGTTGGGATCTTTACCTAGCTTGGGGATTGGTATTGCTATGGCCTGTTTCCTTTTGGTGGGTAGTTGGCCTTTATCCCAAATCCTATTAAAGAGTTTGATTATGGCTATTGTTATATTGATAGGTAGTTTTTTTTTATAGATAATGTAACCTAACTGATCCTTACCAGGGGATGTTTCTTTTTTGGATCGTAGGGCTATCTCCCATTCATGTGCTGTGATGTCGCTATTTAGGTGAGATTCGTTTGTTCCATGGTCTTGAAACATTTGAGGTTGGGTTTCCTCCATTAGTTTTATTGTGTTCTTGAAAGTTTCTGGTGTGGTTATTGTTGCTACTCATGCTCGGAAAATGCTTGGCTCGGAGGTCTGCCTTATCTTTATTTGTAATGGCATTTTTAATTTTTGGGACTGAGGTAGTTGCTTTCCCTTTTATGGCTTTTGTCTTGTCCCATATTTGTTTTGAGTTTGATTTTAGACTCAGTATAGAGAAGAAGGTTTGAAATAGATTAAATTTAGCAGTTTTTATAGTTTGTTTTAGTGCTTTTTCTTTATCATATTGATGGAAGTAGATAGAAATTTTGGTGCGTTTATATTTATTTAAGGCCCTTTTTTGTCTTTATGTGCTATAGTGCACTGTTTAGTCTACCCCCTTCCTATATTTATCATTACTGACATTATTTCAATGCTATTATTGATGTTTAGGTTAGGGGGTACTTCTATTATTTCATAGTAGATTAGTGTATCTATCAAACAAAAATTGCTAGTCCACCCCCTTTCTGACCCTTGGGCCTGTTTGTAAAGATTCCCTGGGTATAGCCTTCTAGTTTGGGCAGGCGTTAGTGTTCTTGTGTTGATAAATTTGTTCAAAAGCAGAAAAAACTTCAGCTGCGGTTTTAATTGATAATCGTTCCGCTTCCTTATACCTACTTGCAACATCAACGACATTTAACGCGTATTTGAATGTTAACTGAAGCCTTCCAATCTTAATAGTATCATGTGGTAAAAATAAAATATCTGCTTGATGAACTTCATTAGGAGTGCTGACATCAAAATGTGTATGCTGAATTTTTTTTTTACGTGGTGGTAGTATTTGGCCACATTGCCTGTCGTGCTAACCATTTTTCGGAAGCAGAACGTGTAACATTTGCTACATCAGCGAGTTTATTAATCGATGCTCTACCTTTGCAATGTCCTCTTGGGCTATAATAAATCGATTCCATTTTTTCAGTAATCGGTTGATTAATTACCGGCTCCAAAGAATAATTTACCTTTCATCGCAGATATTACCAACCAATTAGCTAATGATTCTCTGAAAGATTTATATTTTATAGCATTTAATGCATGAATCAACTTCACATCTGCAAAATTTCGTTGTTGTGGATCTTTACTTTTGTCAGCTAAATCATGAGCGTGACATGCTCGATCAATATCATGCGTAGGGTACTCTCCAGGTCTAGGTTGATCTTGGTTTACTATAGGAACTGAATTAGTGCCCTGAGTCTTTTATAGATGACTTTGGACGGCGTTCTTTCAACCTTTGCCATTGTCACTGACTGTTTGTTGTTCAAGGGTTTTCAACAAAACCTGAACAGGGTACAGCTTTCATAAAACTTATTTACCTCAGCTGTATTTATGACATCAAAAAAAACATGATCTGTCAATGTGAACAATATGTTTCTGTATGAAGGCATCGATGTGTAGGTGAGATAATTATAAAGGTTTGTAGATACTCAGTTTTGATATGAATGCATAGTATTATTATTGTAATATTCTTTTATATGGTAACTACTGTGAATACAAATTTACGATATCGAAGATTTAACAGAACTGGTCAAGATGTATGAAATTTGATATATAAATATATAGATAAATAAATAAATAAATAAAAAAGTAAATATATTAAGGAGTTATGAAATATTATGCAAGGAACTTCTTAAAGGAAGTAATAGGTTATATCATTCAGCCACATTTATAAATTCCGTGCCTGTGGGGAATATTCTTTTGATTCTGCTTATCAAATAACGCTAAAATATGAATATTTTTGTGCAAGATTGATATTGGTCTTTTACATGTTTTACATTGCAGTTAGAAAATCGCGAAACTTTATCGACGCAGATATTTGATTCATTATCAACTCTTACCACCTAATAGAAACCTAAGAATTAATCAAATAAAACACAGTTTATACAGATATCGTAAATGAAACGCAGAATTTCATTAAATAGTTAAATCGAAAAAATGTATAACGCTGAAATTGTTCTGTATACGGTGTTTTAGGAGGAAATATTGCAGTATACTAAGAATGAATAAAATAAGACACATTTAAAAACATGTATCAGAAATAAAACACGCAGAATTGTATTAAATTTGTAATTCGAGAAATTGTGCAATGTTCCAATTTTCCTAAATACGTAGGAAGTAATGTGGACGTATTCTGTTTCATTTGTAATATCTAGTTCTTACACTTTTGGACAGACAGTGATGCAGCATTTTCATATTGTATATTTTCTTAACAAAGATTGCATGAAAACAATGTGCAGTTTTTATAACCAATTGCTCAAACTTGCATCTACTTGTCATTTTATGTCAATCTGCTATCTTCAAATTACAATTATGTTTTGATTTTAATTAAGGTGTATGGTCTGCATATCTATTGAAAACAAATCCGTGTAAATCTAGTCCACCTTGTAAAGATCCCAGACGACCAATATATCTATAGTTAGATTTCGCCTACCTGTATCGGTTCTGATTTAGGAATACTAGGAGAGTAAAGTATGTGGGATAGATAAATAAATGCTTACTTATGTGTTGCCAATTACTAACGCTAGTATTAATAATACCACTTTTTGACGACTTTGGGTTAATTTCTCATTGGCTGGTGGGGTTCGGATGATTATAGATGAATTAAGTAACTTGAAAATTGATGGGCTAGGTCGCATAAACGGGCGTTTCAAAATATTTATTGAGTAGTATGATCTGTCACTTGTGGGTATGTTGTGAAATATAGTCATAATAGAAGGTGTAAGTCTGCAGATGTATTTTATGTTGTACTTAAATATTATTTTAGAGGAATAAAATATTTTTTTTACATCGGAAATAAAAAGCACTCATTTGAACAATAACATGAATTATCAGTACAATTCCGGTTCTAAAAGTTTACGGATGTTTTCATTCTTTTCGACTTTAATAGAACCTTTCCAGGATTATTTTGGATTTTCTTAATACTGCAAAATATTCTCACATTTTCATTTATAGCACTGATATTTAAATTGTTTGTTAAGTTTTACAAAACTAGTTGGTTATACTTCTTTATGTTACTTAGTTTGTCGTTACAGAGTAGTGACAACAATTGAGGGCTCGTTCAGGATGCGAATTTCAGAATATTTCAGAGAAATAGAAATCTCTTTATTGAAATTCAATTTAGCTTGTTACAGCATCTTTTGATTTTACTAGTAAAACAAACAAGCTTTCACAACCACTTCATTCTCAAGCAAGTATTTACTAATTTCAATCTAGTAAACATTATAAGAATCCAATGTCTGATAAGATTAATCAGAAATCCTTATCGCTGCCAACTGGCACATATTGCAAGAAAACGGCGCACGTTATTTCTGGTTGGTTTAATTAAAGAAAGAAAGTAGCATAACAAAGACAGAGCAGTTCCAAATGCTCTTCATTATCAAAGGCCAAGGTCATTTTAATGAAATTGGAAACAATATATTTGTTGGGTCAAGCAAACTATAGCCCAATCTTATTATGGAGAAATATGAATAATTTATGTCAAAACGTTCTATATCACTTATTAGCGATTCGGTCGATCGTATCCCTATTAAAATTGTAAGGGACACATGACCTGTTCAGAGCATATTAATAATATGTATTTTGCCTTTGTTTGATAAGTCATCTTCTTTTGATAAAGTATTTGTTGAGGGAGTTGTATGCGGCTTTATTCAAATTCCACTCCATAATGTGAAAGTCACATCCGCGCCCGTGTTAATTGTCGCTGTCAATTCTTTGCCCATTGAGTGTGTTCTTTTATTGCTTGGTAATGACTCAGCTGGAGATAAGTTTTAGTTAATCTACTTGTAACTGACAAGCTTTGTTAAAATAAAAAACTTGGCACAATTGAAAACGAAGTCACTGATTTTTACCCAGCTTGTACAGTTGTGATCCTCATCTAACCACCCATTTTCTTATTTCTAATCATGGTGACAAACGACATTCACTTTTCTTCGAACAGGAAAGAGTGTATGCGATCTAATGTTTGTTTCAGAGTTCTATATATAAAGAAGATTTAAAGTAGATATGTAAATATGAACACTTGTTCCCACCAATTTCGATCAAACAAAATTGACCATGATGTGTTCTATCCATTCAGTACAGAAATTGACCATAACCAATCTTTTGAGTACCGAAACTATTTCTGAAGTCGTTGCGAGCGGGTCAGTGATATGTGGCTGAGTAATCGGATTAATACTAACATGTCTAAACAACAAGCTTGTAATTGATAACGTTGCTGTTGCAATCTGAAGAACTGAGGCCAAAAACGGCATGTTTTTGAGGAGTTATATGTAATTAGGAAATCAAAGTTGGTCCATGATAGTGTTTGAGTCTTTGAATAAATATCGGCTGTTCTTTGACAGAGGTGCGATACAAAGGCAAGTCCAACCGAAAATTTATTTCAGCACAAACATATCACTAAGTAATGTTTACAAATGTTAAGCGGCACATATAAACAACAACAAAGGTGCAAATATAAAGCAAGACACGCTTCAGATGTTAAGGAACATCAACATCCCTGAACCAGACCAGTGAGTAAGGGAGTCTTTGGTAGGACAGTTGGACACTTTTGACATCAGGACCTGGACCACAACTTTTTTTTTACTTTAAATATTTTGAGATCTTAATAAACACACAGTAAATTTAATATGATTTTGTTCATTTCGTTTAATATTTAAAGTACAGAAATTTCAATCTTGTAGCAGCAGGGAGGGCAAACAACCTCTAACTGGTTCGTCTGTATTTTCGCAAAATATAACTTCCTGGGGGATCGCAAAAATCGTAAAAAAATTGCGATACTTAGCGCATGACAAATCCGTCAACGACAAATTGGCTTACCTGTTATCGCTGATAATTTTTTTTTCTTCGATGTAACTTAAGAAAATAAGCGATAGTGTCGGTGACACGCTGAGAGCGTCGCCCTCCCTGCTGCTCAATTAAAAAATTCTGTAACAAATAATGGCTAACATCGGAGAAGCATATTCCACTAGAATAGCTCGAGAGCGATTAGAAGCAATCAAAAAATTTCTTCCTGTGAGAGATTCTGTAAGACAAAAATTATAAGTGCGGCAAGAAGCACAAGTTGAATACGCTACAGGCTTGGAACAATTGTTTAAACCCGGTACAACAGCTACTGATAAAGCTGCTGCGGTCACTGAAAGAGCTTTATTGGGGGATATTAAAGATGATGAGGAAAGAAAAAAAGGTAATCTTCCAATATTTAAACAGACCGCTGAGCAAGCTGAAAAAATTGCGAGGAGAACTAAAAAAACAAAAAAGATTTTACGAGATCTTCCGACTGATATAGCTGCAGCTCAACCTCAACCCGGTGCATAAATACTTAGAGGAATAAGTGAAATTCGTACTGAAGTTGCCGATGTGAAAAAAGAACTTGCGCCTAAACCAATAAAGGAAAATATTAAACTTATTATATAAACTTATATTAAAAATATTTAAATAGAAAAATTACTTTAAAAATATTAATTAGTATGTTTAATAAATTTAATATCTTAAAACCAGGTTCTGTAAAAGTAACTGATGATAATTTTATTAAATGGATATATCGTATATATAAAAACAAAAAACAAGCCAGAGATGATGATTTAGAATATAGAAGTCTTGATGAAGAAGTAAAGAGACTTTATAAAGAGAGTGTGAAACAAATAGAACACAACAACCCTCTCAGCAGGAACTTTCATATCAACTTTCTCCATCTCTGCTACAGACAGAATAACAATCTTCTTCACCGCAGCAAAAACCTTCACCCCTGCGGCGATTATATACCCGACAACGTTCTATATTGGGGGGGGGGGGGCAATAGAAATGGACCGGATGTTAACAGGAAGTGATGATGATGATCCTCCTGGCACTATTGGTAGTGGTTTGGGAAGTGGTTTTATTGACTGTCCTAACAATATCATAAATGCTGTGCAACGGCTAGAAGTTCTCATAGGAGGAAAGCGACCTGGAAATAACTCATCAGAAATAATTAATGAAGCAGCTGATATTTGCAGACGATTATTTCAATGTGGTATCATGGAGACTGGTATCTATCGAGAACTTATCAATGAGCTCGTTGATGACTATCGCAGTGACTAGTTGTTAGATAAATAAATAATTAAATAAAATGATCATACACGAATCTCATCGTAGGCCAGTTATGGTCAGGGTGGTAAATTCACGATTGCCAGTATACAAAAATACTTACGGAGATGGATTTGGTGATGTTGTTCAAGGTTTATTTGCGGGAATGGATCCTAAAGCAATACCGATCGCAAAACAATTATCAATGAAAGCTATTGACGTTATTCGTGATAAAGCTACTGGTGCTGTTGGTAGCGCTGCCAGTAAAGCATTCTTGGCAAACAAGGATAGACTAGTACGATTAATACGCAGGCCAAAACCACCGGTGAAATTACCAAGCACTGAAGTGATTCCGGCAGATGTCAGTAAAGTAATAAGTCAAGCTGCAAATCAAAAACTAGCAGAGTTGATAAATCAAGGGACTCAACAAATAAATACAAGTCTGGTGTCGGGAAGTGGTCTTCATTTTAGGCGATAATGAATTATAATAAAATGTTTAAACGTCAATCCGACACAGCATTTGACATGGATGCACCAGTACCCAAGGACGAATCGGTGAGCGATGTTCAGTATTATTCTTATGGCATATAACATCCAAATCAGCGAGGTCGAATTGAATTGCAGGTTCAAGACACAAGTAGATATTTCGTGCACGCTGAAGCGTTTATCGAAGTAGAAGGTGAAATTTTAAAAACAGATAATACAGAATATGGAGCGGGTTTTGAAGTCGGTTTTGTTAATAACAGAAGTATGGCCTTGTTCGAAAGCGCTGCTTATCATATTGACGAAAAAAAATGAGTCAATTGAGAACAATGTTGATGTGGCTACAACAATAATAGGTTTAGCAAGATACTTTGATTATTATACTAGATCAGCTGGTCCATCAGTGATGTTTGTTAAGGATACTTCTGATCATCCTGACAATAATCAGTACAATATTAAACGACCAAAATACCGTACTGCTCCTAATCCTACTGATATTGACGTCGAAGACATGGTTATTAATGTCAATAATAATGTTAATCTAGGATTTCATACATGTGGACAAATGTTGAGTGGAAATAGAAGAAAATTTTCTTGTGCCATTCCGCTGTCGGTTGTGCTTTTTAGAAAAAATGATGACAACGATGCCTTGTGGCGAGAAGCTGGTGGTGCTGGTGATGTTGGTAAAGTATTAATAAGAAAACTTTTGTTGTGGATGCCGGTAATGACTCCAGCAATTGCTGAAGAACAGTGATTACTTTCTTTTATGGATCAAGGTTGTAAAAGGTTGTTATCATGGCTTACAGTAAGCACAGTATTCAGAGTATCGCCAATGGTTTGTTTACATGGCATGTAGCATCACAGCAGGGGGTTTCTGCACCGCGACATATTTTCATTGCTCTTCAAAATATTACACGAATACTCTCACAAACACAGAGTCACATGATATTTGATCCACTTGGTGTTACTGATGTTTCTTTAAGAATAAACGGGCATCACGAACCATCAGAAAATATACAGTTAAATTTTGATAATTATCATATTGCACGCGTATATCATCGCTTGATGAAATATATAGCGCGCGATCTAAATATCTATACTGGTTTGCAAATATCACAATTGGATTTTATAGCACGTTATCCAACCTATTACTTCTCTCTAGAGCATCTTGATTTAACTAGACAGTCTGTCGTTGATGTGCATTTCAGAGCTCAAGTGGCAAGAGGGGCTATAGCTGAGTACAGAGCAATTGCTGTTATACTCAGTGATAAGGCGATGTTGCTTGAAGGTATTGGTGGCCGAATGAGAGTTATTGATCCACCAGTAGAAAACGTAGTTTTCAAAGACAATTAGATCAATTGCGTTTATTATAAAATATCATATAGTCACGTTAATGTCACTTTGACTTCTGGTGAGATAAAGAAATTACAATCGAAAAACGCAAAAGTATGTGGGGCGGCGATAACACTAAAATGATAAAATTGTTAATGGTGGTCCAAACAAGTTATCGCTGACTAAAACCCAACTAAAACGTTTCGATAAAGCAAAAGAGACAAAAACCGGAGTTCAACTTGATTTCGCTCCAAAAGCTATCAAGAATATGATTAAAACCGGTGGTATATTTCCTCTTCTCGCAGCAATACCAGCGCTGATAGCTACTGCTGATCCTGCAGTCGCAAAAGCAGCCGCGTTGGGGGCTGTTGGAACAGCTGCCGGAATGGCATTAAAGAAAGCAACTGAAAAAGGATACAAAAAAGGACAGGGGCTCAGACTTCCAGGAACTCCGCATTCATGGTACCCAAAACGGTTCTGAAAAAAGCTGGTTTTCTACCGATGTCAAATTTTGATTTGCTCGATGCTGCTAAACAATTAAATATATAAAAAATGTCAAAGGTGTTTTCATGCGAGATCAATTACCACAACAACCGAAAAATTCAGAAACTGGAATTATTAATTTCGGTAACAGTGATAGTCCAGGAACTCACTGGGTTGCTTACGCGATCGATCCACGTGGAATTATCCATTTCGATTCGTATGGGTTAGCACCGCTAGTTTAATTCCTTAATATGTGCAAAGCATTCCAACCCCAGTCTGGTATTCAACGCTACCAACACAAACACTAATCGCTCCGCCAATATGTGGCCGTGAGGTATGAAATGTTCTCACCGCGATATCAAAATCAACCAAACCTCCTCATAAAGTCGTGCACGAGTATATGGCGGGTCGATTTAAACAATCCTTAAGAGAATAATGGTAGATATTTACGGAAGATCTCTCATCGAAACAAAGGTAAAAAAGCGGGGTGATGTAGATTTATCAAAATATGCGACCAAGGATGAAATCTATAATCTTTTATCGTTATCCGGGATAGACCCTGTTGAAGTTGTTATTTTTCAGGACCGATACGGAAAACTAAGAACCAGTAATATCAAATTAAATGACATAGTTCTCAGGGTTCTCAGAGCTACCCAGTACAACATTCATATGTTCACTGACAGCGGAAAAATCAGAGACTCAAGTATATCGCTTCCAGACATCAGAGATCAAATCTCAGCAAGTGTGACTAATCGCTTAAAAAATACCGGTGACACAATGACAGGCGAACTCAACATGAATGGGAACAAAATAGTTGTTTTAAGAGATCCAACATCCGACGAAGATGCTGCAACGAAAAAGTATGTTGACGTTAACTATGGCACCGTAGATAATAAATTATCCACGTTGCGGGCTGAACACGACGTTCACGTAAGCGCGTTTTCAAGACTTCGTAGAAACTTTCAAAAAATTAATGAAATCCCCGAAGGAATCTTCGGCACTCCGCTCACCGTTGACATAAATCTTTTTGATATCAAAACCAATATTGACACGATCAAACAAACCCAGAAGGATATCGTAAGTGGGATTCATGAGAATGTTAACAAAACAAATTTGATTAAAATCCCACCTTGGAGTTACCCCCGGGCATTTTACCAACATAGTATACACGGTATCATCTGGATCTGCAACATGGTCTAAACAAAATAAACTATCAAATACACCGCAACAGTTACTGGTGTGTATAGACTGTCTGTGCTCAGTGAAGCTAAATTTGAGATTTTCACAAATTATCCCTGGCGACGACATTCCATCGACAGGTTTTCCGGGGTTGTGACTGTAATAATAAATAGCGGAACCAAATTTATACTGGAAGCAGCCGATAATACATTAAAGTCAGAACTTTACTCATGGTGTTTGGAATTCGTAGCTGAAACACCTGAATTGGTTACTGCGTAAAATAATAAATGACGTCCTTAACAGCATCAACGACAACATTAGATGCGTAACAATATAGATACAATCAAGTGCGAGAATGGCAGTCAGAGTTAAAAACCCTCATCGACAATACAACCTAAAGGTAAAAAAAATATAAACGACGAGCGGTCATCGTGGATGCGTTAGTGTACTCGGTATCCGCGTTAGTTGCATCCACCGGAGTTGTATTATTAGCGCTAACACCAGTAACAATCGTAGTAACAGTAGCCTCTTTATCAACTGCCATCGCAGGGTTTTTTTAACATGATCACGAAAAAAATATCCTCATTCACGAGCACAAAATTGCACGATTACGTCATACAAGTAAACACAGCCACAGCCGCGTACTCACAATTATCATATTTGACATCATCAAGCATCGATGATACAACAATATTAGATTTCGAATTCACGTTAATGGTTAAGATATTCGAAGACTGCACTCGCCATTTAAAAATAACGAAAATAGATAATGACATAATTACTTCATCGAGCTCAGCTCGACATAGTCGAAAATACATCCCCCAAGAGAGTTTCAATGATATCGATAAGTTCGACTAACCCTGAATTTAGTATTAATTTTCCAGCTGCAATTCCCGTAAAACTAATCGCACTAGCACAATTACAAGTATACCCCAGTTGGCCCAATATCAGATCAAAATCGTTCGGTGGATTACCAGCGAATAATTCGTTCGTGTTTGCACATAAAAATAAAGAAGATGGTACTCCCGACTGGAACGTCATTGGGATATCAACCGGGTCTTATAAAATTGAAGAAATCGATGAGGAATTACGCCGTCGAATAAAAAATATCACAGGGAAAGAATCCAAGATAAAAATAACTGTTCATGAACCAACGCTGTCTTCTGCGATTGAAATAAGCACCCCAGACTACGCTGTGGATATATATCAGAGTTCGATCAGAACAGTGTTAGGATGGCCTGAAATACCACCCGAAGCACCACCACCGATACCACCAGAACCGAAAAAGTCTGAAAAAGTCTGATTATGTCACGGACAAACAATCATACCACGATATGGCACCATCATACAAAGATCATTCACTTAACATAAAGCGATCAAAATTGGATGATTGATTTGGATTTCACGACAAGGATGATATGGAATGATAGTTTGCACACAGGAGAAAGAGGTACCAGGATTACTTTAAGTCGAATCACTGAGTATTTTAAAATTATTAATCAATTACATAAAACACAACTGCAACAACTACGGCAATGTTTCCAAGAACATCTTTTTGATATAACAAGTTCACGCAGTGAAATCATTAAACGCGTGGAAGTATTAAATCAGCTTGTATCCGACATGGAATACATTCACCGGCGATTACTTGGGGCAATAATTACTGAGAAGAGTATCTCTAAACAGCTATTTTTAACTGCATATTCGTTAACAGAAGCTACGCTGCCGGATTTTAAATTTCCCGGGTATAACGCAAACGAACTAAAAAAAATCAGTCAGCGATCTCATTGAAGAGTTTTTTCCTGACATACTCGCTGCATGGAGAAAAACACTGACACCAGCAACTATTCTCCATCACAACAATTACCCCGAAGGGACAGACTGACATGTGTCCTCGGAAATTGTAAATATAACCCTTGTGTTCGCGGTCAATCTTGTGTGTGATATCATCGATGGCAGCTACAGTACGGACACCACAATATCAAATCAAGCCCAGCAGGGATTTGTTCTTTATTCATTCACCCCGAAAGACCCACCTGGATATTTGATTGTGCAAGAGCCGATCAATCAGGTTTATTTGCAGTGTTATAATCCACTGTTATCAAGAATAAATTTCAAACTAACTGACCAATCTAACCACCTTCTTGATTTAAGACATGAAACTCTATATATTAATCTACTTGTGAAATCCAAAAGATTTTCAATCTTCAAGATCTCACTAAAAAATAAAATACTGGACAGTCAGGGTGTTTTACAATCGCTCAGAATTATAACAAATTTATTTTTTTACTGAAAAACTGTCAAATTTCTCTATTCTGCAGGGTAATATGCCTGACAGAATCATGAAAATCGTCCGATTTTGCTACGCTGAAGGGTATTATGCCTATCAAAATCATGAAAATCGTCCGAGTTGCTAATTCCACAGGGTAATATGCCTGTCAAAATCATGAAAATCGACCGAAATTCACAAGCAAGTATAATAATTTTATTTTTTGTGCACGAGTAGCAGTTAATATTTTATTTTTATATATTTTGTACACATTGTCCGATTTTGTGACGCTGAAGGGTAATATGCCTGTCAAAATCATGAAAATCGTCCGATTTTGCTACGCTGAATGGTAATATGCCTGTCAAAATCATGAAAATCGTCCATTTGCTAATTCCCCAGGGTATTATGCCTGCCAAAATCATGAAAATCGTCCGATTTGCTAATTCGGAAGGGTACTTACCCTGTCAGAGTCATGAAAAATCAGTATTTTCCGCGAAAAATGAAATTTCTTATAATAAAAAATCTTTGATGATATTGATTATCTGACATGGATTTTTTACGAAAAATCGTCCGATTTTGCCACGCTGAAGGGTAATATGCCTGACATAATCATGAAAATCGTCCGATTTGCTAATTCCGTAGGGTAATATGCCTGACAAAATCAGGAAAATCGTCCGATTTGCTAACTCTGCACAAATTCAGTAAAAAAAAATATACCTGTGAAGAATTTTATTCCTGACAAACCCTGATTTCCAACTAATCAAACGAGTATCATATATGTACCAGCACGTGAAGCTTTTTATACACGACAAGCAAGCACTTGAAAACTACATCAGGGAGGTGTTTACGCAGTCCCCCGTCAGCACAGTTAATTTAGGTATTTATATATTCGGTAATGAAGATTTTTTATTAACGGAGGGACAGTTAGATGAACTGCAGCAAAAACGTATCTGTTGGATCACATGTGATAGAGATCAGATCTTAAATTACTCGCACTCCTGCAGTACATGTAACCAACTTAAGGAAATATTATTTAACCCTGCAGATCCAGATCCAGATCCAGATGCAGATGATACAAATGAAAAAAAAAAATTATCAGTTTAATTTATGTGGGTCAGATTGATTGATACAGGTTAGACTAATGTAGGTAAATAAAAATGTGGGTAATTTTTTTTTCTATCAGTACGAGACCTCTACTTTCGATTTCATTTCCACGTACCTGACTTCATTTCTCAGTAATAGCCTTGATTTCATCAAGGGGATCTAACTCACGATCGGATATAATTTTTCTTAGCTGTCTTGCACGCGTATTAATTACCTTCCTGGCTTCGTATTCTTCCGATAACGCTAATCTAATTTTTTCGATTCCACGGCAGAGAGGGACAAATTCATCTAGTTGCTGTTCTTGTATTGTAGCCATTGATTTATACAACGCTGTTTGGATTCTCTTTGTGAATTTATACTAAGCGGGTAAAATATACCGACCTTCCAATTTAGCCTCATATAGCGCTTCAAAGTCAGACATGATTATTTTCAGGTTTTAATTCATCAGATATATTAATTTTGTATTCTTGTAATTTTTTAATAGAAACAATTAATTGATTGATATTTTCGTAGCTCATTATTTATATAAGTATTTAATTAAAAGAAAAAATAAACAGTTTTATCTTGATGAGCGGTTATCAATCATGGGTCTTGCACTGGACTATGTGTCTCCACGAAGGTCCTTTCAAACCATTTGTCCCAAGATTTTATCTTCGGAGACTTTTGTCTTACAGATCGTTTCTTGTCGATTCTCGGCATCCTTCGTGAATCGTTTCTTTTTGGCCGCATTCTTTCTGAATGTTTTGTTTTTGTGGGACCCATGTTACGTAGAGCTTTCTGCATCCAAGGCAACTGTTTATTTTGGGGGGTGGTCGTATTCACAAAGATACCTCCAGCGAATTCTCTAAGCAAAAGCTAGGCGAAATGTTAGAGTATTCAGAAGGCTGTCTGTGTATTTTTCATGTACATAACCCCCATGGATTAATTCCCATGGGTGATAAAACGTCACTCCCACGATTTAACGTGGAGGAGGATATGTTCATGAAGGGCCTTTGCTGGGCCCGCCACTATAAAAGCCATAATGTCGGCACCGTCAACATATGTCCGTGACGGGATTCGATCTGAAGGCAGCGATAAGTCAGAGACGAAAGTCGGCTGAGCTAACCACTACACCACGATCGCATCTGAAAATATAAGATTTGAAAAAGCATCATATAGGTAACTATTGACAGAAATGCGGCTAAATTCTTTTCTGAACTAGATTTTAAGTTCTGAACTAGATTTTGTGAAAATAATATTTACCTGTACTGACAATTGTTGATTTTATCAAACGCGGAAGTATTAATGCGAAAATAGGCTGCTGCTAGTGTGTATCTACAATAAGATGGTTACAAATGGCTGTGAAAAACTGTATATAGTTCTGCCCGCCGCTGGGTAATGCACCTTTACAGGTAATAATATGTGTTGTGCAATCTCCTGAAACATTTACCTGGGCTGACAATCAAGTGCAAGGTGAAAATAGACTGCCGCTAGTGTGCATATAATTGGCTGTGTAAAAAAAAACTATATATAGTTCTGATCTCTGGATTTACAGGTAATGACCTTGACTCGTCAAGGGGATAACTGCATCATTGAATTTTACACAGCCGCTACAGAGTTATCTCCGTTATCTTCATCTACATAACGAAATGAAATCCAGCTATTAAATTTGTATGAAAACATTGATTTGTATATTTTATCTGCAACAAATTTAACCGAATGCGACTGAATACCGAAATACTTGCCAGCCGCGTTCAATGACTTAAATATTTTTTCTTCACCGGTGCTTATGTTGAGATATCTGACAGCTCTGGGAATTTTTACAAATTTACCAGTACCTCCTCGTGCAGAAATTTCGCTCTGTGTGATGGCCTGTAAGTTTTATAGAGCGCTATTAAGTTTATTTTTGTCAATATGATCGATCACAAGGCCGTCTTTAATCTCTCCAAAGAAACATTCGAATACAAACATGTGATTGTAATATATTCTTTTCTTCCCAGCGGTAAATCTAAATGTCAACAAGACCAACTGGTATTTTCAACCTGCAATTTCTAATTTCACCATTACGCGACGCTTCGCAATTCTTGATCATAGGGTGTCGGACTAATTTCTGGTTCATTTTATATAATAATGTTATTTGCCTAATATATATTTGTCTGAAAACTTTAGTTATATAATAGCGCTCACATTTTAGCATATCATTTTTATTTATTTTTTGTTATTAATATCGCTTAAGTTCACGGTATCGCTTACCCCCACAACCCGCGCACAATTATGTTTTACCCCTGACCCAAATACCACATTGCAGACATGGTATTGATCCTGACCCTCCCCTTCGGATACTTTGGGAATGTTCTCCGCAGAATTCTTTTCTGCATGATTTGTTACAAACAGTCACAGATCCTACTTTGAGACACTTGCAATGGTTCATTATATATATAATATTTTTATTTAAATGTTTCCCTTAAATATAATTTGGAGGAAGTTGAGAGATTATCTGCAGTTAAGCCCCGGAAAGCTTCTAGATTTGATCTCGACAGATTAACCCCTGATTCGCGAAGGCGAACCCTGACTGATCTGTTTGATATTAACAGAGATGCCAAAAACGAATTTCGTAATGATGGAGCATCTCACGTGTGGTGCACATTCAAAATTATACCCAACATTGACGAAGTCAATGTCGACGAAGTCATTGATGCTACAATGAGCCACACACGAGCGAAAACAGTCATCAATTACCTCAATCAGAAATACCATTTCAGAATAAAGTTTATTGTGCAGGCAGATTCCGGTACGTAGATTATCCGTGACAAATGTGACCCTGTCCTTGCTGGTGGAAAAACTGCTCTGTTAAGTAAAGATTCCAAACCAGGAATGCTGACTGGGATTGACCAACCATATTACGCTCGAGCGTATCCTGTAACAGCGGTCATTTATGGAATTTATCCGATAAAAAACCCAACATAAATGATCTCGCCCCGATGAAATTTTCAAAGCTGAAATGTGCAGCCGAGCGAGTAATAGAACATTTTAAAAATGTGAAACGTGGAAACGGTTCAACTGATCTGCGACGTGAAAAAGTAAGCACATGGGCCGAGTCGGTTAAGGATACAGAAGCGTCAATAAATGATGTTGCTGAGTTATCAAGTAAATTGAAATTTCCAAGGACAGTAAAAACATTAACGGGAGAGGTTTTATATGAATCAGCGAATAAAGGAAAAGGAGCACCAATTGAAATTATTGACCATAACTCTCATGCTTGGACCAATGCAGTCACAATATTTCCACGAAATCGTGTTGTGAGATATTACTCGTCATAGAGCTTTTGGAGTGGAATATTTGATGCTATCAGCCAAATAAGCAAAAACGATCCTGTGTCAGTGTGGTTTTAATTAAAAGTTCCGAAGAAGGCGAGTATAATCAGTTTGTAAGACGTAACGGCGAATTATATCGTAAAGAATCTCTTCACGAAGAAATGAGAAAACTGGCACAGAAATATTCAGAAAATACTGAGCAGTTATTAACTAATTGTTTTACAGTCCCGTCAATTGCTCCCCATGACGCGAGAGAAAAAAATTCATGGAGACCAACACACGCTGAGTTCCTTGAAGATGTCCAGGATAGTTGTATCGAATACGGACACGACGGTTTGTGGAACACCAAGTATAATTCCGGTGAGATGGTTTCCGTAGACATGACCGCATGTTATCCGGGACGTTTTCTTGGGATGGACGAGTGCGCCGGATATTTTGTGAGGCTTGGTCATCCTCGTCATGAGATGGTAAGAGTATGGATTAATGGTCCATTACCTGATTTTGATCTGACAGGATTTGCTCGTGTAACGTCGTTTGAATTCACTATGAATCTTCATCCGATTTGTTATGTTTGGTTTGGCAGACACTTCTCAGAGAAACTTTGGGCGCCAATAGTGTTATTACGATATATGCTTGACAGTAAAATACTGATATCGTTGGTTGTCAGTGAAGCAATTATATCGTACCGAAAACAGACTTCGGTTTGGTTACCAACACCGGAATGTATCAGTCTCGAAGAATGTAAACAGCAATATCCGGACCTGTCCACGGATGTCTGTGTTAATATTCTTAAGATTAAACTCAACAACAGTGAAAAAACCTCAAAAGATCTTGGTAGAAGAATAATCGGTAAATTTACTCAAGGTGGTGCATATGATCATAAACGACATCACTCACGATTGATTATCGATGATGCTGAATTAGATTTCATAATTAATGATGCCACTGCGAGAGATATATTTCGTAATCGGGAAGACGCTTACTTGTCTGACGGAACAAAGTTGGGTACAATTGTTAGTTACATCGAAGGAGAATCGCCTCAGTACACCCATTTAAGATCTTCGATGCTCGCTTATGGTTCTATAAATTTACTATCGATGATAAATAGATTTCCTGACACTGCAGTTAGAGTTGCTACGGATTCATTTTATATTGCTAAAAATATTCAGAATTACTGGCTCGTTTCACAATCAATGACGAATCATGGAGTTCATGGAGAATAAAAAAAGAAATATTACATTATTATTGTGAATCCGCTGATGTTGCGGTTAAAGATAGTTATTATAAATCAGAATTATCAGAAATATCAAATGCACCATCTGTGTACGATCCAGTATCCAGACACAAAACCGTTTATTTGAACGGGGCGGGTTGATCTGGTAAGACAACTCGAGCAATCGAATTATTTCGGGAAAAATCTTCATGTATGATTGTGCTAACACCAACACACGGGCTTGCCAGGGAGATAAAACAACGAAGAGTCAATTCTAGTACTTATCACAGCTTTTTCAAATACAGCGGTGGTGTGTGGACTCCAGATCGAATGGGAGAGAAATATATTCCAAAGGTTATTATCTGGGATGAAATATGTACGGTACCGTTAGAAACATTAAAAACATTTCTCGATTGGTTATTAGCAAAAAATACAGCTGTGGTTATGCGCGGCGATCACGGTCAACCACCTCCGTTTGTTTTTGTTGGACCATCTCCACACGATTGGTTGAAGAATTTTGCTGATTATTACGAAGTAGTGGCTGATGATCATAGATCTCTCGATGCAGAATTAAAGGAATTTAAGAAATTAATCAGACTGCAACCGAATAAAATTCAGTGCAAAATTATGCGCGAGGTGATTTCCGAAACTTCCTTGAACAACATTTTGAAAACGTGGAAACCAAACGATTTGATAGTGGCAAGTAGAAAGATAGTCAGAGACACACTTCAACGGCAGTTATTTCAATTACACAAGAAAAAATTCCCAACGTTACCAGTGCCATTGTGTTATAGACCAGCTGATACATGGTTACAGAATATCGACATTGATATACCAGGACAGACCGAAAAACAGAATTTACTATTAAATGATGTTGTTGCGGTTGATATCAATGTTGTTGAAGATGCACTGCTCGCAGATAAATCCCCGTGGACGCTAGGATACGCAATGACAATACATTTATCTCAAGGACTAACTATCTCTGATACGGTTGTTTGGATCGTTGATGATCGAATCGAGTGGTCAAACTTAGTTTACTTGGCTGTGTCTAGAGAAAGAAGAATATCTCAAATGCGAAGGATTGTCTTGGATGAGTCAATAGCTGATAAAATTAAAAATGAGAACAACAATGATATAATAAGACAAAAATTAACCGGTTACAAACAGAGTGACAAAAAAATAATCGCGATTTTGACCTTAATGTTGAATTTATCATGACACTGAAGCTACAGCAGAATAATCATTGTGCAAGCTGTAATTGTGTAATGTTGTGGCAGTATTCGAGTAAACATTCAAGACAATTCACCGTAGATAGAAAAGATAATCGTCTTGGTCATACAAACAAAAATATGATGCTGACCTGTCTTGAGTGTAATTAAAGTCGTGGTGCTAGTTAAGTGATTTGAGTGGTAATTGTGTTTCCTCGGGAATTACTTGTAATTGTTCACGTGTAAACCCACGTTGAGGAGCAGTTGAATCCAACCTGTAGATTGCTGGTCTACCGGTAGATCTAGTTATGTAAGATATCTTATGTGTAGTGATGCTCCAGATGGGATCAGTCGCTCTTTTTTACCCTTTTCAAGTTCACCTGGTTCATATAAATATCTCACACTGACATCACCCAGTATTGGTTGTGCTGAAAAATCACGTCGTACGGGTATATGTTTTTGGTAATTGCGTTAATAGGTTTCATGTTGGTTGTTCGAGTAATTTCATTATTTATTGCAGCTATCACGCTTGGTAATCTCGCGACCCATTCGCGTGATCTTTTATTTTGAATGAATTCCTTCGCGTATTGATATCCAAATAACCGCTCAGCAAGTGTTCGATTAAATCGCTCAACAATTGCCTGATCACGGTGAATTTCAGTATGTCCTCGTCTGATGGTGACGTTATGTTGTTTCATCAGCGATGATACTGCACCCTGAAATTCTTTTCCAGGATCAACGTGTAATAAATTTGGCCATCGTAGACCACCTCGTTGATAAATTCTTTCAAACGCAGAAGCAACCTCAGATGCTGTTTTAGTCGTTAACGGTTCCGCATCTTTGTATCGACTTGCAACATCAACTACAGTTAACGCGTATTTGCATGTGTTTTGACGTCTTAGAATTTTAATGGTATCATGTGGCAGAAATAATATGTCAGCCTAATGAACTTCATTTGGCACATTAACTCTGAAATGTGCAAAGTGAATTTGTTTAGGCGGTGGTTGGTAAATTTGCCATATTGCCTGTTTGGATAACCACTTTTTAGCAGTATAGCGCGTAACTTTTGCTGCTTCAGCGAGTTTACTAATTGCTGCGCTACCCCTCCAATATCCTTTTGGGGAATAATATAATTAATTACCAGCACCTAGTGCTAATTTACCTTTCATCGCTTATTTTATAACCAGCTAGCTTATTTTTCCTTCATAAATTTGTCAGTGATGCAATTTAACGAGTGAATTAATTTCACATCTGCGAGATGCCTGTCTTGTAGATTTTTACTTTTATAAGCTACATCATGAGCATGACACGCTTTATCAATAGCGTGTATCGGATACTCACCTGGTTTTGGTTGATTCTCGTCATCAAGTCTGATATCAAGTCGGGTTCCAGGGCCGAAGTAACTATATCCTGGAAGATGTTTTTCTCCTGGGTATTTAGCCCACGGAGTCCCCGGTAATTTTGTTAATTTTGCTGCAATATCACCTTAGTGTTGCTATTGTTTTTTCTTGATTTTGACCTTGGTTTTGGTTTTGGTTTTGACTTTGGTTTTGATTTTGGCTTTGACTTTTGCTTTGGTTTTTCACCTGATTTGCCATTGCAGATAAATTTAAATTTCTTTGTACCGCGTCGATCACACTTACCCTTAACAGCAGATCTATTATTTTTTGTTGTATTGGTTGTTAAATCACTTGTGGGTGTGCGCGCCCTACATTTCACAGAATATAAATCCATATTCTTTTTATATATTTTCTAATGGAAATCACTGACTTTTCTGCTACAAAACGACGAGAACCAGTTAAGCATCACGCAGCGCTACCACATTCTGTTCGTATGATTCTCATAGGTCCATCTGGAAGTGGCAAGACGCAATTGTTACTTTATTTAATAATGAAGTAGATGAAATGGGATAAATTATATCTGGTAGCACCATCTGTGGACGATCAGCGTTGTTATGATGTAATAAAAGATTATAATGAAAGCGCAAAATCATTAAGCGGAGATGATGTTGTTGAATTTATAACTGACATCAATGAAGTGCCAAGTATCGATGATATTGATGGGTCAATTAACAATTTAGTTGTTTACGATGATATTATGCTGGACAAACAATCAAACCCTGCCAGGATATTTTCCTGAGGTAGACACAAAAACACAGATGTAATTTATGTAACCCAGCGGTATACACAGATTCCTAAAGTGATCAGGGATAACTGTAATATTCTTACTGTCTTTAACGGAGTTGATACTCACACGTTACGAAATATACATCAAACCTGGTGTAACGGTGATATGGACATAAATAAATTAAAAAAATTCTTTAGTCGTGCTAAAATAACCCCACACGGATTTGTAACAATAAACTTACATGATCCTCGAACACGGTATCGAATCAGGTTAGATAAAATTTTTAATTAAGCAGCAGGGAGGGCGATTCTCTCAACGCGTCACCGACACTATCGCGTAGTTTTTTAAGTTACATCGAAGAAAAAAAACTATCAGCGATAACAGGTAAGCCAATTTGTCGTTGACGGAGTTGTCTTACACTGAGTATCACATTTTTTTAACGATTTTTTACGATCCCCCAGGAAGTTGTATTTTGCGAAAATACAGGTAAATCAATTAGAGGTTGTTCGCCCTCCCTGCTGCTCTTGTTGAACATCCAAAGATAGCATACTACTATTTATTAAATAATTCGACACCCAAATAAATACCCTATTTTAAGAGGCGTTTGTATTTTCAAATTTTTGATTGCTAGCTTTAAAGTTCTAAAGTGAAATTATTTCCACAATCCCTTTTAAATGTTCACACACGATATTTATAGTAATCTAACTTAAGTTATATTGAATTATCCTACTTTGTTCGTATAAAAGCGTGTGAATTGTTTGGAAAGGGTAACGCAGTCTAATATGAATGGAATTTTATACGATATTAGAATTATCAAAGAAAATCAAGGTACACTCAACGGTAAACTAATTTTATTCAGCCTGAATCAGCAGCATACAGTAATTCAAAACTTCAGAATAAACAACCAGCTTAAACAAGATACTCATCCATCCAGTTTTAGGGATTAAAATCTGCGACAACTAAAACACGTACAACTCAACTCAGTTGCTATTAAAAACTCCTTCTGCATCTTGGTTCCTCTGGTTAACAATATGGTGAGAGAATAAAGTAGCAAAAATACTAAGCAAAACGCTTCAGCTCATCCACACCTGGGAAATACCAGAATGCCCCTTTGACGTTGCGAGACATTAACATGATATCATCATTCTCTTCTCCAGTTTTTCCAACCATCCTGTTCAACATAAAGTTGAAGTTATCTGGCGATGCAGCGTAGGCGATGACGAAAAGACCCGCTTCACCCGTCACAGACCCGTAAGGCAGGGATTGGCGCACTATCTCAAAAGCCTTAGGATTCTGAAAGGCATTGCCTAAAAAATAAAAGGTACTCTCTCTCATTCTCCTCTGCCATATTTATAAGCAGAGAAGCATTTTTCGTTAAATGGAAGCTTTATAGAACGAGTGGTATATCAAAGATACAGTGAACATACAATACATATATTACATATAAATACTTATAGTTGCCTACTGAATAGCGCTAACATTGACTGCAGGCTAGAATGTGTTGACTTAATGTTAATGAACTCCTCACATCCATGCCGAGTGTTTCCGCAATAAAATGTAGTTCTGTGCCTTTTGCGCTATTCACATTCCCCTTTGCAAATGTATAGGTTGATTGTTTTCTCTTTGAGTTTATATTTGTATTCGCAGTGATTTAATCGATATATGGCAAACTTATAATTTATACATGAAATGTGGATTTAATGAAGAAAGTTTTGCAATGTGAACTTATATGCTTGAACTCTGAACACGCAACCATTCGCGTACCGGAGTAGGAAAGTGAAATGACGAATTAACATGCGATAATTCAAATATTTTGGTATATTTACAGATAATCTGTCATTATTTTGCTTTAACTAACATTACTACCCACCATAACTTAACTCTCTCTCTCTCTCCCTCTCCCTCCCTCTCTCTCTCTCTCTAGTCTGTTTGACTCAACATGTAGCATTTTCATATTTAATTAATAAAAACCCTCGGTGACTTAGGAGCTTGCCTATCCTTGCATGCAAAGCCAGTTTCGACAGACTGGGCGGAAGAGATCAACTGAGTGATCCAACGGCCACGAAGGCGAATCTGTAAACGCTTTGTGGAGAGCGCAGGGTATGACAAGTCACGGAAGACGTCATAGCCATCCAATGCAGCCGAAGTCGTCCCGAGCCGTAACGAATCTTTGTACCACTGAGTTCTAACTACCAAGGCAGAGAGAGTGAGGCTGTCTCTGTGCAAAGGCTGTTTCACTTTAATCTCCTTCACGCACAGGTTATGTTGTGCACCTATCGCACAACTTGTCTTCCTCGACTCTAGAGACTACGGTTATTATTATTTAATTAATAATAAGCGATTTTTAGAACCTTATAATGGGCTTAATAAACATCAACAACTACAACAACCAAATATTAAATATACATTCATATACAAATTTGCTTTAGCCCAAAACTTTAAATTTTAATTTGTGCAGTACGAATAAACAAATATATGTAATATATATGTATTTTATGTACGCTGTATCAGTGATATACCACAAGGATATAAATTATTCATTAAAAGGAAACGACCCTTGCAGAGCTTCCGTTTAATGATAAATTCATGCAAGTACACATATTTGCCATTATAACGGAGTTAAGATTTGCTCCGGGCAAATGTGTTTTGACATAGAATAAGCTCCACACATCCCTACGAGTGTGTTCACTACAAAATGTAGTTCTATGCCTTTTCTTCTTGTTCACAATCACATTTGCAAATTGATAAGCTGGATGTTTTCTGCTTAAGTTTCTATTTTTTCAAATTGATTAAATCAATATAAAACACACTTAAGATTTAAGCATGAAATATTGTTTTTATGAAGAAACTAGAACACTAAGAACACGTTAGCTTCTTGTACACACTGAACTCTGAGGCATTCACGTACTGGCGTATGAACATTAGCTTGGAATATACACTATGAGAAATGGCAAACCTACAAGAGGTAATTAAAACATTTAAATATATTTGCAGTTGATCTAAGTTATTATGCTGCTTTAATAAATTTGATTTGACTGATCATAAAATGCTCTCTCTCATAATGTGATGTTTTATTGTTTTATTGTTGTTGTTTCTTAACCGTAATATCATGTTCTAAAAATTATTAATTAAATATGAAAAGGTCTCTCTTTTCCTTTTCCTGTGGCCTGTTTGACTTAACTTTACCATCATTCTTAGGTCGTATGACACAAGCGAAAATCCCCAATGCTAGTATTTTCATGGATTTTTGCCCATATCTTGCCACCATGATCCAGAGAGAGAGAGAGAGAGAGAGAGAGAGAGAGAGGTGGGCTTGGCGGCGTTTAGACATTTTCATATTTAATAAATAATAATTGAGTCTCTGAACATTATGATAAGTTTAAGAAACAACAACAAAAATGAAGCATTAAATACGCTGCAGTATGTATGCCTCGTAACCGACATTTTTAACTTATATTGTCGACCGGATATTTGCAACTATGTATCATTGATATTATGAAGAAAGTAGACAGATCCCAAGGAAAGTGTAGACATACCGTTACGACTAACCATATTCTTGTAAGTTACTTGGTGCAAGATCAGTTTTATGGTTTTTTTCCAACCCAAATTGTTTTTCTGTCTCACTCCATATTTCTACGTCTTGCCCCTTATGCATTATAGGGGCGAGGGGAACGGAAATAAGAAAGCATTGAGATGAAATTGTGTACCATTTTAAACTGGCTTAGAAAACGGGAACTATTAATACATTTTATCGTTATTTTCATGCGTCATTAATGATTGGAAATTCGTCATTGAGTCATAGACCTGCAGTTGAAAGGATGCTTGTATATTCGTATTATTGCGCTATGGGCGGATCACAATTTGTTATGCCAATAGTATTGGGACATCAATTTCCTTTATACCAACAGATTATATTCCATGTTATTTTTAATGTATATATATATATATATATATGTTTTCATGAATTTGGGTATTATTCTTTAACATTTGGGACTATAATCAAAGCATCTCCTTAAATGTTTTTCTTTCTTTCTGTTAAAAGTTATGTCTGTGAACTATTCATAAATGATCCTGAGGTATACATTAACGTTCGCGGCATACTTTGTCGATGAATTATAATAGTACAGTCAATGAGAAGGCAAGATCCCAAGCTGAACGGTTAATATATTCAATGATATGTTCAGTAGCTGGCGATAGGCTCAATTAGGTTGCATCTCTGAATTAAAACAAAATAAAAGTCCCTTTTTAAAATATTTAAATTTGGCAAATTATTAAAGGAAATTATGACCTGCGATGTTTCATCAACAAACTTCCTTGATTCTTAAAGTACACCTCTTGAGGTTATCACAAAAGGTAGGCTAGGAAATACTTCCTTAAAGATGGTAGAATACGCTTTGTCTGCTTTGTGTGCTCGACATTGTCGCATTCAAATGAGTACGAATACATCGATGAAGATGTTCATGGCGCATATATACATTATCGCAATTTCGTCCCACCCCGCCCCCAATATAGTACTGACATGCATTTTGTCTAAGTAAGAGTAAGGTAAAATCGTTAATAAAATTAATTAAAAAAACCAAAAAAAAACCCCAAAAAAACAAAACAACAAAACATAGCAAGTATTATTATAAAACCATGCTTTTATGTTTATAAGAACAATGTCTAAATATGGAAGTGGATGTTCATTTCAGTCCTAAAAAGTTTTCACTCGAATAGGCCTGTAATTGCACTTTACGACCTGAATTCAGCTTCATAAACATTTTCAGTGAAAGAAATATCTCTCAGTGTATTTTAGGTGATGCAACAGCTAATTCCATAGTGCAAACCTCCTTTTTCGGAATTAGTGAATTCGTGTTTTTCGGACGTTAAATATCATTGCATCGACTTCATTTTGCGGATCTGTCACTGTCTACCATACTTTCTACAACAAATATTAGCCATAATTTTGTATTTCGCAGACACGATCATGTTGTTATTTGCAATGATTTTATTTCGCGTGTATTAAGAATAAACATTATAGTACTTGATATACACTAATGCTCATATCTTAAGATTGATACTGTGGATTAAAGGCAAGATAATGAAAAAGTAAAGAAAAATGCATATGGCATTTTTGAACAGTCTTGTAAATAAATGGGAATGTTTCCTATATATTACGAATTTTGATAAAATTATAATTATTTGTTTCGGACGTCAATGTTTTCCGTCTTTAATATTACCAAAGTACAACCATATAACTTCATAACAAATCTCCGTTCAGGTAAATTACTTGTTATCGTTGTGTACACTGTGGTTAGTGACACAAGAAATGAAATTAAAATTGTCCTGGAGGTAAATACTTTTATTTAATTAAAACACTTAAGTCCTACCTCCCGTCATCCTATCGACATGGTTGTGCTAACACCAACACACGGGCTTGCCAGGGAGATAAAACAGCGAAGAGTCAATTCTAGTACTTATCACAGCTTTTTCAAATACAGCGTTGGTGTGTGGACTCCAGATCGAATGGGAGAGAAATATATTCCAAAGGTTATTATCTGGGATGAAATATGTACGGTACCGTTAGAAACATTAAAAACATTTCTCGATTGGTTATTAGCAAAAAATACAGCTGTGGTTATGCGCGGCGATCACGGTCAACCATCTCCGTTTGTTTTTGTTGGACCATCTCCACACGATTGGTTGAAGAATTTTGTTGATTATTACGAAGTAGTGGCTGATGATCATAGATCTCTCGATGCAGAATTAAAGGAATTTAAGAAATTAATCAGACTGCAACCGAATAAAATTCAGTGCAAAATTATGCGCGAGGTGATTTCCGAAACTTCCTTGAACAACATTTTGAAAACGTGGAAACCAAACGATTTGATAGTGGCAAGTAGAAAGATAGTCAGAGACACACTTCAACGGCAGTTATTTCAATTACATAAGAAAAAATTCCCAACGTTACCAGTGCCATTGTGTTATAGACCAGCTGATACATGGTTAAAGAATATCGACATTGATATACCAGGACAGACCGAAAAACAGAATTTACTATTAAATGATGTTGTTGCGGTTGATATCAATGTTGTTGAAGGTGCACTGCTCGCAGATAAATCCCCGTGGACGCTAGGATACGCAATGACAATACATTTATCTCAAGGACTAACTATCTCTGATACGGTTGTTTGGATCGTTGATGATCGAATCGAGTGGTCAAACTTAGTTTACTTGGCTGTGTCTAGAGAAAGAAGAATATCTCAAATGCGAAGGATTGTCTTGGATGAGTCAATAGCTGATAAAATTAAAAATGAGAACAACAATGATATAATAAGACAAAAATTAACCGGTTACAAACAGAGTGACAAAAAAATAATCGCGATTTTGACCTTAATGTTGAATTTATCATGACACTGAAGCTACAGCAGAATAAGCATTGTGCAAGCTGTAATTGTGTAATGTTGTGGCAGTATTCGAGTAAACATTCAAGGCAATTCACCGTAGATAGAAAAGATAATCGTCTTGGTCATACAAACAAAAATATGATGCTGACCTGTCTTGAGTGTAATTAAAGTCGTGGTGCTAGTTAAGTGATTTGAGTGGTAATTGTGTTTCCTCGGGAATTACTTGTAATTGTTCACGTGTAAACCCACGTTGAGGAGCAGTTGAATCCAACCTGTAGATTGCTGGTCTACCGGTAGATCTAGTTATGTAAGATATCTTATGTGTAGTGATGCTCCAGATGGGATCAGTCGCTCTTTTTTACCCTTTTCAAGTTCACCTGGTTCATATAAATATCTCACACTGACATCACCCAGTATTGGTTGTGCTGAAAAATCACGTCGTACGGGTATATGTTTTTGGTAATTGCGTTAATAGGTTTCATGTTGGTTGTTCGAGTAATTTCATTATTTATTGCAGCTATCACGCTTGGTAATCTCGCGACCCATTCGCGTGATCTTTTATTTTGAATGAATTCCTTCGCGTATTGATATCCAAATAACCGCTCAGCAAGTGTTCGATTAAATCGCTCAACAATTGCCTGATCACGGTGAATTTCAGTATGTCCTCGTCTGATGGTGACGTTATGTTGTTTCATCAGCGATGATACTGCACCCTGAAATTCTTTTCCAGGATCAACGTGTAATAAATTTGGCCATCGTAGACCACCTCGTTGATAAATTCTTTCAAACGCAGAAGCAACCTCAGATGCTGTTTTAGTCGTTAACGGTTCCGCATCTTTGTATCGACTTGCAACATCAACTACAGTTAACGCGTATTTGTATGTGTTTTGACGTCTTAGAATTTTAATGGTATCATGTGGCAGAAGTAATATGTCAGCCTAATGAACTTCATTTGGCACATTAACTCTGAAATGTGCAAAGTGAATTTGTTTAGGCGGTGGTTGGTAAATTTGCCATATTGCCTGTTTGGATAACCACTTTTTAGCAGTATAGCGCGTAACTTTTGCTGCTTCAGCGAGTTTACTAATTGCTGCGCTACCCCTCCAATATCCTTTTGGGGAATAATAAATCGACTCCATTATAATTAATTACCAGCACCTAGTGCTAATTTACCTTTCATCGCTTATTTTATAACCAGCTAGCTTATTTTTCCTTCAGAAATTTGTCAGTGATGCAATTTAACGCGTGAATTAATTTCACATCTGCGAGATGCCTGTCTTGTAGATTTTTACTTTTATAAGCTACATCATGAGCATGACACGCTTTATCAATAGCGTGTATCGGATACTCACCTGGTTTTGGTTGATTCTCGTCATCAAGTCTGATATCAAGTCGGGTTCCAGGGCCGAAGTAACTATATCCTGGAAGATGTTTTTCTCCTGGGTATTTAGCCCACGGAGTCCCCGGTAATTTTGTTAATTTTGCTGCAATATCACCTTAGTGTTGCTATTGTTTTTTCTTGATTTTGACCTTGGTTTTGGTTTTGGTTTTGACTTTGCTTTTGATTTTGGCTTTGACTTTTGCTTTGGTTTTTCACCTGATTTGCCATTGCAGATAAATTTAAATTTCTTTGTACCGCATCGCTCACACTTACCCTTAACAGCAGATCTATTATTTTTTGTTGTATTGGTTGTTAAATCACTTGTGGGTGTGCGCGCCCTACATTTCACAGAATATAAATCCATATTCTTTTTATATATTTTCTAATGGAAATCACTGACTTTTCTGCTACAAAACGACGAGAACCAGTTAAGCATCACGCAGCGCTACCACATTATGTTCGTATGATTCTCATAGGTCCATCTGGAAGTGGCAAGACGCAATTGTTACTTTATTTAATAATGAAGTAGATGAAATGGGATAAATTATATCTGGTAGCACCATCTGTGGACGATCAGCGTTGTTATGATGTAATAAAAGATTATAATGAAAGCGCAAAATCATTAAGCGGAGATGATGTTGTTGAATTTATAACTGACATCAATGAAGTGCCAAGTATCGATGATATTGATGGGTCAATTAACAATTTAGTTGTTTACGATGATATTATGCTGGACAAACAATCAAACCCTGCCAGGATATTTTCCTGAGGTAGACACAAAAACACAGATGTAATTTATGTAACCCAGCGGTATACACAGATTCCTAAAGTGATCAGGGATAACTGTAATATTCTTACTGTCTTTAACGGAGTTGATACTCACACGTTACGAAATATACATCAAACCTGGTGTAACGGTGATATGGACATAAATAAATTAAAAAAATTCTTTAGTCGTGCTAAAATAACCCCACACGGATTTGTAACAATAAACTTACATGATCCTCGAACACGGTATCGAATCAGGTTAGATAAAATTTTTAATTAAGCAGCAGGGAGGGCGATTCTCTCAACGCGTCACCGACACTATCGCGTAGTTTTTTAAGTTACATCGAAGAAAAAAAAACTATCAGCGATAACAGGTAAGCCAATTTGTCGTTGACGGAGTTGTCTTACACTGAGTATCACATTTTTTTAACGATTTTTTACGATCCCCCAGGAAGTTGTATTTTGCGAAAATACAGGTAAATCAATTAGAGGTTGTTCGCCCTCCCTGCTGCTCTTGTTGAACATCCAAAGATAGCATACTACTATTTATTAAATAATTCGACACCCAAATAAATACCCTATTTTAAGAGGCGTTTGTATTTTCAAATTTTTGATTGCTAGCTTTAAAGTTCTAAAGTGAAATTATTTCCACAATAGCTTTTAAATGTTCACACACGATATTTATAGTAATCTAAATTAAGTTATATTGAATTATCCTACTTTGTTCGTATAAAAGCGTGTGAATTGTTTGGAAAGGGTAACGCAGTCTAATATGAATGGAATTTTATACGATATTATAATTATTAAAGAAAATCAAGGTACACTCAACGGTAAACTAATTTTATTCAGCCTGAATCAGCAGCATACAGTAATTCAAAACTTCAGAATAAACAACCAGCTTAAAAAACAAGATACTCATCCATCCAGTTTTAGGGATTAAAATCTGCGACAACTAAAACACGTACAACTCAACTCAGTTGCTATTAAAAACTCCTTCTGCATCTTGGTTCCTCTGGTTAACAATATGGTGAGAGAATAAAGTAGCAAAAATACTAAGCAAAACGCTTCAGCTCATCCACACCTGGGAAATACCAGAATGCCCCTTTGACGTTGCGAGACATTAACATGATATCATCATTCTCTTCTCTAGTTTTTCCAACCATCCTGTTCAACATAAAGTTGAAGTTATCTGGCGATGCAGCGTAGGCGATGACGAAAAGACCCGCTTCACCCGTCACAGACCCGTAAGGCAGGGATTGGCGCACTATCTCAAAAGCCTTAGGATTCTGAAAGGCATTGCCTAAAAAATAAAAGGTACTCTCTCTCATTCTCCTCTGCCATATTTATAAGCAGAGAAGCATTTTTCGTTAAATGGAAGCTTTATAGAACGAGTGGTATATCAAAGATACAGTGAACATACAATACATATATTACATATAAATACTTATAGTTGCCTACTGAATAGCGCTAACATTGACTGCAGGCTAGAATGTGTTGACTTAATGTTAATGAACTCCTCACATCCATGCCGAGTGTTTCCGCAATAAAATGTAGTTCTGTGCCTTTTGCGCTATTCACATTCCCCTTTGCAAATGTATAGGTTGATTGTTTTCTCTTTGAGTTTATATTTGTATTCGCAGTGATTTAATCGATATATGGCAAACTTATAATTTATACATGAAATGTGGATTTAATGAAGAAAGTTTTGCAATGTGAACTTATATGCTTGAACTCTGAACACGCAACCATTCGCGTACCGGAGTAGGAAAGTGAAATGACGAATTAACATGCGATAATTCAAATATTTTGGTATATTTACAGATAATCTGTCATTATTTTGCTTTAACTAACATTACTACCCACCATAACTTAACTCTCTCTCTCTCTCCCTCTCCCTCCCTCTCTCTCTCTCTCTAGTCTGTTTGACTCAACATGTAGCATTTTCATATTTAATTAATAAAAACCCTCGGTGACTTAGGAGCTTGCCTATCCTTGCATGCAAAGCCAGTTTCGACAGACTGGGCGGAAGAGATCAACTGAGTGATCCAACGGCCACGAAGGCGAATCTGTAAACGCTTTGTGGAGAGCGCAGGGTATGACAAGTCACGGAAGACGTCATAGCCATCCAATGCAGCCGAAGTCGTCCCGAGCCGTAACGAATCTTTGTACCACTGAGTTCTAACTACCAAGGCAGAGAGAGTGAGGCTGTCTCTGTGCAAAGGCTGTTTCACTTTAATCTCCTTCACGCACAGGTTATGTTGTGCACCTATCGCACAACTTGTCTTCCTCGACTCTAGAGACTACGGTTATTATTATTTAATTAATAATAAGCGATTTTTAGAACCTTATAATGGGCTTAATAAACATCAACAACTACAACAACCAAATATTAAATATACATTCATATACAAATTTGCTTTAGCCCAAAACTTTAAATTTTAATTTGTGCAGTACGAATAAACAAATATATGTAATATATATGTATTTTATGTACGCTGTATCAGTGATATACCACAAGGATATAAATTATTCATTAAAAGGAAACGACCCTTGCAGAGCTTCCGTTTAATGATAAATTCATGCAAGTACACATATTTGCCATTATAACGGAGTTAAGATTTGCTCCGGGCAAATGTGTTTTGACATAGAATAAGCTCCACACATCCCTACGAGTGTGTTCACTACAAAATGTAGTTCTATGCCTTTTCTTCTTGTTCACAATCACATTTGCAAATTGATAAGCTGGATGTTTTCTGCTTAAGTTTCTATTTTTTCAAATTGATTAAATCAATATAAAACACACTTAAGATTTAAGCATGAAATATTGTTTTTATGAAGAAACTAGAACACTAAGAACACGTTAGCTTCTTGTACACACTGAACTCTGAGGCATTCACGTACTGGCGTATGAACATTAGCTTGGAATATACACTATGAGAAATGGCAAACCTACAAGAGGTAATTAAAACATTTAAATATATTTGCAGTTGATCTAAGTTATTATGCTGCTTTAATAAATTTGATTTGACTGATCATAAAATGCTCTCTCTCATAATGTGATGTTTTATTGTTTTATTGTTGTTGTTTCTTAACCGTAATATCATGTTCTAAAAATTATTAATTAAATATGAAAAGGTCTCTCTTTTCCTTTTCCTGTGGCCTGTTTGACTTAACTTTACCATCATTCTTAGGTCGTATGACACAAGCGAAAATCCCCAATGCTAGTATTTTCATGGATTTTTGCCCATATCTTGCCACCATGATCCAGAGAGAGAGAGAGAGAGAGAGAGAGAGAGAGAGGTGGGCTTGGCGGCGTTTAGACATTTTCATATTTAATAAATAATAATTGAGTCTCTGAACATTATGATAAGTTTAAGAAACAACAACAAAAATGAAGCATTAAATACGCTGCAGTATGTATGCCTCGTAACCGACATTTTTAACTTATATTGTCGACCGGATATTTGCAACTATGTATCATTGATATTATGAAGAAAGTAGACAGATCCCAAGGAAAGTGTAGACATACCGTTACGACTAACCATATTCTTGTAAGTTACTTGGTGCAAGATCAGTTTTATGGTTTTTTTCCAACCCAAATTGTTTTTCTGTCTCACTCCATATTTCTACGTCTTGCCCCTTATGCATTATAGGGGCGAGGGGAACGGAAATAAGAAAGCATTGAGATGAAATTGTGTACCATTTTAAACTGGCTTAGAAAACGGGAACTATTAATACATTTTATCGTTATTTTCATGCGTCATTAATGATTGGAAATTCGTCATTGAGTCATAGACCTGCAGTTGAAAGGATGCTTGTATATTCGTATTATTGCGCTATGGGCGGATCACAATTTGTTATGCCAATAGTATTGGGACATCAATTTCCTTTATACCAACAGATTATATTCCATGTTATTTTTAATGTATATATATATATATATATGTTTTCATGAATTTGGGTATTATTCTTTAACATTTGGGACTATAATCAAAGCATCTCCTTAAATGTTTTTCTTTCTTTCTGTTAAAAGTTATGTCTGTGAACTATTCATAAATGATCCTGAGGTATACATTAACGTTCGCGGCATACTTTGTCGATGAATTATAATAGTACAGTCAATGAGAAGGCAAGATCCCAAGCTGAACGGTTAATATATTCAATGATATGTTCAGTAGCTGGCGATAGGCTCAATTAGGTTGCATCTCTGAATTAAAACAAAATAAAAGTCCCTTTTTAAAATATTTAAATTTGGCAAATTATTAAAGGAAATTATGACCTGCGATGTTTCATCAACAAACTTCCTTGATTCTTAAAGTACACCTCTTGAGGTTATCACAAAAGGTAGGCTAGGAAATACTTCCTTAAAGATGGTAGAATACGCTTTGTCTGCTTTGTGTGCTCGACATTGTCGCATTCAAATGAGTACGAATACATCGATGAAGATGTTCATGGCGCATATATACATTATCGCAATTTCGTCCCACCCCGCCCCCAATATAGTACTGACATGCATTTTGTCTAAGTAAGAGTAAGGTAAAATCGTTAATAAAATTAATTAAAAAAACCAAAAAAAAACCCCAAAAAAACAAAACAACAAAACATAGCAAGTATTATTATAAAACCATGCTTTTATGTTTATAAGAACAATGTCTAAATATGGAAGTGGATGTTCATTTCAGTCCTAAAAAGTTTTCACTCGAATAGGCCTGTAATTGCACTTTACGACCTGAATTCAGCTTCATAAACATTTTCAGTGAAAGAAATATCTCTCAGTGTATTTTAGGTGATGCAACAGCTAATTCCATAGTGCAAACCTCCTTTTTCGGAATTAGTGAATTCGTGTTTTTCGGACGTTAAATATAATTGCATCGACTTCATTTTGCGGATCTGTCACTGTCTACCATACTTTCTACAACAAATATTAGCCATAATTTTGTATTTCGCAGACACGATCATGTTGTTATTTGCAATGATTTTATTTCGCGTGTATTAAGAATAAACATTATAGTACTTGATATACACTAATGCTCATATCTTAAGATTGATACTGTGGATTAAAGGCAAGATAATGAAAAAGTAAAGAAAAATGCATATGGCATTTTTGAACAGTCTTGTAAATAAATGGGAATGTTTCCTATATATTACGAATTTTGATAAAATTATAATTATTTGTTTCGGACGTCAATGTTTTCCGTCTTTAATATTACCAAAGTACAACCATATAACTTCATAACAAATCTCCGTTCAGGTAAATTACTTGTTATCGTTGTGTACACTGTGGTTAGTGACACAAGAAATGAAATTAAAATTGTCCTGGAGGTAAATACTTTTATTTAATTAAAACACTTAAGTCCTACCTCCCGTCATCCTATCGACATGGTTGTGCTAACACCAACACACGGGCTTGCCAGGGAGATAAAACAGCGAAGAGTCAATTCTAGTACTTATCACAGCTTTTTCAAATACAGCGTTGGTGTGTGGACTCCAGATCGAATGGGAGAGAAATATATTCCAAAGGTTATTATCTGGGATGAAATATGTACGGTACCGTTAGAAACATTAAAAACATTTCTCGATTGGTTATTAGCAAAAAATACAGCTGTGGTTATGCGCGGCGATCACGGTCAACCACCTCCGTTTGTTTTTGTTGGACCATCTCCACACGATTGGTTGAAGAATTTTGTTGATTATTACGAAGTAGTGGCTGATGATCATAGATCTCTCGATGCAGAATTAAAGGAATTTAAGAAATTAATCAGACTGCAACCGAATAAAATTCAGTGCAAAATTATGCGCGAGGTGATTTCCGAAACTTCCTTGAACAACATTTTGAAAACGTGGAAACCAAACGATTTGATAGTGGCAAGTAGAAAGATAGTCAGAGACACACTTCAACGGCAGTTATTTCAATTACATAAGAAAAAATTCCCAACGTTACCAGTGCCATTGTGTTATAGACCAGCTGATACATGGTTAAAGAATATCGACATTGATATACCAGGACAGACCGAAAAACAGAATTTACTATTAAATGATGTTGTTGCGGTTGATATCAATGTTGTTGAAGATGCACTGCTCGCAGATAAATCCCCGTGGACGCTAGGATACGCAATGACAATACATTTATCTCAAGGACTAACTATCTCTGATACGGTTGTTTGGATCGTTGATGATCGAATCGAGTGGTCAAACTTAGTTTACTTGGCTGTGTCTAGAGAAAGAAGAATATCTCAAATGCGAAGGATTGTCTTGGATGAGTCAATAGCTGATAAAATTAAAAATGAGAACAACAATGATATAATAAGACAAAAATTAACCGGTTACAAACAGAGTGACAAAAAAATAATCGCGATTTTGACCTTAATGTTGAATTTATCATGACACTGAAGCTACAGCAGAATAAGCATTGTGCAAGCTGTAATTGTGTAATGTTGTGGCAGTATTCGAGTAAACATTCAAGGCAATTCACCGTAGATAGAAAAGATAATCGTCTTGGTCATACAAACAAAAATATGATGCTGACCTGTCTTGAGTGTAATTAAAGTCGTGGTGCTAGTTAAGTGATTTGAGTGGTAATTGTGTTTCCTCGGGAATTACTTGTAATTGTTCACGTGTAAACCCACGTTGAGGAGCAGTTGAATCCAACCTGTAGATTGCTGGTCTACCGGTAGATCTAGTTATGTAAGATATCTTATGTGTAGTGATGCTCCAGATGGGATCAGTCGCTCTTTTTTACCCTTTTCAAGTTCACCTGGTTCATATAAATATCTCACACTGACATCACCCAGTATTGGTTGTGCTGAAAAATCACGTCGTACGGGTATATGTTTTTGGTAATTGCGTTAATAGGTTTCATGTTGGTTGTTCGAGTAATTTCATTATTTATTGCAGCTATCACGCTTGGTAATCTCGCGACCCATTCGCGTGATCTTTTATTTTGAATGAATTCCTTCGCGTATTGATATCCAAATAACCGCTCAGCAAGTGTTCGATTAAATCGCTCAACAATTGCCTGATCACGGTGAATTTCAGTATGTCCTCGTCTGATGGTGACGTTATGTTGTTTCATCAGCGATGATACTGCACCCTGAAATTCTTTTCCAGGATCAACGTGTAATAAATTTGGCCATCGTAGACCACCTCGTTGATAAATTCTTTCAAACGCAGAAGCAACCTCAGATGCTGTTTTAGTCGTTAACGGTTCCGCATCTTTGTATCGACTTGCAACATCAACTACAGTTAACGCGTATTTGTATGTGTTTTGACGTCTTAGAATTTTAATGGTATCATGTGGCAGAAGTAATATGTCAGCCTAATGAACTTCATTTGGCACATTAACTCTGAAATGTGCAAAGTGAATTTGTTTAGGCGGTGGTTGGTAAATTTGCCATATTGCCTGTTTGGATAACCACTTTTTAGCAGTATAGCGCGTAACTTTTGCTGCTTCAGCGAGTTTACTAATTGCTGCGCTACCCCTCCAATATCCTTTTGGGGAATAATAAATCGACTCCATTATAATTAATTACCAGCACCTAGTGCTAATTTACCTTTCATCGCTTATTTTATAACCAGCTAGCTTATTTTTCCTTCAGAAATTTGTCAGTGATGCAATTTAACGCGTGAATTAATTTCACATCTGCGAGATGCCTGTCTTGTAGATTTTTACTTTTATAAGCTACATCATGAGCATGACACGCTTTATCAATAGCGTGTATCGGATACTCACCTGGTTTTGGTTGATTCTCGTCATCAAGTCTGATATCAAGTCGGGTTCCAGGGCCGAAGTAACTATATCCTGGAAGATGTTTTTCTCCTGGGTATTTAGCCCACGGAGTCCCCGGTAATTTTGTTAATTTTGCTGCAATATCACCTTAGTGTTGCTATTGTTTTTTCTTGATTTTGACCTTGGTTTTGGTTTTGGTTTTGACTTTGCTTTTGATTTTGGCTTTGACTTTTGCTTTGGTTTTTCACCTGATTTGCCATTGCAGATAAATTTAAATTTCTTTGTACCGCATCGCTCACACTTACCCTTAACAGCAGATCTATTATTTTTTGTTGTATTGGTTGTTAAATCACTTGTGGGTGTGCGCGCCCTACATTTCACAGAATATAAATCCATATTCTTTTTATATATTTTCTAATGGAAATCACTGACTTTTCTGCTACAAAACGACGAGAACCAGTTAAGCATCACGCAGCGCTACCACATTATGTTCGTATGATTCTCATAGGTCCATCTGGAAGTGGCAAGACGCAATTGTTACTTTATTTAATAATGAAGTAGATGAAATGGGATAAATTATATCTGGTAGCACCATCTGTGGACGATCAGCGTTGTTATGATGTAATAAAAGATTATAATGAAAGCGCAAAATCATTAAGCGGAGATGATGTTGTTGAATTTATAACTGACATCAATGAAGTGCCAAGTATCGATGATATTGATGGGTCAATTAACAATTTAGTTGTTTACGATGATATTATGCTGGACAAACAATCAAACCCTGCCAGGATATTTTCCTGAGGTAGACACAAAAACACAGATGTAATTTATGTAACCCAGCGGTATACACAGATTCCTAAAGTGATCAGGGATAACTGTAATATTCTTACTGTCTTTAACGGAGTTGATACTCACACGTTACGAAATATACATCAAACCTGGTGTAACGGTGATATGGACATAAATAAATTAAAAAAATTCTTTAGTCGTGCTAAAATAACCCCACACGGATTTGTAACAATAAACTTACATGATCCTCGAACACGGTATCGAATCAGGTTAGATAAAATTTTTAATTAAGCAGCAGGGAGGGCGATTCTCTCAACGCGTCACCGACACTATCGCGTAGTTTTTTAAGTTACATCGAAGAAAAAAAAACTATCAGCGATAACAGGTAAGCCAATTTGTCGTTGACGGAGTTGTCTTACACTGAGTATCACATTTTTTAACGATTTTTTACGATCCCCCAGGAAGTTGTATTTTGCGAAAATACAGGTAAATCAATTAGAGGTTGTTCGCCCTCCCTGCTGCTCTTGTTGAACATCCAAAGATAGCATACTACTATTTATTAAATAATTCGACACCCAAATAAATACCCTATTTTAAGAGGCGTTTGTATTTTCAAATTTTTGATTGCTAGCTTTAAAGTTCTAAAGTGAAATTATTTCCACAATAGCTTTTAAATGTTCGCACACGATATTTATAGTAATCTAAATTAAGTTATATTGAATTATCCTACTTTGTTCGTATAAAAGCGTGTGAATTGTTTGGAAAGGGTAACGCAGTCTAATATGAATGGAATTTTATACGATATTATAATTATTAAAGAAAATCAAGGTACACTCAACGGTAAACTAATTTTATTCAGCCTGAATCAGCAGCATACAGTAATTCAAAACTTCAGAATAAACAACCAGCTTAAAAAACAAGATACTCATCCATCCAGTTTTAGGGATTAAAATCTGCGACAACTAAAACACGTACAACTCAACTCAGTTGCTATTAAAAACTCCTTCTGCATCTTGGTTCCTCTGGTTAACAATATGGTGAGAGAATAAAGTAGCAAAAATACTAAGCAAAACGCTTCAGCTCATCCACACCTGGGAAATACCAGAATGCCCCTTTGACGTTGCGAGACATTAACATGATATCATCATTCTCTTCTCTAGTTTTTCCAACCATCCTGTTCAACATAAAGTTGAAGTTATCTGGCGATGCAGCGTAGGCGATGACGAAAAGACCCGCTTCACCCGTCACAGACCCGTAAGGCAGGGATTGGCGCACTATCTCAAAAGCCTTAGGATTCTGAAAGGCATTGCCTAAAAAATAAAAGGTACTCTCTCTCATTCTCCTCTGCCATATTTATAAGCAGAGAAGCATTTTTCGTTAAATGGAAGCTTTATAGAACGAGTGGTATATCAAAGATACAGTGAACATACAATACATATATTACATATAAATACTTATATTTGCCTACTGAATAGCGATAACATTGACTGCAGGCTTGAATGTGTTGACTTAATGTTAATGAACTCCTCACATCCATGCCGATTGTTTCCGCAATAAAATGTAGTTCTGTGCCTTTTGCGCTATTCACATTCCCCTTTGCAAATGTATAGGTTGATTGTTTTCTCTTTGAGTTTATATTTGTATTCGCAGTGATTTAATCGATATATGGCAAACTTATAATTTATACATGAAATGTGGATTTAATGAAGAAAGTTTTGCAATGTGAACTTATATGCTTGAACTCTGAACACGCAACCATTCGCGTACCGGAGTAGGAAAGTGAAATGACGAATTAACATGCGATAATTCAAATATTTTGGTATATTTACAGATTATCTGTCATTATTTTGCTTTAACTAACATTACTACCCACCATAACTTAACTCTCTCTCTCCCTCTCCCTCCCTCTCTCTCTCTCTCTAGTCTGTTTGACTCAACATGTAGCATTTTCATATTTAATTAATAAAAACCCTCAGTGACTTAGGAGCTTGCCTATCCTTGCATGCAAAGCCAGTTTCGACAGACTGGGCGGAAGAGATCAACTGAGTGATCCAACGGCCACGAAGGCGAATCTGTAAACGCTTTGTGGAGAGCGCAGGGTATGACAAGTCACGGAAGACGTCATAGCCATCCAATGCAGCCGAAGTCGTCCCGAACCGTGACGAATCTTTGTACCACTGAGTTCTAACTACCAAGGCAGAGAGAGTGAGGCTGTCTCTGTGCAAAGGCTGTTTCACTTTAATCTCCTTCACGCACAGGTTATGTTGTGCACCTATCGCACAACTTGTCTTCCTCGACACTAGAGACTAGGATTATTATTATTTAATTAATAATAAGCGATTTTTAGAACCTTATAATGGGCTTAATAAACATCAACAACTACAACAACCAAATATTAAATATACATTCATATACAAATTTGCTTTAGCCCAAAACTTTAAATTTTAATTTGTGCAGTACGAATAAACAAATATATGTAATATATATGTATTTTATGTACGCTGTATCAGTGATATACCACAAGGATATAACTTATTCATTAAAAGGAAACGACCCTTGCAGAGCTTCCGTTTAATGATAAATTCATGCAAGTACACATATTTGCCATTATAACGGAGTTAAGATTTGCTCCGGGCAAATGTGTTTTGACATAGAATAAGCTCCACACATCCCTACGAGTGTGTTCACTACAAAATGTAGTTCTATGCCTTTTCTTCTTGTTCACAATCACATTTGCAAATTGATAAGCTGGATGTTTTCTGCTTAAGTTTCTATTTTTTCAAATTGATTAAATCAATATAAAACACACTTAAGATTTAAGCATGAAATATTGTTTTTATGAAGAAACTAGAACACTAAGAACACGTTAGCTTCTTGTACACACTGAACTCTGAGGCATTCACGTACTGGCGTATGAACATTAGCTTGGAATATACACTATGAGAAATGGCAAACCTACAAGAGGTAATTAAAACATTTAAATATATTTGCAGTTGATCTAAGTTATTATGCTGCTTTAATTAATTTGATTTTACTGATCATAAAATGCTCTCTCTCATAATGTGATGTTTTATTGTTTTATTGTTGTTGTTTCTTAACCGTAATATCATGTTCTAAAAATTATTAATTAAATATGAAAAGGTCTCTCTTTTCCTTTTCCTGTGGCCTGTTTGACTTAACTTTACCATCATTCTTAAGTCGTATGACACAAGCGAAAATCCCCAATGCTAGTATTTTCATGGATTTTTGCCCATATCTTGCCACCATGATCCAGAGAGAGAGAGAGAGAGAGAGGTGGGCTTGGCGGCGTTTAGACATTTTCATATTTAATAAATAATAATTGAGTCTCTGAACATTATGATAAGTTTAAGAAACAACAACAAAAATGAAGCATTAAATACGCTGCAGTATGTGTGCCTCGTAACCGACATTTTTAACTTATATTGTCGACCGGATATTTGCAACTATGTATCATTGATATTATGAAGAAAGTAGACAGATCCCAAGGAAAGTGTAGACATACCGTTACGACTAACCATATTCTTGTAAGTTACTTGGTGCAAGATCAGTTTTATGGTTTTTTTCCAACCCAAATTGTTTTTCTGTCTCACTCCATATTTCTACGTCTTGCCCCTTATGCATTATAGGGGCGAGGGGAACGGAAATAAGAAAGCATTGAGATGAAATTGTGTACCATTTTAAACTGGCTTAGAAAACGGGAACTATTAATACATTTTATCGTTATTTTCATGCGTCATTAATGATTGGAAATTCGTCATTGAGTCATAGACATGCAGTTGAAAGGATGCTTGTATATTGGTTTTATTGCGGATCACAATTTGTTATGCCAATAGTATTGGGACATCAATTTCCTTTATACCAACAGATTATATTCCATGTTATTTTTAATGTATATATATATATATATATATATATATATATATATATATATATATATATATATGTTTACATGAATTTGGGTATTATTCTTTAACATTTGGGACTATAATCAAGCATCTCCTTAAATGTTTTTCTTTCTTTCTGTTAAAAGTTATGTCTGTGAACTATTCATAAATGATCCTGAGGTATACATTAACGTTCGCGGCATACTTTGTCGATGAATTATAATAGTACAGTCAATGAGAAGGCAAGATCCCAAGCTGAACGGTTAATATATTCAATGATATGTTCAGTAGCTGGCGATATGCTCAATTAGGTTGCATCTCTGAATTAAAACAAAATAAAAGTCCCTTTTTAAAATATTTAAATTTGGCAAATTATTAAAGGAAATTATGACCTGCGATGTTTCATCAACAAACTTCCTTGATTCTTAAAGTACACCTCTTGAGGTTATCACAAAAGGTAGGCTAGGAAATACTTCCTTAAAGATGGTAGAATACGCTTTGTCTGCTTTGTGTGCTCGACATTGTCGCATTCAAATGAGTACGAATACATCAATGAAGATGTTCATGGCGCATATATACATTGTCGCAATTTCGTCCCACCCCGCCCCCAATATAGTACTGACATGCATTTTGTCTAAGTAAGAGTAAGGTAAAATCGTTAATAAAATTAATTAAAAAAAACAAAAAAAAAAAAAAAAACAAAACAACAAAACATAGCAAGTATTATTATAAAACCATGCCTTTATGTTTATAAGAACAGTGTCTAAATATGGAAATAGATGTTCATTTCAGTCCTAAAATTTTTTCACTCGAATAGGCCTGTAATTGCACTTTACGACCTGAATTCAGCTTCATAAATATTTTCATTGAAAGAAATATCTCTCAGTGTATTTTAGGTGATGCAACAGCTAATTCCATAGTGCAAACCTCCTTTTTCGGAATTAGCAAATTCGTGTTTTTCGGACGTTAAATATAATTGCATCGACTTCATTTTGCGGATCTGTCACTGTCTACCATACTTTCTACAACAAATATTAGCCATAATTTTGTATTTCGCAGACACGATCATGTTGTTATTTGCAATGATTTTATTTCGCGTGTATTAAGAATAAACATTATAGTACTTGATATACACGAATGCTCATATCTTAAGATTGATACTGTGGATTAAAGGCAAGATAATGCAAAAGTAAAGAAAAATGCATATGGCATTTTTGAACAGTCTTGTAAATAAATGGGAATGTTTCCTATATATTACGAATTTTGATAAAATTATAATTATTTGTTTCGGACGTCAATGTTTTCCGTCTTTAATATTACCAAAGTACAACCATATAACTTCATAACAAATCTCCGTTCAGGTAAATTACTTGTTATCGTTGTGTACACTGTGGTTAGTGACACAAGAAATGAAATTAAAATTGTCCTGGAGGTAAATACTTTTCTTTAATTAAAACACTTAAGTCCTACCTCCCGTCATCCTAGCAATGTGGGCCCTAATAGGTTTGTGTTTTAGCTCTATGCTGTCAGCTCTTGTCCTTCCTACCCAGTCCTCCAATATTTCGTCTGAAACATATTTGATGTATAAGACGCTTATTCTGTTAAAATTAACAAATTAAAAATATCACAGATTTAACTTAGTCTTTTTATACATCGCTAAGTTTCTACCAACATATAAATAAATGACAAATTTCATAAGTAATCATTGACGAAAGAATTCAGACTCACGGAAATCTTAGCTATAATTGACAACGCAAAATAAAAGCAGAGTATTTGCGCACTGTATCAAATTTGAAGAATTTTTAAAAAATTGTAATAATCATTAATTTAACATGTTTTATATAGGATATAGCAATACTTTTAACTGGCAAGGAATATTGGGTGCTTTCAACTGTTGTATTCCCTGCTTAGGTAAAAATATACCCTACACTAGAGTTACAAATTTCGAAATGAGATAGTGATCACATGTAGCAGTGCCTGTTATGAGCAAGAACACAATCAATTTTTATGTAAAAGAAAATTTGTTTTTCTAATCCAAGAATGAAACAAAGTATTGTTTTCTACGAAGGAATTTACGACGATGCCTAGTCTCAAATATGATGCCAGTTCGTTCAAATGACTAAAGGGCAGCTTTTTTACATAACCTTAGAAACCGTGGATTTCCAGCAAAAACTCGGACATAAATAGAGATTCTGCAATCCGTCCACATGTTTCCAGTGTTAACTTACACATTTTGCTATGTAAAGAGGATTGATGATTACAAATAACTACTGACGAAAAACATACAGTAATTACGATACGACGACACAAGAAACGAACAAGACAAAAATGTTATCATATCATTATTTTGACACAGAGGCCAAATATGAAAGTTCTGATCAAAGTCTTTCTAAATCTTCCGTAAATTCACAAAGACAGCAATATTTTTAAGGTAAAACACTCATGATGCTATTTGCACGTAACGGTGCATACAGTATTGTCCTTCTGACAGTATGATTGGGATTCGCGTGCCGTGACATTTTGTGGAGAAAAATGGTGAACAATTTTCTTCATTCAAGATATTGAATGCAATTGAGTAAGCGCAATAGATTATGAAAACAGGCAGACTGAAGAAACCAATGACAAATAACACTGGCTAAAATAATAGCCCGATGAACCGTTCCTTAATTTTAGTATTACGTATATATTATAGTTGAACTTGGTTAGTAATTGAGGGTCGATGCTTACCTGATTACTAACATCTTGTTTGCTTTCTGGTTTGTAACAAAATACTAATACTTGTCTATAGTTTTAGATTATATATTACCTGGAGATAAACATGGTTACGGGGCATTTTGGCCTTGGACATTTTTAAGAAGGATTATGTTTATGAATTTAACGGGAAATTTCTTTAAGATGACAGAATATTTCCTGCAAAAGGTTATGACATACATATGTCGGGTGGAGATGTTTATAAGGGTGTTGACTTCATGATTAAATATTCAATTTCTTTGAACAGTAGTCTTGGTACAATCAAGCTGTATTCAATTGAGATGTTTTCATTTATTTGTTTTAATTCTTCATTGAAATTAGTAAGTGCTCTTTATCTCTAGGACTAAATTACTATCTTGGAAATTATTGTGAATTCATTCAAGCGCATTTTGGGTTATATCACTGTGATACATAAAGACAGCTCATCAACACTAATTAAGACTACTGCCACATGAGCACATGCAATATCAAAATGCATTCAGAATACCACTATAATTCATTCCAAACACTCTCTTATTTTCTCCCTGTGATAGAACTTGTATGACTATTTGGGAGTTAATTCTCTTTTCGTATGATAGGCAAATAAAATATTTCTTGGATTTTGGTAAGGCCAGTTTGGTTTTATGTTTTTGATTTTAATACCATATAGTCGTAGTAATAGGCATCTACCTAGCAACCAAAATGTCATTTCCATATGGATAACTGTTACTTAAATGTCATTGTCCATGTGGATATCAGTTGCTTAAATGTTATTGTCCATATGGATATCAGTTGCTTAAATATCATTGTCCATATGGATATCAGTTGCTTAAATGTCATTGTCCATGTGGATATCAGTTGCTTAAATGTCATTGTCCATATAAATACCAGTTACTTAAATGTCATTGTCCATGTGGATACCAGTTACTTAAATGTCATTGTCCATGTGGATACCAGTTACTTATATGTCATATTATTGTCCTTGTGGATATTGATTACTTATATGACATACTATTGTCAATATGGATATTGGTTATTTATAAAACATAGCATTGTCCATATGAATATCGATTACTTATATGACATACTATTGTCAATATGGATATTGGTTATTTATAGAACACAACATTGTCCATATGGATATCGATTACTTTATACGACAGAACATCGACCAAATGCATAATCAATTTCTTAAATCACATACTATTTTCCATATGTATACCAATTGCTTAAATGACGTACAGATGCAGACTTATTTGTTTTTTTCTACCCGTGAAAACATGGATATTAATTGCTTAAATGTCGTACAATTACAAACTTATTGTTTTTTCTACCCGTGAGTGCTGAGAAAATACGTCCCATTAAAGCTTATATTAAAACCTTCAGCCACAATTTATTTTCCGTAAAGAAATAATGATTTTAATTATTTCAATCTATATGAAGCCATCGATTTTTGTACAATTGTGTGAAAACGTTTCTCAGTACACATTTTTTCGCTTAAGCTCATAACGTTAAGGTTCCTGTTATCTCCGGCCAATGTTTTTACACAACGAATTTTTTAAAAAGTTCTTTATTCAGTCATGATCACTGAATATGTGCATAAATTATACACCTTATTTATATAATAAAACTTGGATTTCTTACTTGAAATTATTAATAAAGGTTTTAAAAGAATGATCTTTAATGGGACAGATTTAATACCTCGATGTGTCATACATTTTGTATCGTATCAAGCTTTCTTCGCTGTCGTCTGATTATACTTTCTTCAGCTAGAAAATAATTAGTGATAAGTTTAGAGAATTTCAGTGTCTCTATACAAAACATACAAGTATGCGCAATACTTTTGTTGCTAGGTTTCTCTCTTCATGTTATCATTTAGCACTTCATAATTGGATTATAAAAAAACTTTATTTTTCTCATTTATGTCTTTAGCAACTCATGCGTTTGTAATTTAAGCTCTAAGTAATCGCATTATTAGCAAACCTTCGAATTATCGTTTTCATCGTGTAACCAGCCTTGATGTTAGTCGCAAGAGCGCAGCTTGCTTTAAAGACAAGAGCAAGCTTAGCGGTGGAAAAACCATATGCAAAACCACTTCAGTCACTTTAGTTCTCAATTAAGAAACTTGATTGGTGTGTACACAAAACCGAATTCGCAAGTTTTAATTGTATGTTTCTATGTTACCCTTTCAGGAATGCATTTCTTAAATAAGAACGATATACGTCGACACGTGAGAACGTTACCAGATTTTATATATTATTCAGTTGGTAAAGTCATCTGTCAATGTGTTTAGACGTATACTCACCCTAAAATTGATGTTGCACATAACAATATTCAACGAGATGATAATACAAGGAATAATACACGAAAAAAGCACAGGTAAATTGCAAAAACAAAGTAAAACATGAATAAAGCATGGGTAAATTACAAAAAATAAATACCGCTCGTTGTGTCGATTATTTTCATGTCGTGTATCCATTTCTGGGTAAGCTGAAGAAAAAAAAAAAAAAAAAAAATATATATATATATATATATATATATATATATATATATATATATATATATATATATATATATATATATAAACATACACGAATCCATTTAGCTAACTTTCACGCCTTTTCTTTGATTTACCTGAGGTTGCTCCTTTTATTACTGGCTTGCAGTATGACTAGAAAGTTGAACTCTAATATAATCTTGTGAAATATAATTTAAAATGCCGAAAGAAAACATAATCAATCCCTAACGTCTATAAGACAGCTAGGCATTCCATCTTGGAAGAACATATATTAGGATGTATTTGTAAGTTACCCCCAAAATGCGTTTTCTAACCCCATTTCAGGCGAAAATAAAAAATCTCAAAGGGGTAATGAGTTAACCGGCTTGGACTTATTTTGACTGGTAATACAAAAATACAAATAAAAGTGGACGAAGACACAATATATATATATATATATATATATATATATATATATATATATATATATATATATATATATATATATATATTATATATATGTGTGTGTGTGTGTGTGTGTGTGAATCATTCCATAAGTGCAAGTGTGCATACTCACACACACGCAAACAAAGAAATCCAAAAAATAGTACCACATAACTTCCGCCGGTTTCAGTCTCAACTGCTACTTTTTGGCGATGTCTTTTCTCGGCGGGATTCTCCGTGCCTATTTAAAAAATAATGTAAAAAAACTAATAAAAGGCATGTTTAGAGAAGCAGCATTCTTTGCCTCAGTTGGCTAATTGCCAAGATTTATGTTCAAGCAAGTACATACACGTCAACAAAATTAAACTCTCAACATAGTCTTATTCACACACACACACACACACACACACACACACACACACATTAGGAGAATAAGTACATCATAAGAATTGGACGATACCTTTCAAACCAAACTTTGATGTTCGCATTACTCTTTGCTTTCTACAGGTTATATTATCTTTGCTTTCTATACAGTTTAATTTCATACATTGATAAAATTAGTTTGATAAATTTGCACGATGATTTACATAAAAAGACAACGCACTGTGAGCAATTTTTCTCTCATGCCTAAATATGCATGATACCGCATACCCAATGTGTGAAAGTGCTGTGGAATACATATATCGAACTTAAGGGCACTCAGCGACACTGTAGACGACGTCATTGTGCTTATGACGTCATGAAAGTGCAACGTTTCTCGCGATTTTACTATTAAAGAGACGAATTTTGATGTCCTGTAAACAGTGGTCCTTGTTTATTGCAAAATGTTTTATTCTGAACAAAACATTGCATGCTCTGTTTAATGACATACAAACATTTAGAAAATTACCTGAATTTCTAAGGACATATCTCTGGCCACACTTATTTCATCAACATGTCCTAATTAAACATGAGATACAAATAATAAACCATACTCGTTGAAGTGCCATAGGAAAATTTCACCATTTGAACCAGAATTTTAGGCGGCAACGCCTTTTTCCTGCCTACAACTTCTGACCCTCGGGTGGGATTTTCCTAAACCACAGAGTGGATTTTATTTAGTCTTACCATCAATGAAACCCGAGAGATCCCGATTAATCTTGTACGCAAAACTGTAGGTTTCCTCTGCATTTTTCACGCTGCCTTTTGGGAGTTTTTTCAAGACACTCTGGGCCAGTTCAAACAGCTTACCATGTGTATTACTTTTAGCATGTATGAAAATATCACCAGCTGAAATTGGAATGGAAATTGATAAGATTGTACGTTGTTTTTTAATATAAATTTGTTTCCCTGAATTTATTGGAAGTGAAATAATTGTATGCATGTATATATTTCGCTTAGCAATGGGTTATTAATCCATAATTTCACGTTATGTACGTGCTATGAGTAACTTTATGCAGCTATAGATGCAACTATAGATGCCATTTTGGAAAATTTGATTACACTTGCCTTTCAGTGGAATTTATTCACTTTATTTCGTTCCTTGTCCATCAAAATTCCACTGAAGGTTATTGAATAAATTCCTCGAGAAAAACTCAGCAGCAAATTTAGTGTTACCGTATGTCGACATTTTATATATAGTCGCCAACGAGGGGAAAGCAACTGCTGTAAGTTGTACAACAAACAGAAACGTGATATTTCGTCATTTATAAATAACACATTTTGAAAACGCCGGCAGGAATAAAGTACACTATAAATTGGAGGTAATTATTTAACTTTGTATATATCTTATATCCTCTGTATCCTGTCTTATATTTGATTTCGTACATATTACCTATTTTTACCAGATGAATATCGTCCTTTATGCACGAAAAGACATGTAGAAACGCGACTGTCAATTCAGATTTATTTTAGTTAAATTTTACATTATTCTAAATTATAATACTTTAAGAAATGTCATACGTTTAAGATAAAACTAAAACGTACATTAAAAAAATGTATGTTACTCGTCTATCCCGTTCATAGTTGAACATCAATACGGAGATAAATGAAAATGCGTGAATTCTTGTTCATGCCAAAGTACATTTTTCCCTTGAACTAATACTAGTGTCATCCAATATCAACTTTCTTGACCCAAACTAATGCCGAACTGCAATTGTGGAAGTCCACAGCGAATGATAATTTTCAATTGGAAATTTTGTTATTCAGTTATTGTGTTGATCACACAACAATCAAGACTGAATAAACTTTTTTAGAACTATATTACGAACAAATTTTAAAACTAAAAATAATTTTTTTAATTCATATCAGTAAATGCGCTTACATGACCCATGTGACATCTGCCATAACATAATCTATATCAAACGCTGCAAAAAAGTAAAATATAAGGCCTCGAGAGAATTAAATTCCCCAGGGACCAAATACAATTTTTTGTTATGTTGATTTTACAATTTATTGAACGTATTCTGTTAATGCAGTTCGATTTTGTAAAATCAAGACCAGCGGCAAAGCATGCATTATGACGTCATATTTAAGGGTAGTTTGTTCTAGTACTACTAACACAGGGGGATATTGGATGCAAAACGAATTGTTCACGAATTTTGTCGGTTATTTAATAATGAAAAAGTAACCATGTATACAATTTTTTTAATTGAATAAGTGCTACTATAGAAAAAAAAAACAAAGTCATGGAATTATGTACAAGACCTATAGAAACCTTGAGTGATTCATAAGCTGAAGTAAACCATCTTCCCAAGCATTTTGTTGAGGAAAACCAATCTCAATAGTTGTCTTACTGCCAAAACATATTGCTCACCAGCAGACTCTTTTGTGTATTCGATTAGATGGGTGTTTCATATTGGAAAAAAAACCATTGCTCACCAACAGACCCTTTTGTCTATGCGATTAGATGAGTCTATTATCTTCAACCTTGTCAAATCGGATTGATTTGGCAATACTCTTTCATCTATTAATTTTATGAATAATTGGCGATAGAGTAATTGTCCTTGACTTTTCTATGGAATGAAGCGTGCTTAAAGATGTCCATCTTATCGTACAGCTTATAGTAAGTAAACCAGATTATAAATTTCTTTATTTAATTTTGACCTTGGATTGTTTGTGCACTTAATTATCAAAATATATCAGTTCTTTAAGGGTAATTTTTAAATTTAATAATCTAACAGCTCACAAGGGAGAAACAAAAACATTAGGTGCAAAAGTTTTCCTCTGGCATGTTAAACATAAATATTCGGTGAACGTGTAATTGTAATCGATCATCGTTAGAATTTCATTGGCAGGTCTTATACACTGAGTAACTTCCTGTTTCATTGCTTCGTTTGGGTACACAATATCAGTACACAGTTAATGCCGAAGACATGTTTCGCCTTTTAGAATAGATATCTGTCGATAATTTCTCTATTCCATGATTCTTCTTGTGAATTCATGATTGTAATAGTACCATTAACTTAAACAACTTTCTAAAACCTTCATGGATATTGCTCCAGTACCAAATAATTCTTATTAATATGTTAATGGACACTATGTTCTTCTTCCCAGAACAGATTGGTTCAAAGTTTTAACTTTTGTATCGCAAGTATTATCAAGTTAGCATAATATTTTCTTTGATATCTCTCTATTTAGTTAGATAGAAATTCCCACTACAATACATATGTACAAGAGTAAGATAGGGATATTACAAACATCTTCAGGATTAAGGTGATTGTAGTACGTCACGATATCAAATCGCTTATTTTCATCTTTGCCAGATACGTTACAGAGGTACACAATGCATTAAACAAAGTCGAATCCCTTATTTTCATTTTGGTCACATACGTTACAGGCACATACGAAGCATTTAAATCATAATATACGTGTCTTCAGCTTCCCTTTAAATTGATCTTGATTTTGAATAATTTTATTAAAATCTTAATAAATCAGTTAAATACTGTCAAATAAATTAAGAGTATCACAAACCCGAACTTGGCAGGGCACCAATGATTCCAGTCCTGCCTACGTAGGTGTAATTTTGTTTAGCTTTTCCGCCAATCTGAAAGATTTTTAAAAGAAATATATTGTCCATATGTTTATTATGTATAACCTATTTGTGTAAATGTTATTCATGTTAAAGCCATTGAATTGCTGCTTTTAGTTTCCAAATTGTCAAAAATGTCCGTTTCGTGATTGAAACATAACCATTTATTCAAAGACATTTGATTTGTGAATTTTTCTGCAGTTAACATTAGTGCTATTACTTCCATACATTTAATAAAGCTGGGATGCGAGAACTGGAAACGTATATTTCGCACAATAACTTAGTTTTTAAAAATATTAAAATAATCAAAATGAAAGCGATAAATTCATGCAATTGTACAATACGTTTTGTAAAATTAACGACCTTAACAACATTAATAACATTCTAGATTATTGAATACCTGCTTGTAGAACTTGGAACCGAATCCCACTCCAGCCACTATCTCGTTCTTTTCGTCCCGCATGCTAGGATCGGTTATTTTGTCAACCATCGTCTGAAGGCTTGCCGCGACTTTGGCCACCTTTTTACCATCTACTTTTGGGTTTAGTTCGATCCAGAGGAACAGAGCATGTTCCTTATTCTCCGTCCACACCTAATGAAAATATATAGAGATCAGAATCACACAGCTTTTAATTGCAATTTAGCTCGTGTATTAAAATGGCAACATAATGTTATGAGTTTAAAAATGAACAGAGCAAAAGTTAACTTAGAAATATATGTTGTGTATTAGAAGAACAACAAAGACTACAAATAAACAAACTCTTGCTCCAGATGCTAGTAATACGTTAGCCATTTAATTTCTCCGGATTAAATACGAAAATGCGAGGCATTCATTCACTTCATGCATAGCGCATACGTTTGGCTGTTGCTTCGTTATAGCCATATTATTACAATAATTTAAAAAAAAAGTTTTATTGTGCTTCCACGGGAAAAAAATCGATAAATATGATTAATAATCTATTCCTCTTAAGCGAGAGTTCATATTGACTGCGTTCGTATTGCATGACTTGCTTTTGTGTACTTATTTTGACATAAGGTCAGGAATTTCTTAATTTGTAATCTGGGCGGTTTTTAAAAAAAATGTATTTGTGAAAAAAATAACTATCATCTATCGTTGTACAGACGTATATGCAGGAATAAGTTAAACAAATTTCTGTTATATATCATTCCTGAAAGTATAAATGGCACTCTAGTTTTGAAAATTGCCTTAAGGTGTCCCATTTTCTTTATGTTTTAGAACAGAGACCATTTGGTATAACCTTCATAACGATGGCGTAGTTAAGTGGTCGTGTGGGAAAAATATATGATCTCTTATGAGCAATCATTGTAAGAACCGATATGGGTCGTATTTAATACATATATAAGTCATACGAAGCTGACGATGCAACAAGTTGGTAGTTGTTCTCCACCGCCCCAGTTACACAATTAACAGTCATATCAACCTGGTCATCAGTGAAGAGATGTTTCGGTCACATTCTTCAACGTAGGAAGAGAGCTCAGATTTGTAAAGGAATCAGTTTGTATTTTGATTTGTTTCTGTCTTCTTATAGTAATTAAAATATGCCACGATAATCATGACGCAAAATAGGTATGTTATATCAACTGAACTTGTCATAATTATACATCGGCGATAAGATTTTAATTTTGAAAAAGATTACCTCAATAATTTCAGGACAGGAAGAAAGAAAATGTAAGTCGTCTATGACGAGTTTTCTTTTACTTTTCAACCAACCAAAGCATTACGTTCATCCAAAGGAACCTAATCATAGGAATTCGAGAACACTGTGCATATAATGTTTACTTTGCGTATCTCTGGACTGCTGTTGACAGGAATGATATTTTATAGTCTCTACAAATGACCATGTGTGGAATCTTGTTTAAAGTCTGGATGTTTGCTGATATAAATGTCTTTCAGATTACTATAAGCACCATTATAATACAAGTTTTCAGATGAGCGATTAAATTTCAATGAAGGTAACTTTTTATTACAATCTATTCAGTTAAGAGTTCAGTATTCAAGAGACATGATGGTCACGATAGAAAACTTTCCTGCAAATGAGACAATTTGAAGAATTCCATATCGGAATAAGACCAACTAATGGTGATACAAATTACATAAAACCATCACTGAATGGTCACAATGACATCAAATAGAATGGAAGTCGAGAGTTAGCTCGCCCATAATATATTTCCAGGATACAAATGTTCCGGAATTGGTATATTACCGAGGGCTGAGCCTCTGGTATTCCTTCTGCTGACACAGTCTGAAAGTGTATTGGGTTGAACTCTCCCAACCTCCTCTTGTTACAGTATTTGCAGTCTCCATGGCCGGCTACTCCAACAGCGAGTACATAGACCACTGTAAGACAGCACAAAGGCAGTTTGCCATTAATAAAAATTTATATCAGTAACAATCAAGAAGTATAGTATTTATATACTTGCATACTTTATGCTTTCAGGCATGAAAACGTTGCGTCACTTACATATATATATATATATATATATATATATATATATATATATATATATATATATATATATATATTAAAAAGATGGCATTAAAAGTGTTGGTATAAAGCAAATTGATATATCAAAACTATTGGTATATCAAAATTGCGGTTCGCTCTTGGCACAATAACACTTTCTCAACCGTAAGCTATTGATTGTAGATCAATTAGGAAACTGCACACATTGGACATTAGAGACATATACAAATAACGATAAAAAGTGTTAAAAATCTCCGTTTTCTAAATGAATTGAATATGGTACACAATTTTATTGCAATCCTGCATTCTGTATCCCCCTCTCCTCTCACGCATAAGGGAAAAAAGATACAAAAGAAATCTGGAGTGAAAGAGGAAAAGAATTTGTGTTTGATGAAAATCTTGAAATTGAACTTACACGAAGTAACCTACAAAAATATGGTTCGTCGTAACGCTATGTGTGCATTTTCTTGGCATTTATCTAGGTGTTTATATAATCAATGGTACAAAAATGGAAACAACTGTCGACATTATATGGTAAATTTCTCGGTTACGTGGTACACATGATGTGATGTATTTTATAAATTTATTGTTGCTGTTGTTTCTTAAACCCGTTATATATATATATATATATATATATATATATATATATATATATATATATATATATATATATATATATATATATATATATATAATGTTCTAAAAATTATTAACTAAATATGAAAAGCTCTCTCTCGATTGATCGATTGTTCGATCGACCATCGTAGCAAGATACGGGCGAAAATATATGAAAAGACAAGTGTAAAGGATATTCGCCTTTGGCATCCAACTATATCTCCGTTCGTGTGAATGATGGTACAAGTTAAGTCAAACCAACCAAAGAATGAGAGAGAGAGAGAGAGAGAGAGAGAGAGAGAGAGAGAGAGAGAGAGAGAGAGAGAGGGAGGATGGGGATTAGTATTACAGTCAAAAGTGAGAGGGAGAGAGTTTTATGGTCGGTATTAAAGCAGAATAATGAACTAAGAGTTCATATGAATGGCGCAGCTAACCACGTGTTTATAGTGCTCTACTTTTTCATTGAAACGATCTTTCATGTTTAATCATAAGTGTACATTATATTGATTTAATCAATGTGAAAACAAATGTAAACTTATAAAGAAAACAATCAATATGCAAAGGTGATTGTGAATATCCACAAAAGGAATAGAACTACATTTTGTAGCGGATACACTCGGCAGCGACCTGAGTAGTTCATTCATTCGGTCAGTACACATGTGCCTGTAGTAAATCTGAACTCCGTTCAAAGGGCAAATGTATTTACTTGTATGTGATATAAATAAAATATATGTATAATGTGTACGCTGTATCAGGTATACCACTTGCTGTATAAATTTTACATTAAAAGGAAACTAGACAAGCCTCGTTTCCTTTTAATGAAACATTTATACATCTCCTGGTATATACATGATTCAGTGTACATACTATACCTATATTTTATTTATAACACGCATAAATACATACATTTGCCCATTAAAACGGAGTTCAGATTTGCTACAGGCAGAGAGAGAGAGAGAGAGAGCGCACATGATACCATTGGTCGATAATCAAACGGCGACAACAGCGGCCGAGAGTAAATATTAGTATACTATCGGCGTCGTGTTTTGTAAGCCAATTTATGTTGGCCGTGTGTAAAGTTTACAGAGCAATGGCCAGTTTTAAAATGATTAATATTATCATTGTTTTAACATATGTATTCCATATTAAAAATAACATGAATTACTGAAATTAAATTAGGGTTGAGTCAAGGTCGAACTTTAACTCTCCTTGGTCATGCAAGCAAGAGTACAGTCCCCTTCCGAACAAGCAGAATGTCGTATTTTGTTGTATATATATATATATATATATATATATATATATATATATATATATATATATATATATATATATAAACAACAATATACAAGATGGAAACTTGCCATTCGTTTAGGGTCTTGCAACCATTGGTTTGATTTTGAAAGTGACATTTCTTATGCACAAATTTAACGCATTATACAATTGAAGTAATTTGGACAGCTATAATAAAAAAATAGACGATATCATTTCCTTGACCTGACTGTCAATGTCAGTTCATTGCTAAAGAGGTTATGCACCCCAATATCCAAATTTATTCCAGCATTTATTACGTACGCAGAACATTTTTGACACAAAGTAACGCTCACAGTGTAAACACAAGAACTTTCTCGGCGTAATAATTCTGAAAAACATTACGTACTAAATAGTTATCATCCGAGCTGTTTAAACATATACTACTTGAATCGAAAGGTTTGCTTCTATGGGTATATAGCTCTTCTTCCTAGCCGACTATTAGTATTTCACTTTCTAGATACTGCGAAATAACTAACGGAGGTGTATATGCCCCGTGTGATTTCAATAGCCGGCGAAGTCACACCCTTACGTTAAGATATTTGACTGGATACAATTTACGAACTATTTCATGCCACCTGAAAGTCAAAAAGATCTTACGCGAACGTTTCATATCCCAGAACAAGTCTGATTGAACACACAGAATGTTATGGGGTGATGAGATTACCAAAACCAATCTGAATGAACGCGCGGTATATTATCGGGTGTTACTATTACCAGATCCTTGTGAATAATGAGTCGAAAGCTGAGATGCAGCTCATAATTAATTGAAGTATTACTTACCAGGTCAAAATTTAGCAGTGTCCTTTGCATTATTTGTCTTCAGTTGGATCAGTGAAGGTATATGAAACGTGGACAATATTTAAATAAATCAACCGATTCTCTGTTGATCTAATGTGAATTCAATTACATGGGATATATATACTCTCAATGATTTGATAAAAATGCAGACTTTCTTCCTTATTGCCTTTAACAGTGTTATATAATGATGTAGCTTTCTGTTTTATGCTGGCCGTGCCTTTAACAGTGTTATATAACGATGTAGCTTCTGTTTAATATTGGCCTTGTCATTAACAGTATGCCATAATGTCTTCTAAAGAAATATTAAAAATGATTTCAGTTTTTAAGAGCTATTGAAATTTAATAAACAATATTTGCATAACCTTCTCATGCGTATGTATTAGCTCCGTTTCGCAATGATTTTCTCGAATATATTTCCTTCTTTGATTATGTCTCGGTTTTAAAAAAAATATTTATTATTAATTTGCATTTCCATATTAGGACATGTTTTCATTTCATAAGAAATATGCGTTGGTAGGACATTTTGTCATACGTGCATAAATTGAAATATATACTGTAATAAATTTGATGGATGCGCACTTGGTTATAGCGCCCCGTTTTAAGGAATCCTTCGATTTGTGTGACCATTTGTGTGATTATTGGAATTCGGCGCAATGGAAATATTCGTAGCTCAAAATAATTAGCCAATTACTAGGAGCAAACGTCATGGAGTGAAGTGTTAGTGAGTTTCCATTATTCCATGGTTCACTAGTAGTGAATTCAGGCTAAAACCGAATGAATGTCCCTTTCGTAAGATAGTCCATATTAAAATCTAGTGGTGTACATTGGTGGTGTGACTGTAGTGGCAGTATCTACGGTAGGAAACCGGGAAATTACACATAAGAAGGGACTCGGCAGATACTGTTCATGTCGCCATTGGGGCAACTGTGGGACGGAATGTGCATGGAAAGCATACATTGACTGGCCTAAGGTGGCGTAGTTAAAATAGTTCCAAGTGTTAGGTGATACTCGTGTATTTTCTAAGGCGTGAAAGGTTGGCGGTACGGAAACCTGATGATGATAAACCATGCAGATGCGCGGTTGATATATGTTTGGCAGGTTGTTTTATCTGTAGTCTTGCATTAATTAGAGTTAAATTTAGGTATGGAATTGACACGTCGGGCTTTCTAGTTTACAACGGAAGTCTTTGGAAAGTTGGGGTAAACTTATGACTTCCAGCGGAAATCGCGCCAGGGTTTGACAACCGCTTGGTGTGTGTGTGTGTGTGTGTGTGTGTGTGTGTAAATACCGTATGCCTACAGATCAAACATGTGTAAAAATAGTAACAAGAAGTGTAATCCTCCAAGTCACCTGTAATATACAAATCGTCATATTCTTCATATTTACACATGTCTAAAATCAGTCATACTGAAGATAAACTTAGGTATATGGATGAGAGACACTGGGGTGGTGGTGGTGGTACTATAGTGTTCAGCTTGGGGTTTTCGCTATAATACTGGCTTGCTGCAAATTATAACACTACTGTGTTTCACACAGGTAAAAATAAAAAATGACTTCAGAGTGTAAAAGCTTTTAAATGTGACGTTTTTAAGATCGTCTACTACATATCTATGAGATCATTTTCACTGTCTGTTTGGATATTCGTCTTTGACTTAAGCCAAGTTGAACAATAACATATTTGTCAAATGCATATTTCGGAGCTCAATTTCATAGTCAGTAATGTTTCTTTATTCCTTTGGTTCTTTGGTTCTATCCGAGTTGAAACATTTTCTGACAAAGTAATTAATCTGCGTCTTGACCCTAAGACCTATTTTGCATTTCACTGACCATCTGCATTGATTGGAAGTCTAGTTATACGTGCTTAAGTTGTAAAGTATTTGGCCTATGTGAGAAAATACTCGTAAGGATAAGGAAAATACCAGTATATTAAGAAGTGCAATTCTACTTGTCACCTGTACTATGAAAGTCTTCATATTTACACCAGTCTTCAAGTAATGATACTGAAAGGAAAAATCAGATTTATATATGTGTGTGTGTGTGTGTGTGTGTGTGAGAGAGAGAGAGAGGGCGGGTTCTTTGTTACGTTCCCGGTGGGCGACAAATTATAACTCCCTAACATGTTTCACATAAATAATGATGTTTTTGTTATGTATCTTTGCTTCGTGCTAACACATTTTCGTGTTGTATTCATGAATACAGTGACTCCGATTGGTATAGAATTTATTGCTTGCAGATGGCATTTATATGCATCTTTACTTTTTTTTTCCAAAAGGAATCGTGAACAATTCTACTTTTATATTCATTCTAATCGTGAACGGTTCTGCTTTCATATTCATTCTGCAGAGTTTCTATTGTAACTATGCTGTTAAGTTCGCACTAGTGACCGACGAAAATGAGGGGATACAGACTGGTGGGATGGAAGTAGAGACTTTGGTCAAGGGTTTAAAACCTCTAGCACATGCGAAATATTTGTACCATGTCTGAAAGTGGGAAATGTATTATTAAGGGAATTTTGTGCTTCTCTCTGATATCGTATAAGAAGAGCGTTTGATGGACGCAGTGTCAAAATGGAGGGAGGGTGATTGGAAGAACGAAGGTTACCAAATTATCATTTTAACCTCCATGCTAAATACTCAGTTATCATCACAAACAGCAAAATAATTATTCCTTAAGTACAGATAACAATTTGATTAAAATTATAGGATTCTTGGAAAACTGCACTCTTTGTTCATAAACCCAACCATTCTTATTTTGCGACTGAGCAAGCGTGTTTTCTTATCCCTCTAAGGGTATTAGCATGTACATGGAGAATACATGTGTAAATGCTAATGGCTTACACCGCAAGTCTTACCAGTTGCAATCATAGTTTTTGTTGTTGTTGTTGTTGTTGTTTATTTTTAAACAAAACGTCGATCATTTTCATCTGACTTAACACTATGGAGTCTTTATTATAGTTGTTAGTTAATGCATGTAATATTGGTCTTAAAAACTGAGTCGAAACGAAAAACTTTGCATCCCGCCCCAACATGTCGGAAAGAATTTAGCGAACCAAGAGTCATGGGTCCACTTCTTTCCATATCAAACCATGTCACATGTAGCTATCCAAAACTGTTGTGAACAATTGTTCTCTGCGAACGAAAGGTTACTGATAATAATAAGAAAATTGCCTGACTACCTGCTATTTGACCGGTTAGGCTCTCAACAGTGTGGCTTCCATGATATCCAAGGACTTTGACTTGAATGAAAAACGCACATAACAGGTTTAAAATGGGGAAATTTACACAAAACGTGTCGCTGTTAATGGAGGATGTAATTATTATTCAGACTAATTTCCAAGGTATATGTAACGATTAATCTGATTGGCTTGCATATAGCGGACACATATCCACATGATCAACGTGGAGTCAGTCATGTGATTTGTACCTTACATCCATATTAAGTGCATTTGTTACAACTCATTACAGCAAAGCTGATACTATTGTCTATTATAATAACTATTGTTATTAAACTCCCAATTGTTGCAACGTATGTGTCGTACTTTATAACAAGGTACTAACAGTAACAAATCTTTTCTATGTACTCGTTTAATAGCGTGACAGTGTCTTTAACACATTCAAGCATCACTTTGAATTGTAGATAGGTGGGAGTGTGAGATACATTAAAAGTTTGAAGCAATCCTTTGCACAATTTCTTCGAGTTATCAAATATTTCATTTTTAACCTCTATTTGTGTTACGCATTCTTCTGTATCATTTTTGAAAAACTCATTTTCTGTACAATAAATATAGTTGAGGATGTTTGAGTGAAAGTAGTGATTAGTTTCCGGTAACTTAAAAGAAACGTACAATTTCTATTAAGATGTGAACACTGCATAATCAAGTAAAATTATCACGCATGCTTTTGAAAGCGAGTAGATGTATAGTTCCCTTAAATCATATGCATTTATAAAGTGGGCATTATTGTCTTGGTCTGACGCTGAAATCACGGTACACACCAGAAGTGGTATGTTTCACATGGAAGACTTTTACATCAAGAGGTAATAATTTTAGTTTTCCGTGCATTAAAAACTACGGCCCACTTTTGATAAAACTTTGTATTCATAACTACTCAAACTCTTTGTAAGTAGGAAGTGCATTCTGCCTGTAAGTCACACGCTGATAAACTGATTCAATCAATATATTTACCACTAAATTTACATTTTTTAAAAAATAATTTATTTATATATTTCAGATGTGAAAATTCTGAAGCAAGTAGTTTACAACCAAATAATTTAGTTCACAATATTCCACGAATAAAACTATCAGTTTCAAATTTGCATCATTAAAAATGGCTTTGTGAGCGATATGGTCCAATCTTTTATATTTTTGCAAATAATCAAGTATCTTTATATTTTCGTAACTTTACTGACACTAATTTTTATTACAAGTTATTCATATTAAAGTGTTCGTGTAACCATTCAGATTTCAAGGCATATTTAGTTATCCATGTTGGCGCTGTCACCTAAAGAGACAAGATATCACTTCATGTCGAAGTGTGTGCAAGTACAATTTTCATTAGATTAGTGCTTGGGACAATAAATACTCATTGGGTCCTGCTGCATGAGTCAGCACTTCAGACCTTTTCTCATTTTCTCAACATGTCCCATTGGAAGAATCTCTTAACAATCCTGTTTATTTATCCTAATCAAACATTATATGAACTCTTAGTGTGAAGCTATGTTATTATGTGCAGATCAAGGCGTCCCCTGCTTATTAGCACTAGGATCTAAAAAAATCGGAATAACACCTACTTTCCACGGGTGATTGATTTGTTTGTGTTTCACTGCACATCACAATCAAAGTATGCTATTTATTGCTGAGGCAATAGGGTTACGTGATTTCCCCAAGAGAAACCATTTTAACCGAAGGTAATAATCAATTCCACGATCTTCTTGACGTGAGATCACTTCCACTATATATGTGCGTGTGTATGTGCGTGTGTATGTGCGTACTTCTTACTTAATTGGAAAAAATAATGATGACAAATTGATTATATTTAGTTTGGTGCACATCTGACCTGAGGTATCATCTTGATCATATAACCCTATGGGCTCAGGCTGAGGGGACCTCTGCGGTATTGTATAAATCGTATATATATATATATATATATATATATATATATATATATATATATATATATATATAATTGTGTATATTTAATTTAATTGTTTTGATAGTTTATTTTTTTTCTCCATTACATGTTATTGTAATGTAACCTTGTATGTCGGACTTGACCTTTTCTAAAATTGAGTTAATTTCAGCTGGATCTGATTTACTTTCTTATTGTTTTAATTTTATTTAATAACTTCATTATTCTCTATGTGTATGAGCGTATTATCAGGATTATTATTTAGGTAAACAAGAAGTGGTAAATATGTTTCTTTCAGGTTCAGAGATTCCTACGTGAAGTTTGCAGGCTGTTGTGTTGTACATCAACAAGGTTCATTAGATCATTCTAGAAGGTTATTTTCCATTAGGTAATTATTGTTTGAAGATAATGCTAATTGTGCTCTTATGTCAAGCAGAGGACTATACTATCTTGTGACTCTGAGGATTTTACCAGTCTTGCTTTAAAATCTTGCACTTTAAGTTATATTATGTTGTGACCAGTTTGGGCTGAATTTTATTTTCTTCAAATTATTGAATTCAAATCATAATTTTTGTCTGCAAATACAAAATTACTCTGAAAAAGTTCTTGGATTAGCACATTCATTGGAATTTATACTAAATTAACACCTGGAATAATACTTCCCTCGATTCAGTAAGAGACTGTTGACACATCATCACTTCGCAGGCCGAAAATGACACGTCATCGCCTTCGATTCAGGGTCTCTTCTAGACTGGAACTGAATTGTATTCAGGATTTTTTATTACTAGGACTTGTGTCTTTAATTCTTTGATTATTTTTGGATTCAATTTCGCAATACTGTAAGTTCTTTCTACTAATTTTTCACTTTGTTTTCTAAGGAAATAAATTATTTGTTAAATTTTACAAAGTTTGTTGTCTTCACTCTTTTCTGTTATTTATTTTAAGAACATAGACACGATACAATATATATATATATATATATATATATATATATATATATATATATATATATATGATGTCCTGTCCACCTCTCTATTTTGTCTATACTACAATATTATTAGCTACGTGGTTTCCAGATATGCAACTGTCCAATCTATTATGGTCCTCTTATTTCACTACCTCACGCTCTAAATTTCCCTTTCAATCTATCTGTATATACTATATGACATACCAACACCCCGGTCCCTTACATACAAAATATGGTTGGATTACCGTTACTAAATGAAGGCCAGGCCCTACAGAACAGCCATTCATGAAATGATTTTGACCCAGCATTTTAAAAGAATATGACCAAACTTCTCAGATAAGTGATTGTCTTCCTGGCTACTACAACCGTATCTTTTCAACTGTCCCTGATGTTGATATGTTTTCCAAAACCATCCTCTCTACTTGTTGCTAATTTGAAACCTGATAACGGTAACTGTTGATTCTGTTATTTCCATTCATCCTGCCTGTTTAATGTTGCGCAGCGTTAACTTTTTTCATTTTTTTGCACACTAAAATCCGTTTGGTCATACGAACATAATTTCTTAAATTCAAAAACGGGAGAAAGAAATGTAGACGTAACTCATGAGAATCAAAATTTACGTTTCCTTTTGTGACGAAAATCAGGGAAATAAAAATAAAATATTTTCTGTGTAATCTATTGCATCATATTGTTTTTACAAATTCAGTGTTTTATAAAGTGTGCCAAGTCCATTCGAATAAATGATTATATTGCAAATAAATAAAAGAAGCAGCATTCCAGTTATTTTGTGTTTGCTTTAACAAACTTAAATATTTTGGAAAGTTGTAAATAACTGGTTAAAACATTTCATTTAAATTGTGACAATAGTTTAATAGATGTAATCTTGGGAAATTCAAACACCATATCATACGACTAGAGTCAGTCCAAACAATTTTGAAGGATGTTGGTCGAAGTTGAACATTATCCAATAAACAAGCTTTCCTTTTTTGACGAATTTGACAATGAAAGGTCTGTTAATTACAATTTCTTATCAACTTAGACTATTTTGACTGTAGATATTAGTTTCTTTCTCAGCCTAGGTAAAATGTTATGGGTAATTTTGTTTCTGTATTGCTTTCTTTCTAATCCGTCTGTTGACATAATATTTTATTGTTCATTTTCGTATCTAAATCTTTGTTACATATCTTTTCGGGTTGGGACTGTATGTAAACTGTTGACGTGTACTGATTATGCATTAGCATTTGCTATAGATATATGTAATATTGCTGTGTGAAATGTTTGCGTATCCCTTATTATTGTATCAATTACAAATATTTAATCATTAATAGAAATGAGAACAATAATGTATTTTAATCGGCCTAATACTAATATAACATCATATAATATAATATAATATAATATAATATAATATAATATAACATAATATAATAATAATATGCTCATTTTTTCTCCGTTAACTTTACATTATCAGAATCGTTCAGTATTTTGCGATATTGCACATCTTCATATTGCACCGACGCGCAAGACACGTGAGCCCAATAGTTTATTAGGAACTACTTTGTAAACAAATCATGTACATTCGCATAGTAGGCGCAGAACGTTTTGGTTGATTAAATTTGTTTCTGAATGAACTAAAGCAGATGTTTCGTGGACTGCAACATACCAAATTGCTTTGCTACGTTCCATGTTAACTTTCTGATACATTGTTTCAGATTTGGCGATAGACACCAGATTTGATAAAATTGCTTGATACTTTGAAATAACATCCAAGTTATAAAGGCATAAACTGCCTCCTTTAGCTGGTAATAAGAATGGCAAGAAATATACTTACAGTTTTACATCCGAAATTTCCTTAATTTTTTTTTTTTGTACTGCAAATCTGAATTACATCAGCCATGTCTTGAGTTCTCAAGCTTGATTACACATATCGAAATTGTACTGTAGTTATAGGTCACTGCATTTGAATGGAAAATATGAACGAGTTTTTTTTTTGATGGATACTGCACGACCTCAAAATGAAATAAACATTAAATTCAATAGCGTCTTTTTGATAATTGCAATTGAACTTCATATTTTCCCCCACATTATGATTTCAAATAGTCAAAGACTGAACAAACACACTTGCAGATGTAAACACGCTTCTCCCACGTTGCACAGATGAATCCAATCCCAAATCACGAACGTTCGTAGAATCGATACAAGATACCAAAATATATTCATTCTAGCATAAATAGAAAGGTTGTTGCAATGAACATTCATTCACAATATGCCTGCAAATTTCACTTTTGACTAGACACGCCATTTTGTTTCGAAAGTTATGCCTAGCGTGCGACTAAGTTCAAATTTATCTGGGCGGAGTTATGTGCGCATTAATAATGTTGTTGTTGTGTAATAATGAATCTGAGCTTATGTATTATTTTGGAATACGGCATACATTTATTTACGTTGTTTCTTGTACCGTGTTTTGTTTATATAACACTGGATAACAAATTTTTACAAAAGTCATGTTACTGAAATAAAATTAGTCAATTCTTATCAATTTTTATGTGCTGAACACGAATATGACAGTCAAATTGCAAAATTGGCTCTAGTTTTTTTGTAATCTGCAAGAAATTAATGTTTACATAACGAAATGCATTCCAATAGTAAAAGGTCAACTGTAATAGCCTACCTATAAAAAATCAAGTCATTGACTACATCTTAGATTTCTTCGCCTGTCTCTTGTACAGCTGTTCGGGAGCATCTCTGAGGAGTGTCCAGCAGTAGTCAGCCAGCATTGTAGTGGACCATTTTCCCTGGTATCTTTGTTCCATTGTTGCGATATCTTGATGAAAACGTTCGCCGTGTTCATCACTAACAATACCACAGTTGCTAGGAAAGAAATCCAAATGGGAATGAAGGAAGTGAATCTTTAGAGACATATTGCAGCCAAGTTTCTTATACTTCATCAACATGTCTTCTACTAGTTCCTTATAGTTTTCTGCCCTAACATTTCCGAGGAAGTTTGTAGAAACTAGGCGAAAAGCATTCCATGCTTGTTTCGCGTCACCTTCCAGCAAGTTGTTGAACCGGTCATCTTTGAAAAGCTCTCGAATCTGAGGACCCACAAAAACTCCCTCTTTAATCTTTGCTTCGCTGAGTCGAGGGAATTTTTCATGCAGGTATCGGAATGCTGGCAAAGTCCGGTCAATGGCTTTCACGAAGTTCTTCATCAAACCTAGTTTGATGTGAAGGGGTGGTAGCAAGATTTTCTGAGCCTCAACCAGAGCTGGGTGTTGGATATTCTTCTCTCCAATGGCTACATTCTGCCTGTGAGTCCATTCCTTCCTCATGTAGTGCATTTCCCTTGCTCGGCTATCCCACTCGCATAAGAAACACATGTATTTTGTATATCCTTGCTGCAGTCCCATTAAAAGGGCAACTACCTTCAAATCACCACAGAGGTGCCAGCTGTACTTGTTATACTCAATGGAATTCAGTAGCTGCCTTAAGTTATCGTATGTCTCTTTCATGTGGACAGCATACGCTACTGGAATAGATGGAAGAATGTTTCCATTGTGCAAAAGCACAGCCTTGAGACTCAGTTTCGAAGAGTCCACAAATAGTCTCCATTCTTGTGGGTCATGATTGATTTTTAAAGCATTCATGAGGCCCTCAATATCGGAACAGAATATCAGATTACTTTCCTTTCTGAAGAAAGGCTCCAATTGCTGGTGGCGCTTTCGATATGCAGTAATTGTGACATCTTCTTCTAGAAGATTCCATTGTTGGAGTCTTGATCCTAGCAATTCTGCCTTGTTCTTTGATAAGTCCAAATCACGAATCAGGTCATTTAGTTCTTCCTGTGTTATTCTGTGTGGGGTTGATGATGCACCACAGTGAAAATCTGGATCACTGCATGCTGATGGACCAGGAGAAGAACAGGTCGACTCACCTTTGTCTTCGTCAGATGAATCAAGAGAATATTCTGCTGGAGGTTCTGGAATAGGAAGTCCCTCACCATGTGGAACTGGTCTCAATGCAGACGGAATGTTTGGGTAGACTATTCTCGACTTCTTTCGCTTCGTTATTCCGCCGGAAAGAGGAGGAACCAAGCAGAAGTAACAGTCATTTAGGTGGTTGCTTGGCTCTCTCCACACCATTGGGACTGCAAACGGCATTGATGACCTTTTGCAATTCAACCACTGTGAAAGCTGTGTTGTACATGTAGCACAGCATATATGCGGAGCCCAAGGCTTGTCTTGGTCACCAACCTTGCATCCGAAGTAAAGATGATATGCCTTCTTCACTTGAGAATTGATACTTTTCTTCTGGTTGGCAAATGTCACTTCCCCACAAATATAGCAAAAATTGTCCGCGGTATTAACACACTTTCGAGGCATTACTGTTCTTTATTGTACGTAAATGGATAAAATAATAAGTTTTATGTAACAGTAGCTTGAACTGTCTCGCACAACGTCTAAAATATTTTAAATGCTGAACCTATCTGATTGGGCTTTATATAGTACACTGCTTACGTCAGCTTCAGCAGCCGCCTGGCATTAGTATAATAGGCCTACACATGTATAGTACACTGCTGACGTCAACTTACTTCAGCAGCCGCATGGCATTAGTATTGCATTGCATCAGAAAATGATGCAATCAACTGTGGATGATGTGAGCATGATGGTATTATGCAATGTTACATCATTATTCCGGATGTTGCTGCAGTCCTACTGGAGAAATTTACACAGTGAAACATAGAAAATGAGGTATATGAATATCTTCAAAACGAGAGCCAATACAAATTTTTCACGGTTATATTCGTGTTCGGCACACCAAAATACTACAGATTAGGGCCTTTTCAAGTCAGTAATGATTTCACTGTTGACCAGTGTAATTAAGCCTTGGGTAGAGAAAGAAAATCAGCATATAATAAAAAGGTTACAGCATTTCTTCGGAAAAATATGAACTCGTTTTGTCGGCTCGATATACTGCACTCCCAAGGTCGTGCAGTATTCCATACAAAAGCTCGTTCATATTTTCCCATACAAATGCAGTAACCTATAATATAATATAATATAATATAATATAATATAATATAATATAATATAATATGTGTAAAGGAGACAAAAGAAAACCTATTCCATTTACCAATATATACTATTGTTTAAATCTTAAATGATAATACATGATGTGACTGCACTGACATAAGACACCAACAAACATTCATACATTATCTCTTACTTTCAAACGCAGATGTTCTCAAGGAAGGTATATAGATGAAAATATAAACATTGGTGTACAAATTATATTGCCACGAGCTTGACTACCTTGCAATTATCTTGACATTCATAAACAGCAACAACAAACAAATAATCAACAATAGCACCACACACTCCTAAAAATGCAACAAACAATGCTCTGATGAATGAATCTTTGACTAATGCAGGGTTTGCAAATTTAATATTCGTTGTCGAGTAATATTTTGCAGGTAGTCATCATGAAGATCATTGTTTTCCTTTGCAAGCGGAACCAATGTTTATGTCGTATGCTGTCTTATTACTGCGTGTACAATAGGCTCAAAATCGCTTTGGTTCAGAAGTTGGTTAGAGTCCCGGATTTGTGGCCAGATGGTTTCGGGTTCGAATCCTGCCAAGACTAAATCGGGTTGGCTTCTTGATGCGTCCCTGGGCGTTGCTCTGATTGAACTATAGAACCTCTCAAATGTTGATAGGTCATTAACGACCAACTCAACAACCCAAAGAAATGGAAGACTCAGACGACCACCGCATTAACAATTGACACTTATAAACAAATTTGGTGATATCCCTGAAAAGTTTTGAGACACGATACCAAGGGGCACTCGGACACACTTGCACACCTTCAATCGAATCAACCCAATTAGTAAACAAAGGGAGACAATCTCATAAAATTGTGTATGTCCTCTGAATATGTCCTTTTCTCAATCTCGTTCAGAGTAATATCCTTGTTCTGTCTCAGGATTGACACAATTAAAGAAAACTAACTAAAGAGATATAAACATGCTTGTATCGTTATAGAGATAGATCAACTAATAAAAATTAAATAGTAAACATATATTTAAACACACACACAAACACACACGCACACATACATACATACATACATACGTACATACATACATACATACATACATACATACATATATACACACATACACACGTACATCACAACGTACATTTCCTAGACGCCCATTCACGTCAAAAAACAGAAGTTGATGGCAATCACACAGACCTGTTTACAATGTACAAAGAAGTTAAGTGAAACAAACAAAATACATTAATACCGAAGCAGCCTTAACGAAACCTGTGGGTAAATGACTTTAAACTCATCGCGTACCCTTACAGCTGCACACAGAACCTGCGTCAACGATTGCTCAGTGAGCTTAATTTGTGCCAACGCCTGTGCAAAATGTCGAATTACTGTCTTAAGCAGTAAACAAAACATAAGTTATAGATTCTTGAGTTGAATTGAATGGGAGTTGTATAATGGGGAATATGATATATTGTATACAGTTGTCTCTGCATTTATGAAAAAAGTAATGTTAGCTGGGATTCATAAGGAGTCAGCTTTAAATTTCAACCACAACATTTTCCAGAACCAGTCTTGTACAATATTTTTTAGTGTGTTTGCTTTTCAACCGCAACATTTTCTAGAACCAGTCTTGTACAATAGATTTATTGTACAATGGACAATGGTTTTAGTGTACAATGGTTTTTAGTGTACAATGGATTTTAATGTCTTTGGTTCAAGTTGCTAAGTTGATCCAGATCTTCAAGTAATACTTTGACGACAATTTCACTTATGATTCCAGATTTATTAATTTGAAAATTGCAATAAGACATAAAAAATGTCATGATACATTGTTTCGAGAAAACGTATTTGAAGATTATACTAAAATATTTCTGTTCATAATTATAGACGCTAGAATTAGTAACGTGTTTGGCCAAAGACTTTTAATTTTTCACTTCAATTATAAACTGGTCAATGATTATGTTACAGGACTTCTACTTCACGACTGTAACATATTCTTTTTATCTATTCAGTCCCCCAGAAAACATGTATCCATCCTGTAGTATAAAATTGCAAATATATGTAGTTGCTCTTCTATTAGAAGATTGTAGTAATTTAATGTACATTAAATAATTTATAAAAATATGTACGATTATCATCCAACACCACAGAGTAGTATGGCATTCAATTCTAACTTAAATGTGGAATAAGAGAAAAACATTAAACTAATACAACAAGATAACAACAAGACGTATATATATATATATATATATATATATATATATATATATATATATATATATATATATATATATATATATATATATATATTGCGTATGGCAAAGTGTAACTTTGCACAAGTTAACCATACTTTGCGAGAAAAAGACCTACTAATGCGAAGTCAAATATACTTCTAAGTGAAGGCTCTTAGAGTGGATTCAAGACTACCAAATGGACAGAGACTCTGACAACTTAAAATTTGGCATAACAGAACCATTTTTATGAGGACATGTTTAGTTTTGTGATTCTCTGTTCCTCCCATCTAAAATAATTTATCATAGTCTCTTAGACTAGAATCCTCTTTCACATGTAGGGAACAGCATAGCACAATAGGAAATTTTCCCCATGAAGATTCTTGGAACATTCTGCCATAAGAAAAGAGTCTAGTCATTCTATGTAAACGTTGTCGAAAGCTATGTAGAGTAGTAATTCTATTTTCTTACCAACAAGGCGAAGTCGAAGAGTTTGGAAGAACTTCTGACCACTTCTTGCAGCCATCATGAGAGTAATGGCAGCTAATATTGTCGCACCCAAAGAAACTATTCAACGACACAGATTTGAATGGTCCCGGATTTTGATTTTAAAGTGTTTTATACTTCGTTGTAAGGGTATATCTGCGCATTACTTAAACGCTATCGCAAACTAAAGCATCCCACACTGTATCCTGAATCCGTGTATATGCAATCTTTATCACATGATTAAAACGGCTGGAGTCTTCTCATTTTCTAGTTATGTCAATGACAAGAAAGATGTGTTCCTTTCTTATGTCACCAATCATAAAAGCTTTTAAAATAACATAACATTTATGATGTTTTGAAATATTTCTCACTGAAATAGCAATATTAATGGAGATAACTCATTAGATTAATATAGATTTAAACCCCGTTCACATACAAAATAGTTGTTACGATGCATATATATCTTCCATATGTGTAAATTTCCACACAGTTTAATATCATATTGACATGAGTTTTGATGAAGCAGTATCAATGTTGTTCTTAAATATGTGTCTTTTGTTAAATGCATGTTATACATTATAATTCTGTTATGGCTATTGCATTCATTATGAAATATATGTAATTGTTGAAACTAACTTAACATTGCTGATAAATAAATTTAAAAAAATATCAAAATCATTTAGGGTAACTTAATTACGTCAAGGAGGGAAAAATAAACATATCCAAAATATGTGCTACTATTCCAATTTTAGGCTTGATATATAAAATTTGGGGCTGAGAACTAATGTTAGAAACTCGCAAACATTTACATGTGCACACTGATGTTCAAACGAAGTCACGAAAATTTACATCGAGAAAGTCATATCGCTTTCAAAAAGGAAATATTATCTTTGATATTTTTACGTGTGCGAATAATTTGTACTGTCCAGAATCTCGGGAATAACACTAACATATCCCAATGTATCATCTAATACACCCAAATGAGCTAGAAACGGTGATTTTATGAACTAATCGTTCCGTAATCTTTCAAAGTTCAAGTTAGGCGGAGTAGGTAAATTGCGTATTGTTGTGCAATATTTATAGGTTACTGCATTTGCATCGGAAAATATGAAAGAGTTTTGAGATGGAATACTGCACGACCTTGGGGGTGCAGTATATCCTTCTGACAAAACAAGTTCATATTTTCCCATACAAAGGCAGTAACCTTCTTATTATATGCTCATTTTTTTATTCTTCCATAGGTTTAATTATATAAAAACTATATGCTATAAGAAACAACGTAAATGATTGTATGCCGCATTCCAAACTAAATATACAAGCGCATATTCATCATTACACAAATCAACATTATTACTGCGCACATAACTCTGCCCAGATAAATTTAAACTTAGTCGCAAGTTCAACATAACTTTCGAAACAAAATGGCGTGTTTAGTTAAAACTGAAATTTGGAGTCATCTTGTGAATGTACGTGCATTGCAACAACTTTTCCATTTGATCTGGAATAAATAGATTTTGGTATTTTTCTCGATTCTAGGAAATTTCATGATCATTGACTGGATTTGTATGTGATGATTCTACATGAAATACATGAGATTTAATAAACCAGGGAGAACCGTGTTGACATCTGCAAATGTGTTTCTGTTTCTATCATTGAATGTTTCAAATCATAATGTGGGAACAAAATGAAGTATTTCAAATGCAATTATCAAAAGACGCTATGGAATTTAATGCTTATTTCATTTTGAGCGCAGTAAGGAGGATGCAATTGCACTTATTGTCGAAATTACAGTACAATTTCGAAATGTGTAATCCAGATTGAAAACCTATGACATGGCTAATGTAATTCGGATTTGCAGAATTAAGAAAATACATTTTGAGGAAATTCAGGATGCACATCTGTAAGTATATTTTATTTTGCCATTCTTATCACCAGCTAAAGAAGAGAGTATATGACTTGTCAATTATATTTTATTTGTAAGGACATTATCTTGCGTCTGTTATGTAATGTAGCTTGCCTAAATCCGTTACATTGTATCAACGCGCAATGTGCCAAAGCAGCTGGTATATGGCAGTCCACGAAAGATGTTTTAGTTCGTTCAGAAACAAATTTAAACAACCACAACGAAAAGAGTCTCTAATGCGAGTGTACATGATTTGTGTACACAATCATAAGTGCTGGGTCTGCGTCCATTGTTTGTTTACAATAGAAAGTAGTTCCTTTATGTGCGTGAATGCTATATGTGTATTGTCGCGCGAGTTCAGTATTGGGTAATATTGAAAGACTCTGACAATGTAAAGTTAACGGGGGAAAAAATGAGCATATCATAATAATTTTTTTGCAGACAATGAAACCAATATCATCGTCGTCGTTGTTGTGTGACAAGGGAAGAAGCATTTAAGTCGTATTTTATCTTATTACGACGTATACGGTGATGCAGAGGCACGGTGGCTCAATGGTTAGAGAGCCGGATTTGTCACAAGAAGGGTGAGATTACGAATCCTGGAAAGACCACGGCAGATCGACAGTCATGACATCTTTCTGGTCCATACTCCGAAAGCCTCAGAACAATATAACCTCGCAAATGTTTATCGTTGGATGGTCTAGAGATTCAAAGTATGTTTCTTTTTTCCATTTAATGTTTTCGTTATGCGTGAACACCCGCCCCCGGTGAATCGCTAAGTGTGAAACAATCTTTTAGAGATTCAGAGGGCTGTCCAGGATGAATTTTAGTTTGTTAATTTATAGTCAAGCACCCCCTTCCCACGTCAACTCCTGGCGCTTTAAAATGAACGCGCTTTTTGAGGGTCGCGGGAGGGGGGCAGGTAAGTTGCACCTGGTTATTTTGTTTTACAAGTTACGTATATCTTGTCGTTTTTCAGTGCGGTTCCACCCATTATAATAGCATCTTTCGCAAACGTCGACAATGTGTCTACTGCGTTTTTTTTTTAACTCGAACCCATGAAGTCCTAATAATAGTTCGTATGTACTCTTTTACCACTTTGGTCACTGTCTCACTTAAGAATATACGATAAAATAATTTATATGAGATTTGCTTATTGAACAGACAGACAGACAGACATTAAACACACAAACGTACTTAAACCGTATAGTTCATTTTTATATAATGAAACATATATTTCTTCAGAGAGTGTACAAGAATCGATTTTGCCTGTACATTCCAGTGAGATAGATCATTCAATCCTCTGACCAGGGCATTGTATATTAATCCCATGAAAACACTGCGTGTTTTTAATCAAGTAGTTCTTAGTTGAATCAAAATACGTTATGTTACTGGAAATATTTAAATTTTATTTTTTGATCAAACAACTTTGATGTAGCTGAGTTAGTTACACAATTTGCGTAAAGCTGTTCTGAGTATGAATAAATATGAAAATATTTTTCAGCAACTGTAATATATTTCAATTCTTTTATTTCAGCTGTTATTAGATTAATTGATTTAATTGGCTTAGGTATAACTTCCGACCACTTCTTGCAGCCATCATGAGAGTAATGGCAGCAGTCATTGTCGCACCCAAATAAACTATTCAACGACACAGATTTGAATGATCCCGGATTTTAATTTTAAAGTGTTTACTACTTCGAAGTAATGGATATCTGCGCATTACTTAAGCGCTATCGCAAACTAAAGCATCCCACACTGTATCCTGAATCCGTGTATATGCAATCTTTATCACATGATTAAAACGGCTGGAGTCTTCTCATTTTCTAGTTATGTCAATGACAAGAAAGATGTGTTCCTTTCTTATGTCACCAATCATAAAAGCTTTTAAAATAACACAAAATTTATGATGTTTTGAAATATTTCTCACTGAAATAGCAATATAAATGGAGATAACTCATTACATTAATATAGATTAAAACCCCGTTCACATCCAAAATAGTTGTTAAGATGCATATATTTCTTCCACATGTGTAAAGTTCCACACAATTTATTATCACATTGACATGGGTTTTGATGAGGCCGTATCAATTTAGTATTTGAATATGTGTCTTTTGTTAAATGCATGTTATAAATTATAATTCTGTTATGGCTATTGCATTCATTATGAAATATATGTAATTGTTGAAAATAACTTAACATTGCTAATGACGTTGACGAAAATAATAATAATAATACTAACAATAATACTAATAATAAATAAATAAATAAATAAAAAATAAAAAAATGTCAAAATCATTTCGGGTAACTTAAATATGTAAAGGAGGGAAAAATAAACAGATATCTATTTACAAAATATGTGCTACTTTTCCAATTTTAGGCTTGATATAAAATGTGCGGCTGAGAAATAATATAAGAAATTACATGTGCACACTGACGTTCAAACAAACTCACGGAAATTTACCTCGAGAAAGTCATGTCGCTTTCAAAAAGGAAATATTATCTCTGATATTTTTACGTGTTCGAATAATTTGTACTGTCTGGAATCTCGGGAATAACATTAACATATCCCAATGTCAGTTAATACACCCAAATGAGCTAGAAACGGTGATTTTATGAACTAATCGTTCCATAATCTTTCAAAGTTCACGTTAAGCTGAGTATGAAAATTGCGTATTGTTGTGCAATATTATTTTTTTTGCAGATAATGAACACCAATATCAACATCGCCGTTGTTGTGTGACAACTGAACCAATATTTATGTCGTATTTTATCTTATTACGACGTATACGGTGATGCTGAGGCACGGTGGCTCAATGGTTAGAGAGCCGGATTTGTCACAAGAAGGGTGAGATTCCGAATCCTGGACAGACCAGACCAGATCGACAGTCATGACATCTTTCTGGTCCATACTCCAAAAGCCTCAGAACAATATAACCTCGCAAATGTTTATCGTTGGATGGTTTAGAGATTCAATGTATGTTTCTGTTTCCATTTTATGTTTTAGTCATGCGTGAACACCCGCCCCGCGGTGAATCACTAATTGCGAAACAAACTTGTAGAGATTCAGAGGGCTGTCCAGGCTGAATGTTTGTTTGTTAATTTATAGTCAAGCACACACCCCTCCCAAGTCAACTCCTGGCGCTTTGAAATGAACGCCATTTTTGAGGCTCGCAGGAGGTGGGCAGGTAAGTTGCACCTGGTTAGTTTATTTTACAATGTCCAAATTATCTACTTACGTATGTCTGGTCGTTTCTCGGTGTGGTTCCACCCATTAAAATAGCATCAGTCTCAAACGCAGACAATGTGTCTTCCGATGTTTTTGGAGTCGAACCCATGAAGTCCAATTAAAAGTTCGTCTGTACGCTTTTACCACTTCGGCCACTGTCTCACTTAAGAATATACGAAAACATAATCTATATGAGCATTTGCTTACTGAACAGAGACAGACAGACATTAAACACACAAACGTATTAAACCGCACAGTTCATTTTTATTTAACGTAACAGATATATTTCTCCAAAGAGTGTACAATAATCGATTTTACCTGTACATTCCAATGAGTTATTCGAGTCTCGTATTCAGCAAAGGTGGGAATGTGAGAAAGCTTGCCAGTAGCTTCTCGTGGGTTGGTGGTTCTTTGCGAGGTTTTCCCGTGTTCTGCCTCCACCATTAATACTGGCCGTAATGTATAGCCTATTGTGTGGTGAAGAATGGCGTTAAACCATACAACAACAACAACCAGTGAGTTATAGATCATTCAATCCTCTGACCAGGGCAATGTATATTAATAGCATGGAAATCCTGCATGTTTTTAATCGGGTAATTCTTAGTTAAAACAAAGTACATTATGTTACTGGATATACTGAAATTTTATTTTTTGATTAAACAATTTTACAATACCTGACTTAGTTACACAATTTGCGAAAAGCTGTACATAGTATGAATGAATATGAAAATATTTGCCAGCAACTGTAATATATTTAAATTCTTTTATTTCACCGGTTTCTAGATTAATTGATTTAATTGGCTTAGGTATAACTTCTGACCACTTCTTGCAGCCATCATGAGAGTAATGGCAGCTAATATTGTCGCACCCAAAGAAACTATTTAACGACACAGATTTGAATGATCCCGGATTTTACTTTTAAAATATTTTGTACTTCGCAGTAATGGTATATCTGCGCATTACTTAATCCTATCAGTAGTAATATGGGCGAAATAGGGACAATGGGAAAATACATTACGGACCCCCCTTGAGCCTGTCTAGGGGGACAAGATTTATAGGGACAATGGGAAAATACATTAAAGACCCCCCTTGTGCCTGTATAGGAACAAGGTACACTTTGACAGGTATAGGGACAATGCGAAAATGCAGTCAAAACCATAGTGGGCCTGTATAGGGACAAGGGAATGATAGCGTCTGAGGTCAAGGTAAGGGAGATTGGTGACACTGTATCAACTAAGGGAGGAAACGTCCCAGGACTGAGCAAAGAGCGGGGTGTACAGAGAGGACACATGACCAGAGACAAATATTGATACAACATTTAAAAAATTTAAGGCAAGAAAGTCAATTTCTTTTAGAGGCAAATGAGGGGCCCTAAAAAGGCTTCTGGGTTTATGTTAACATTATTCCTTTAACGTAGAAGACATCGTATAGGTCTTCTTCTTTTCCTCAAACTTTGTCTGATTTCTGGTCCGTAAATCAGAATTTTATTCAAACAGCCTTGCCTCTCCACATAAATTATTCTTTTCCAAACGCTTGTATCCGTCATCCTTACAATGGTCCACGATGATCTGGCATACATGGGTAAGTCCATACGGAACAGCATTGAAGATACAAGAGTAGACGATTCTACGTTGATCCACATCTTGAGAAGAGAACAGGTGAAGGAATGCGGCGAATTTCAGTCATTTACAGGGAAAGGGAGGATCGAAACGGATAGAGTTCATTCACCAATCCAAACACGCGTTACAAAATTCAGTCATCACACGTGAAAAAATCCTTCGGGGACCGAACACGTTAGCCGAATTCACTCAATGGATCTTAGACCACATCGACGAGATGTGGAGCCAAGAGGACATCGAACGTTACGGAGATTGTCATCGCCATGCCACGGTGATGGCTCACAATTTCTCGGGATACTATGGACAGTTTCTTCGCAGATACTATACGGAACAATGCACCGAACATCCTAAAGTGACTTTAAACGGAGCCAAAATAATTTCCATGCAAGTGGGGCAAGTACAGTTTAAAGATTCGATGAGTTACTTGGCCATACCTTTGAGACGAATGAATAAAACGTTTGGAATGACAGAAATGGCCAAAGGCGATTTCCCACACTTTTTCAATACTGAAGCCAATCAACACGCCGTTCAACATCAGTACTCGGTCAAAGCCCTACGTTGGTTACATTACTTGTGCAACAAGGAAGACAAATGGATTAAACATGCCCGCAACGGATGAGGCGAAAAGACCATCGCAATGTATTCGTAGATAGTTGGGACTTAGAAAACCCCAAGATCGTGTATGATTTTAACGGTTGTTTATTTCACGGATGTCCCGTCTGCTAACCTGAACGTGACACTAAAAATCAGTTTTTACAACGAACCATGGAAGATTGAAGTTAGAACAGCAATGATACAAAGTGGTGGAAATGTGGGAACACGAATGCGATCACCGTTTGAAAACCAATCATGTGTTTAAACGCATCGTAGAAAGTTACAAGTTGATGGAGCCCCTGAATCCGAGGGACAGTTGGTACGGAAGACGGAGAAATCCCACCTGTTTGCTGTACCACGCTAACGAAGAGAAAGGAGAAGAAATCAAATACTTGGACGTGTGCTCGCTGTATCCCGACGTGTGCAGATATTGTCGATTTCCTGCAGGGCACCCGCAATTGTTGACGGAACACATCGACCTGGACCACATTCGACAATACGAAGGCCTGATCAAGTGTAAAGTTTTGCCTCCCACGACTTGTACCATCCTGTGTTACCTCACCATTGCCAAGGCAAACTGATGTTTCCCTTGTGACGAAACGTGCAACTAAGACCAGCCTTGTCAGCACACCCAGGACGAACGCGCCTTAACGGGAACTTGGGTGAGCGTATAATTGTTTAAAGCTCTGGACCTGGGATACCAACTGTTAGAAGTGTACGAAATTTCCCACTTTCCCAAGACAGAACAGTACCAGAAGGGTGACCCAACTCAAAAAGGCATTTTCGCAGACTACGTGGATGCCGTTTTGAAACTGAAGCAAGAAGCCAGCGGCTATCATTCTTGGTGTCACACTCCCGAAGATGAAAAGACATTCAAATACTGGGAACAAGAAGGCATCACTTCAGACCACATCGAGAAAAACGAAGGCAGGCGATCGTTTGCCAAAGTGATGTTTAATTGCTTGTGGGACAAAATGGCACAACGACCGTGTTTACCCAAGACAGAATATTTGACGGAACCTTCTTGCTACTTCCAGATGATTCACGACAAACCAAATACATGAGACACGTGGACGTCGTTCGCGAGAATTTGATCTTAGTCAGTTACGAAGAAGATCTGGACTTTGTACAAGCCGACGAATTTGGAAATGTCATCATTGCGGCCGACGTGACTGCCCATGCTCTTTTAAAATTGCACGAAGCTTTAGAACTATTAGGTGATCGTGTGCTGTACCTTGACACGGAGAGTTGCAGCTACTTCGATCGCCCGGATCAACATCACCCTAACATCGAAGAGACCGTTTAGGAGCCTGCACAGACGAACACCCCGACGAGAAGATTTTAAATTTCGCTAATGGTGGTCCTAAAAATTACGGCTTCGAATACCGGGATAAACAAGGAGATGTGCACACGGAGTGTAAAGTGAAAGGATTGACTCTGAATTATTGAACCAGTCGAGTGGTAAATTTTGGGATATTGAAAGAAGCCTTGCAGTTTGGAGAGGATGGAAACTTTAAAGTGACCACCTACCAACCGAACAAGATTGTACGTTTACCCACTCACCAAATCGTCAGTCGACCCTTGGAAAAAGTCTATCGAATCGTGTACCAGAAGCGAGTGCGACTTCCCAACCACTTCACTTTGCCGTATGGACATGGTGATATAAAAAAATTGGTTGAAAGAGGATAGCCACCAACAAGAAGTATGACGTCGCCACAGCAAATCAGTGAGAAACCCAATGAGAACTCCAAGTTCAAACCATACCATTTTCCGGTCTTCTTGCCTGACTATTGTGATTGTGCCCGTCGATTGAAAACGTTTCAAAAATGGCCCACGGATAGGGAATGATAACCTACTTCGAACGTTTTAGCTAGAACAGGATTTATCTACTTGGGACCTGAAAATGGATTGGGATACAAAGTACAGTGTTTCAGTTGCGGCCTAAAGTTACGAATGGATCTATGTACCTATAAATATTCAGCTATTCTGGAACATACTCGATAGTCTCCTCGCTGTTCTTACCTTTCTTGATTGCGACTAGTATAAAAAAGAGACAATCTCCAAGATCGATAGTTCATTGTGACTACCAAGACCAAGCGAACAAGATGAATGCCTTCAGCGAAACACAAAACAAGTTCAGACAGGCACAATATAAGTTGGTGATTCTCAAGTGGAGTGCAATGCTGAGCCTTGTGATGTGATCAATGCAGTAAAGCATCATGGGAACTTTGTTTTCACTACTACTACTTCTACATCTATCATGGCAAGTGATGCTGTACGTGTCAAACCTGAAGGATGCAAAGGCGATGCCACTCGTCCTCGTGGACACTTTACTGGTTTTCATTGTGGATGTCAACCTTCACGTCTACCACCCTACGGATGTCATCCAGCCCTGAGCAAACTACTGTCGATGTCACCTTACCCTCATCGAAACGAACCTGTGAAAGACGAATATTCGATCCCTGTGCGTTTGCCTGAATACTGCGACTTTGAAAATCGTTTTCAATCGTTCAAAGGAAAATGGCCTAAATATCTGGGAGGAGTGACCCCTGAAAAATTAGCCAGAGCCGGATTTTTCTACTTGAGCGAAGGGGATAAAGTCAAGTGCTTCAGTTGCGGTGTGTCACTTCACCAATGGGAACAACAAGATTGGGTCTACATAGAACATGCTCGATGGTCTCCCAATTGTCGCTATTTACCTTTAGTGGGACAATATCAGTAATCCCTGAATGGATACTTTACAAGAGAACATTCGTGGTTTGCCTGTGGAGTTGAGAGAACGGATTTACCGAGAACTGGTCAAAATACAAGTCAAACGTAAAGAACAATTGCATCCGTTACGTCACCGGTATTTAAACCACTGGTATCTGAATGCTGTAAAAGGACTGATTCAGACGAAACTGTTTCAATGGTCAGATATTCAACAACTACCCTTTGGTTCAAAGGATTGGTTTGTTATTGATGATTCTATTCGATACAAAGTATACTTACTGCAACGAATTCCAGAGGAAGAGTTAAAGAATTACCAAAATCTTTTACACAATGTCAACTTAGTGAAAGAGGAAACTTCTGAACGAACTTTGATATGCAAGTTAGTGACTAAACTATTTAGATTCGACACTGGAGTAAAATCATGTCTGTTTAGACAGTACACTTATTACACTTATCAGACAAAAGAGGATGTAGTATGACATGATCATGGATACTTTACAAGACAACATTCGTGGCTTGCCTGTAGAATTGAACGAACGGATTTACCGTGAACTGGTCAAAATTCAAGTGCAACGTAAAGAAAAATTGCATCCGGTACTTCACCGATGTTTGAACCACTGGTACCTGAATGCTATAAGAGGGCTGATTCAAGTGCTCCAGTGGTCAGACCTTGTTAAACTGTTCAAGGATGAGAAGGATCAACATGTTCATGATTTTCTTTACTTCGAGAATTGAGCAAGAAGAGTTAGAGAGTTACCGAAATCTTTTACGCAACATCTGCTTAGTGGAAGAGGAAACGTCTGAACGAACTCTGAACTGTAGGATAGTGCTTGGAGTGTTTCGATTCCCTACTGGAGAAAGATTATCTTTGGGTAGAAAGTACATTTATTGCTTCCGAAAGAAGAGGGCATAAAACAGTCCATCCCCCACACCATAATCCCCAGTGGTCGTGAGAGATTCTACCCCAAGAAAGCCTGAGGAAGAAGAGATATGAGAAGTTTTTCAAACACCGTCAGCAGCTCCCATTTCTAGTAAGATTTAAGCGTCCTTGTTGACCCATAACCCCACACCCAAACCAGAAGAAATGAAAGCTTGGGTTAAAAAGATATTGTCCACTCCTCCTTCGACAGAAGTGAAGAAGAAAGAAGGGAAACTAGAAGTGAAAAAGAAAAGAAGACCAAAGCCATTCCATTACTATCTCCACCACTAGCTTCGACTTCTACTCCCGAAGCCCATCGGATACGTAAATCCGTTTCCAAGACGCCCTTTCGCCCCGTTCAAAGTAGCATCAGCAAAGAGTGGGTGACTTATTAACAAAAAAAATGGAGAAGGTGTTAGCCAGCATTTATTACGATCCATCCCATCCTGCAGGTTACGGATGAGTTCAGAAATTGTATCGTGCTGCCAAAACGCGACTGAAAAGTCTCCGGTTACCTCAAGTGCAATGATGGTTACAAGAACAAGCTACCTACACTTTACACAAACCCATTCGACACAAGTTTTCCAGAAGTGGAAGGTATCGATCATCAATGGCAAGCCGATTTAGCCTCTGTCTCTCATTTTGCCAGCTACAATGGTGGCTACAAATATTTGTTTTGTGTCATCAACGCCTTTTCCAAATTTGCCTGGGTCGTGTCCTTGACTTCCAAATCGAGCAGCGAGTTAGTGCGAGCCCTGCAACGGGTGTTGAAACAAAGCGGTAGTCACCCTCTCCGATGGCAAATGAACAAAGGCACCGAATTTCTGAACCAAGCTTTCCAAAAAGAATTAAAGAAACGTGACATTCATTTTTTCACCACCGAGAATCCCGAAACCAAAGCCAGCATGGTGGAACGTTTTCAACGTACCTTGAAAGAACACATGTGGAAATATTTTACTCATCACCACACTCTCATGTACATTGACATCTGGTGCAAGCGTACAACCAATCATACCGTCGAAGCATTTGACGTGCCTCGCAAGAGGTGACTCTCGACAACGAAGTGCTGGTTTCTGATTGCCTGTTTGGTACGTTCCCGACTGTGGCTGTCCCCAAGAAAGATGAAGTGTTGGCCGAAGGAGATTGAGTGCGCATTGGCAAAACCAAACGCACTTTGACAAAGGTTTCTTACCTAACTGGACCACCGATTTGTCTCGTGTCACTGGACCAGTGCATGGCCGTTATCCTACCGTCTATAAACTGGAAGACATGAACGAACATGTACTTGTCCCTTTACGAAGCCACGGGACAGTTAGGGACGAACATCAACCACGACATTTCGTACGAAGATTATGTTGGAGGTTATGCTTTGTGGGCTTTGATCTCAGTCCAGACAAAGGCAGCGATGAGGGACATTTCCACTCTATTAAATCCTGTCAACTTCGTGTGGAACTTCAGTTTGCAGAAGCTCTGAGACGGTGAGCGTCATCATGTTAGCCGAATTCGACAACATTCTAGAAGTCAACAGTTTGAGAGAAGTAGTTCTAAACTATTAGAAGGTATGGAAAACTCTTATCCCTCTTTGAATGGTGGAGTCTCTTGGAAGCAGAAACCATCCACCGAAAAAAGACAAAGACGAAGAGGACATGGTGATGTCCAGAGGACATGGTGATGTCCAGATGACCAGAACAAGAACAACATTTGGTGTCCTGTTTTGCCAATCACCAGGCAGACACAATTACAGGGTTGACCAGGAAACATTGCAATTGATGTCAAAACGATTATCCCAGTCAAATGCAACACGATAAATGTGTGATGATGAGCTAAGAATAAATATTGGACGAGTATCTGGATGACGCTTGAGGTCTTGTCTTGGAAGAAGAAGTGTTGCATCAGTGGTATAAAGACTTGCGTCATCATTCCCCTCCTTCATTGACTGCTCTGGAGTTCCGCCGCATCGAATCTCTCTTTCCAAAGAGTACGGACACAAAGCGAAGAGACTTTTCCTTGACAGATTTTAAAACAAAATGTCCGAATTGAATTGATGACTTATCATTACACGTGAAACAAGAATAAATTGATACCTGGAAAATCGTTTACCTTTTGAAAAATAGTTCATACACTGCTTCTTGGAATCGTGTCGTGTACGCGAAAGATGACCTAAAGACCATCAAGCTTATGTCATCAACATGGACGACAGTTATCTTCCAGGAACCTACTGGGTAGCCATCTACTTTCAACACGATACCTGTGTGGAGTATTTTGATTCGCATGGATTACCGCCTTTTGAAGACGACATAATCGACTTTATGAGAAGAAATGTCAAGATGACAAGATTCAAAAATGTGAAATTACAAGGCACATATTCCATGGTGTGTGGACAATATTGTGTGCATGCAGTCTTGGGCATCCCTTAGAAGATGTATTGACTTAGTTTGACCGTGATTCTTCCAGAAACGATCAAGAAGTAGATAAATGGTTTTGTGACCATTATGGATATATATATTGTCTTTAGCTAGGAAACGTAGAGTACATCAATGACCAAAATGCCGCCATCAGTGGAAGTCTAACTTGACTTCACAACGTTGTCAACCGTGAGAAAATTTGTTTTCTGAAAATGTGTTGATGGTATTTATTTGTTGGTTGTTAGTTGGTTGAATAAAAATGTTGCATTTTGAAAAATGAGTGTCTATGGTTTGTTTAAAAAAATTAATAGTGTATAAAGATATATGTTCTTTCACATCTCTCTATCCCTTTCAATTAGACGAGTTTTATTTCTGTTGTGGTGTATTTACACTCTTTAAAGTAAGGAGTGTGCTTTCCTTTGTAATTGGCATGTTTGAGGGTGTTAGCATTGCATTTTCTCTATGTTTGTCGCCACATGTGGAACATCGTGCACGGTATCGGCAGCTGGAAGTTAAGTGGCTCCATCGTTGGCAGTTGTTACAAAATCGAGGCTTGTTTATATATTTTACTTATTTGAGTGTTTTTCAGTGGGACCCAATTTGACCGATTTTGATGGTGGCTCTGCACATTCTAGCAGCACAGTTGGAGTTTCTCTTCCCATATGATTTAGGTTATTCGCCTGTATCTGATGTTGTGGTATGTGAGATGCTATGCTATCTCTCTTGTAGTTTTCCATTGGAATGTGCCCGTCAGTTTCAGGATTGCTTTGAAGCCACAGTTTGGATTTATCTCTTATTTGTTTCGTGTAGTAGGGGGTGGTATGGTGTTGCCCTTCCTTGTGGTGTTCGTTGGATGAATTTTTAAGGAGGTTGCATCAACTGCTTTATCACTTTTAACAGTGATCGCCATACCAGCTATGCTTTTGATTTCGAGGTATTTCTCGAGTTGTCTTGCACTATTGCACCAGATGATAACGCAGTTAGCACCTCATCTAACGATCTTAAATGTTCCTACGTGTTGCTGAACAAGTGTGGCTGCTAAACCTTTGCTGCTAATTTCAATGATTTTTGTTATTGTTGCTGCTGATATACAGTGTTGGTACTTTGCATGTCTGATTCTTTCCTGCTCTGTATGTGTTTTGGTGTGAGATTGGGAGGTTGTAAGTGTTTGACTTACTTGTGTTGTAGAAGTGTCCTTTGTTGTTGTTTTGTTTGTTAACCGATTGTGTTTTTTTTTGATTTTGTTGTTGTTCTCGGATATTATTGTTCTTTTAATGTTTTATTTGCCTTTAATTGGGTGTTCACCTTTATTTTGCCAGGCTTCTTCTTCATATTCTGGATTTTTGTGATCACTAATTATTTTTGTTTCTTGTTCTTCTCGGTCTGATTATTGAATATCCTTATTTATCTCCTCCATTTCTCTTTGTGTTATGCGTTCAGATGGACCTGATTTTGATTATTGTGTATGGTGTTAACTCAGCCGTAACAAAAAATCACACCCAAAAATTCATGACACAAATATTAACACTTGGAAGAGAATTCCCACACATATTCACGGAACCAAACAACAAAGAGTCACAACTCAACGACATTTTCAATCTTGAAGAATGGAAAAAGGCGTTAGCCAATAAAAAGACACCATTCCCAGGAGGAGACAAAGTCAGGGAATGACATTTATAAACACCTCCAGGAAATATGCAAATCATTACACAAGATTTGATCAGATTAATCTGGAAAACAGGAAATATACCCATATTGTCGAAACAAGCAATAGTCATATCCATACCTAAACCAAGCAAAGACCCCAGAGTTCCAACATCACATAGACCTATGTCCTTGACAAACACCATCTGCAAAATCAAAGATAAACAACTGGCTTAAACACCACCTGGAACGGAACCATCTGCCAACAGAAAATCAAAGTGGATTTAGAAAGAGACGCTTCACCATTGATCAACTAATTAGATCAGAAGCAAACAGCAAAATCGCTTTCAATGCCAAACGGAAACAGATAGATACTTGGTTGCAGAATTCCTAGACCTATAACAGGCACTCGATCTGGTCTGGACCAAAGCCCTCATCTCCAAACTCAATCAATATGGCATAGCAGGACGAATGCACCAATGAATAGCAACATTCCTTATAGGGAGACAAAACAGAACCAGAGTAGGTGATGCTCTCTCTGCCACATACACTCTGGAGAACGGAACTCCCCAAGGAAATGTAATAAGCCCCATGATCTTTAACATTGTGGTCCACAATCTTCACGACAGTATTACGAACCAACTAATAGAAGTATAATTAAGAGGACAAAGTGGGGCGCAGACCAAAGAACAATGCTCATGTTATATAGATCATTAATTATGGATAAACGGCTTCCAAGTATATGCGTCAGCGAACAACACTCTGCTCCAAAAACTAAACAACATACAATACAAAGTGCTTAGACTTTGTACTGGAACTTTACCTAATACATCAATTGAGGAACTCAAAATACTAACAGGGGACTTGTCATTACATATGAAACGAGAATGATTGTTCCATCTATAAAGCAGAATTCTGGGCAATAAATGAGTCACTTAAATGAATAAAAACCCAAATATACAATCAGTACGTCATTATAGCAGACATTATAAGCGTACTTAAATCCTTATAGATTGGTACACCATAAGGCAGAGGTAACTTGTTAGAATAAACAATGACAACCATCATAGAGATTGAAAGGAAACAACACAGTGTCCAATTCGTATGGGTTTCTTCGCATATTAACCTAACAGGAAACGACAAAGCAGACCAACAAGTAAAAATAAACCTTATGAACATCTCACTATCACATCTCGATTACAGTGTACAAGAGGTATATAGTAAAAAAAGAATTAAAATAAATAAGAAATTGCAACAACTCTGGAAAAATACGACCAAGGACAGATATCTATTCAGTCTGCAAAATGAGGCCAACAGAACCAACATGACACCTAAAGACATAAAAACGACTGACCTCCGCGTTATTAATAGGCTGAAAACAGGGAAAACTTTTCTAAAAAGCAGTTTCGAAAAAACGTCTCAACAAGGAAACAATCCAAAACATGAATTGTTCCCATTGTCCAACAATAGAAACATAGGACCATGTTTTCGACATCTGACCCAAATATCATAATCAGCGAACTAACTTCCAACAAATCCAAAAGAAATTCGGATCCCATGCAACATATCCTAAAATATTTAACAAGGTACATAACAAAAATATCGAAACTACATACAAAAATATAATATGGTACCTTACACAAATCGACAAATACGACAAAATATAACAAACATAAGAAAACTAAAACAAGTAAATAAACAAAACAAATTCAGACCTATCATAGCTATGAAACAGGTAACAAACTTAAAGTTAGGGAATAAAAATGTCTTTGAAAAGTCGTATCAGCCTGAGCATTCGCCAAACTCATCTGTCTTATCAAAATAATTCTAGACAGGAAAAATAACTTCATATAAAGAACTCAATCAAAAACTTGAAATAATCTTAATAACTCGATCAAAAAACTCGAAATAACCAAATGAAAACATAATAGATTTAATTCGAAAATAACACTACAAGAATAACTATATCCACAATTAAATCAAAACAAACACCAGACAGGACTAAATCGGAGGGGTAAGACCGAGTCTATATCATTCCAATACCATTTAATTTTTTAAAAAAAGAAAAAGGTATGTATGTATAGGTGTATGTGCGTGTGTGTGTATACTAATAAACTTCTTTCATTGCATGTCTGAATATGTACAGGCTACTAACACAATAATAAGCAAACAGGTCTGACAAAACTAAACAAATAACTATGCAACTCCACTATGCAAGAAACATTAATATATATATATATATATATATATATATATATATATATATATATATATATAAGGTGGCTAACATCGCCACCAGGCCCTGTTGCGCAAGCTGACAACGATTGAAAATATGTAAACAAAATGCAACTAAGATGTAGTTCACCGTAAGAATTAGGAATACAATGTAACAAAAGCACAGTCGTCAGGCCCACCGCACAAAGCAAAAATAAAAGAAATAAAATAAAAATACATAACATATATATAGACCTTAAACTACTGAAAACACAACAATTAAAACCCAACATTGCCCAAAAGACCAACATATCAGTAAATAACAAAATCTAGAGGTACAATGTAATTCCAAAATCCCAATAAGTAAATAAGACATAACAGCCAAAGAACCAGATGGACCAAGTCGCAAACATCATGCCCGACTAAACTGAAAGTCGATTCGGAACCAAAACACTCTACCTCAACATCAGAATAACAGAAAGAAGACAGAGAAGAAAAAGAAAGGAAAGAGAAAGGAAAAGAAGACCGATATCGACTTTCAAATTTCTTCTTACATGAGGTTCACCCTTTGGCTAATGAAGTCATCTTTTGATAAAAGCTCAATCCGTATAATCCTGTCCTGATCCTTTGATTACCACTATCAAAATTCAAAACCAAAAGAGAAGAAAGAAAAAAAAACAGGACACAAAAAGTAAATAGGCTACCTGACACCCGGCTGATTGGTACCATTTAAAAATTTAAAAGTACACTATGTACACGAAATTCCAATCATTCTTTAAAATAGTATACTAATTTATGCAACTCGACTAACTAAGAATCCTAACCTTCAGGAATTTACCGGTCGCGAAAGCACTACATGCAAAGGCGACCTAAATATTATTATCATCATCAGTACCGATAAACATGTCTTCAAGACTAGCTAAGCTGAGATAAGACCATGTTCATTTACATCGTGTCAGGCACCTGATGCCAAAGCTTGAAAGAGATACAAAATATCAGGATGCTTAAAGCTTGTTGTCTTCACTCTTTTCTGTTATTTATTTTAAGAGCATATACCCTTAACAGAACATTGGGGGCTCGTCCTTGGGATAAGAATGTTGCTAAAATATTTCAGAACACTTTGCTTATTGAAAGTTAAATTCCCCTGGTTTCGGAATTTTAAATACCAAGTAGTATTTCACATTTTAGAAATCCTTGTGAAATCAGCAAGCTTTTAACAATATCATCTAAAGTACAGAATATTTTGATTCTACCACGAGCGATTATAAAGTTTGGAAATGGAATCTCAGCTAAAAACGTTGGAAGTAGAGTTCAGGCTGAGGTAGAAATGATGACAATGCAAAAAGAGAGTAAAGAGAGAGTAAGACAATGGCAAAAGGAAAGAGAGGAAAAGACAAATGCAATTTTAGAAATATAAAGAAGATAGATTAATTCAAACACAAATTCAAAGAGACAAAGAAAAATGAAATTTCAAATTAAATTGAAAGAAATAAATCTGGCAAAGGAAAAAACACTCCCCCACTTTTGATGTTTTAAGAAATATCAATTTATTGCCCCCTTTCCTGGAAAAAGAAGTAGATCAATATTTTGTTCATTTTGAAAAAGTTGCTGAAATTTTGAACTGGACATGACAGTAGTGGACTCCATTATTACAATGTGTAATTACTGGTAAAGTTCGTGATGTTTACATTTCACTGTCAATACAGCAGAGTGCTGATGTGGATATGGATCATGGTTATGAGTTCGTACCCGAGGATTATCGATAAGCTTTTAGGAATTCTAAATGTCTTCGAGCGTTAACTTGTAACACATCGTTGGTTGAAACTAACTTGAAATTGTCTCGCAAAGTGACCATCAGCGACCCATTGTAGTTGCCTAGAAATAGATGGTACTACACTAAAAACTGTTATGAGCGACCTCTCTATGAGCAACCTGCATTTATTACCAACCACAATCGTAATGCGAGGATCGATTGTATTATATAAACGCTCTGGCGTGAGCGACCACCTGCTGAACGCGACCAGCGACAGCGATGTCTTGGCAAATTATGCATTTCGACGCTGCTGTGAACGACAGCAACACTAAAACGAGGATAAACTCCACCGAGCTTTACTTGATCCCTGTAATAATGACCGCTTATACCGTTCTAAAAAAAATAGACTGGCTACTGATATCTGTAAGTACACCTATAGTGTTTAATATTTTCTGTTGTAAACCAGACTAAGGTACAACGACCCCTTTATTAGTAACAATTGTTCTGAAAAACAACAACAAACAAACAAACAAACAAAAATAAAAGGAATAATAACAAAAAAAGATTGATGCTACCAATGATAAATGCTACAGTCCCTAAACCAGGCTAACGTACAAGTGACGAAATGTCATTGTAGAGCCGAAATTAACGTTGTGGTCGCGTATATTGTTTGTTTTTAGAGTTGATCAGTATTGCCTGGGGGTGAATAAGGTCATTATCTATTAAACTAGCAAGAGAGAATCGTTTGCAGGATTTGATTGATAGTGTTCAAGATCTGTAATATTTGTTTTTCCCCTCCCTATGTTAAGTGATTACCTCCCAATTACAAAACTGTCGTCTAATAAAGTTGGTGCTATCAGTTTACACACTTTGTTTATAGAGTTAGTCCCGGTATGTCTTCTTTGAATGAAGCAGTTGACTTTTGTCTCTGAGTAAGTAGTTCTGTTTCTGGATGAGATAATTGTTTCATTTTATTTCATTAATTATTATACATGCAATGCACATGTGTAGAGTTTTCATAGTTTCCCAAATCCCAGTCAAAACTGTCTTTTCAGTCGATATTACAACTGAGCATTAATAATGTTAACACCTAGAACCTTAACCAAAACGGACGTGCCACCAACCAAAAAGCGACAAATTTTACGGCTGGTGAAAAAAAAAATATTGTAACTGAAAGCAGTGACAAAGAGCAGAGCACTCGCAAAAAGTGGTGTAGTGGTCGGTGAAACAAATTTAAGTTGTTATAAAGGAAAAGTAGTAAATCAAAAACCATTTCATATGCTAAAATATGTGATCTACAAATGTAAATGTGATTTCATGTTGAATGATACATGCATATCTTTATTGCTATATAATTTTGCTTTTAGATGAATGAACACAATATTTTAGCAAGAACTATTGATAAAGAATAGAATATATGTACAGTGATTGTGGTTATTTTTCTTGAAATTTTTCTGAAACTGGACCTTTTGTACAAACATGCTGAGAGAGACCACCTGTCTTGAGACCGCCTTTTTTGCACAAGGGGCTGTCTCTCATAACAGGTTTTACTGTACTTGACTTTGATTTACGGCCATTAAATTGCACACATTATTTTATATCAACGTTTGCGCATATAACCTTTGCACATGTGTGTCATCGATTGTTCGTGGGTAAGAGACATAAAATTGAGAAATACGATTGGTAGAGAAATAAAGATTGCATTCTAGATAAACCTGAAACTCTTTCTTTCACGGGTATCGTGCATTTTGTTAATTGCAGTCACGATAGGCTAGGATACACAAGTATCATCACAAATTTCAAACATACATTACATTTTTGCTACGTGTCGACTAAATGTATGCAGCCATCAAAAAACAAATTGGTGGAATTAATATAGTTTACATCGATGGGATTTAAAAAAATCATTTCAGTTATTAAATGATGCAGTATGGCAGAATACATAACTATACATAATTGGCTGTGAAGAAGCAAACATTTATCCTTCATACAAGACTTTGAAAAGCTGACAATCACTTCATTGTTTTCAAATAATCGTATTCCACGGATGCAAGGATTATTTGCACCAACAGCTGGAGAATCAGATTGATCCCCGAAGCACTTCCAAGAAACCTGGTAAAGTGACTTTGTTTTGTGCGGTTTACTTGTATTTTTATTTGTCGCATTTCCTCATGATAAATGTAGAAACTTGTTTTCAGCTTGCACTTTTGTGATTAATCGTTTATTTTGTAGTTCTCAAGTTATAGAATGTTGAATAGAGGATAATTTATATTATTTCTGGGAGAATATACTGTAAATAAAATCATTTAGGCATAAATGGTATTTATTATTTCCTTTACAGCTTTCTAAGTGAAAAACGGACTAAATAAAATCTTCCGTATCAATTATGTTATATATATATATATATATATATATATATATATATATATATATATATATACGGTTTATTTCTTTTTTCTGCACTTCAATGAAAATCATGTTATTATCTTTATTGTTTTTCTATATATAAAGTTGTATATAACTTTTACCGTAACCTTACAATATGTAAACTTTTTACTAGTAACAATTTAAAATTTTGTATTTTGCATTCAAAGTATACGATGAACCCAAAGTATACCATACGGATTTAGAGTTTGAAACTGCGTATGAACCATCTCTAATTCAATAATTGCCACAAATATTTCTGTCTGACTATATATTTTTCAAATGATACCTGTACAATGTATTGCATTCTTTGACTAATTATAGGTAAATAACCGTATTTATGCAAATATAAGTTGTCAGTGTGGAAGAAAAGCTGGAGAAAACATTTAGGTAATATACCTGCTATTAAATTCTAAAGTTTCGATTGTATATATTATACAAAAACAACTGAATGTACGAAATAACAATAGAAAAGTAAATGAGCGTAACCATTTGTTCATTTGTGCAGTTTCAATACATTATCTGACGGTGTTATGATTTCCCGACTGCGCTTTAACTTGGTGGTCTAATTTATTAGTACCTGTTGATAAGTATACTATTACAAGTATTATTTATTTAAATTCAAATTGCTTAGTTTGGTAAAGTATTTAATTTTGCTTCAGGAAATGCCTAACTGCCTTTAAATGATCAATCGATCTAATTTACACCTGCGTGTTCAAAAACAGATCCATGAAACATGAACGAAATGCATTCATAACACCATTAGGGTTTCGAAAATTATCGGCAGTATTAAAAGTATTATCCCATTCATTATAATAGTCTAGCAAAGAGAATTTATCATACGAGTTGACGAAACGGTACTTAATTAAAAGCGATCGTGCAATTTAAAAAAAAATACATTCATGGAGAGCAACTTTGTAAATCTTGCAGTTCTGTACCTTACCTGCAGTGCAAAAATAACACGATTAACGGCCAAATTTTGCAGTGAGTAATTAAAATAATTGGTACCATACAATAACACGGGTGAAATAGTGACAACTTTAATTTCAACTTTGCTATTTGCATTACGGAGAGAATTAACTTGAAAAAATATACAAAATTCCTAAGTCAGGAATTAATTCATATTGATCAGTAACGCATTAAGCTGAAAACAAACTCAAAACAAATAAAATTCTTGTTTATTTATTTATCTAGTAAGAATTCGAGAGGTGCAGAAAATTCGTAAACTAGGATTTCATAAATTTGCTATTTTTATTATTCCAAACATCATTTACTTAAAAAATGTTCTGTATCGCGCATCGGGTGAAATATATATATATATATATATATATATATATATATATATATATATATATATATATATATTACTTATGTTAGCACACTGTTGCCATGTTAGCATAAACAATAGAAGCACACAAGAAAGACGTCTTAAATATAATATATTCACTGTTTTATATTTTGTTTCGCTTTTCACTTTTCAAAAATTACTAATATTACAGATGACACCAATAAAACGAACAATTGTAGATTGAATTATGCAAAACATTTTCTATAATGTTAAAGATATCTATCTATCTATCTATCTATCTATCTATCTATCTATCTATCTATGATACAATGCTTAGCTATAATGTTTCCTTCTTTAACCAATAATAACATTAAGTGATTTAGCTAAATGCATCGATCCGTTTTCAATAATTTTGTTAAATTCATTAGAATTGAATTTCAGTTCTATCAGAAAACCATTGATTTAATTAGTGTTTAAATAAAATTACCTAGAGTATCAGCGATTTGACGATATCTTTGGTTTGTCATTCTTAGTGGAATAACAGTCTCCGAGTCTAGTTTACTATTATACATGCCTATATCAGAAAACTAAATTGTTTTAATACAGTCTATTGTCTAATGAGTAAATGGAATTTATGCAAATTTTCTCCAGATTCATTTGTCGAAGCAAGCCATCTAAAGTTAAATAATGATTGTTATTATCACAAGTAACGATCCAGATATTCTGGAACTTTTTCATAACTTATCTAAAAAGTTTCAATCTTTGTGGTAAATACTTTATTATAACTTTAAACGTATGTTCAAAACTAAGGATTGGTGATGCCTTTTATTTTGTTAGATTCAAATATTTAAAGAAATACATGCTGTGGAAATAAGATGTGAAAAGAAGTAAGATTTGAACAAGCAAATAAATCATTTTATACTATGCATTCTCGGAATCTTTCGGAATTCTCTACCGACCAAACATTGTACTTTCAGTATGGTACGTTTTATAGCCTTCGTATTTTGGGTATGTGTGACAATCAAGGGGTCGGATTGTAACGTGCATTTTGCACTGCACCTAATGTAAATGACAAATATAACGCTCATTGCATCTTGTTAGGCGTCAGGCAAGTTATATTAAAGAACCTTTAATCATCTGTGCAAAATGTGCATTATGCATTTAAATAAATATCTTTCTTTATGAAATACTGAGATATATTAGCGGGAGAAAAAATGACAGCCATATTTGCGTTTACATGTATGTTCACCACAGTGGCTATATCAACTTTTGGAGCTACTTTCTTCTTCTATTTAGGACGTACATCTGCCGTTATGTATGTTATTCAGACATGCATTTCCATATTTAGGCCAATATTATTACTTTTTCTTTACCATTCCCTCTCTTCTCCCCCATCTCTATTTCCAAGCCAAGTTTACGATCATACTTACCTATATCCGGAAAATAAAATCGTTGTAATAAATTATGTTATGTCATATGGAAATCGACTTTGTGCAACTTTTCTCCAAATTCTTTTGTTCAAGCAAGCCATCTAAAGTTTTGTTACGATTGTTATTATCGCAAGTAATCGACACAGAAATTTTAGTTTTAGTTTCATAACTTATTTACAAAGTTTTCTTCTTTGTGGTAAATAATTTTCTTTAAACGGTAATTCACAACTAAAGATTGTTGATCACCTTTTCGGTGGATTAAAGCATTTAGAGAAATACATGCTGTGGAAATAAGAGATGAAACGAAGTAAAATTTAAGCAAGCAAATAACTCATTTTATAGTATTCATTCCCGAAATGTTTCTACCGACCAAATATTGTACTTTCAATATGGAATGTTTGATAGCCATCGTGTTTCAGGTATGTGTGACAGTCAAGGAGCCGGGTTGACTGGACGAAGACCATGATACTAGCTCCCATTACATGACATAGTGGTGTGTGCAATGTGCATGGTACACTAAACCATATGTAAATGACAGATATCACGTTCATTGCATCTTGTTAGGCGTCAAGCAAATTATATTATAGAACCTTTAGTCATCTATATAAAATGTTCATTACGCAACTTGTTTAAATATGTTTCTTCATGAAATAATGAGATATATCAGCGGGAGAAAAATGACAGCCATATTTGCGATAATATGCATGTTCGCCACTTTGGCAATCTCCACTTTTGGAGTTACTTTCTTCTATTTATGACGTACATCTGCACTTAATTCAGACATGCATTTTCATATTTTGGCCAATATTATTACTTTTGTCTGTACCATTCCCTCTCTCCTCCCCCCCAACTATTTTTCCTCATCCGGATCTTTAAATGTGTAAAGACTGTTCACCCTCTATTACGCATATTTGTGATCAACGAAAACGCCCTTTCAACAATGCGTTAAAATGACCTCCAAACAATAATGCCATATTCAAGTATTTGACAAAAAATCAGTTTTCCACGTTAATAATTCAAAGTGTGCGTGACTTAACTTACTTGATCTGCTCTTGTTCGATATTCTGTAGCACCCATATAGAAAAGTATACCTGTTTAACTCAACCATAAATGGTACACATTTTAAAAAATCCCCTTGATTATATGTAGTAAAAAAATTGTAAAGGTAGCGATATTAGCTATCAGTACGATCATATTTACGTCAGATAACGATCTAGAAATCTGGTATTGATTAGTGTTGCCTGCTAACCACAATTAAGTGATAATGGAAATCTGGATACAGTGTCTTTATCGGAACGAACTTCAACCTTGCCAACATAAACAAGACTACGTCGGAGTGCAGAAATAAACAAAATTGGGACCCACAATCCTTGAAACTAAACTCACTATTTTTTCCTCAATGATGTTATGCTTTGAAATATGCTGGATTCATTTGTCCTATTTCCATAATTGCTCTACTCCACCAATGTTCACTGCATCATCCCTCGCAATTTGCTTTTAATAACAACGAAATATTTCTTCATTATAGTATGAAAACAGTCAAAAGTTTGACAACCATTCACAACTAGAAGCGTTATATGAGTAATCCAAATTTGTGAACAGTTGTTGTCCTAAAAGTCCTGTGAAATTTCTGAACTCCTTTGTATCGATGTAATAATGCATCCTTTAATTACATTGTCACAGAATGGAGAAATAAATCCATAGAAAAGAGATCCACTTGTTAAAAATATATAATAATAAGAAAAAATATGTGTTTCGATTAGACATAATGAAATATTTCGCTAGTGAATTTGAGACGTTTTGCATTGTCACTCGTGGCTTGGCGTGTGACATATTTGATTATATATACTCTTATTCTGTGTGTTCTATCGATATATATATATATATATATATATATATATATATATATATATATATATATATATATAGTGTGTAGATAGAGTGATAGATACGATACACAGGCAGACAGACAGGCTTACTGATGCATGTGTGCATCGAAACTATTTCTTTAAGGCATATATGGAATCATGTTACAACTCTATGGTCTTAAACTAAGTAAATTTCAACAAAATCCTTTTTCTCTCCAAAATAAAAAGTTAAAAATTAAAAATAAATGCCAGAGAGTCCTAAAAGTTTTATAACAAATCCAAATATGAAAAGTTCCATCGGAATTCCGGTGGTATTCAGAATAAGGTCCAATATTGAATGTGTTGATATTCCTGTAGTTTCGAACGTTGTAATGTACCAAAGTCCCGAATGTGTTGATGTTCCTATAGTTTCGAACGTTGTAATGTACGAAAGTCCCGAAGTGTAATAATGCATTATCAGTCTTTTCAAATATCATAATAATATGATTCAAATATGTTCTTATCTTAATGTACTATAACTCCAAACTATTGTTAAAGCCATAGATTAGCATTGATGAGCACTTTGTATTTACAGAGAATAATTTATTGATTAAATAATTCCACTCAAGTCAAATACTAAACACAATAATATCGTTAAATTGTCTAAAACCGTGAATGCACTAATGAGTAATTTCTCAAGTAAACACAATTATATTAATCTCTTTTTTAACAACATTCAAAATTGTCAACAAGTTAAGATCGAATACTTCAATTATAATAAAGAACAAGGGAAACATCAGGTACACCATACTTTTCTTTGATGAATTCCAATGTCCCAGACTCAGAAAGATATAAACATGTCTACCTCCATTTATAATGATTCCAGCATTTAATCTTTACTCACAGAGAAATATTAGCTAGGTATTGTTTACAAAATCAATGTGCCTAGTGAAGTACACAGTGATCTTAATTTCAGACAAGTCTGGTTGCTTATTGGTATCTGACCTCTTTTGCCCCCAACGTTTTAGATTTTTTTTTCTCATAACTGAGAGATCTGAATACACGATTTCTTGCTGGATTTAAATAAAATATAATTTGCATGGATAAGTTAAAAAATGCAATAATATAGATCATTCTTTCGAATTTGGATTGTCTAATCTCATATTAACTTGATGATTCTCATATACACAAGCTAAACCGATATATTTATTATATTTTTTCATCCTTTCTTCTCCACCTGCCTCTTAATACTGACTCTCAATGCTTTCATAAATGTCATAAACGAAATAATATAAACCAGGTTATGAATGTCGAGCCGATCTTCCCACATTCATATCCTTTAGAAAAAATTTTATAACTTGATCAATTATTTTCAAAATGCGATATATAGGCACAATGTATTCATAATCCTGTTGACCACTGCTCTGATTACAAAATATAAAGCGAAAATAATGACCGTATATCAATACGAACAATTAATGCATCTTTTTGAAAAGATACTCACAAATAAAACATAAAAAAGGAAATATGAACAAGAACATAAATATAAACACTCTTCGTAAAAAATTGTCGAAATTCATGGGTAAAGTTCTGAATGTTTTCCCCAAGGAAATTAAATATTCCAAATGGTTCACGGCTTATGAGAGCTTTTTTACGTTATTTAATCTTTTTTAATCGTACATCATTACCTTTGGGCTAGTAGAACCATCTAAGCCTTAGATTTCGTTTCTTTTTAAACTGGCACTGGTAAACAAGTTTGATTTTGAGATGTGCGAAAGCATGAAACTATTATATTAACAGTGAAGACTAATGGACGTAGAAGCTACGAATATATGTTCCATTGGATATATATATATATATATATATATATATATATATATATATATATATATATATATATATATATATATATATATAGTTTGTTTATTAGTTAGAAACGATATTTGTAACCTTCTTGCCTTGTGAGCTTCACGTTAGAGTGACACGTGTCGGTAACTTAGGGATACATTTCATATCCCCCCGCAAAAGCACACCATTTTTGTTCATCAGATGCTTAGGCGAAATGCTCATTACTCACGAGTTCAGTTTAAGAAAACGTACAAGGAAATCGCAGTATAAAAAATGTACGAGGATCTTAGGTTAGTTGCATCAGCCAGAGAACTTGGTGTGCATGTAGTTGTGTCGTTAATTTCAGGTAGAGGTACAACGGCAATGTCATACGCGCAGCGTTCAGTGCAAGCTGAGGAAATACGAGATAATTAGTTCATTTACAGTATAATTTATAGCTGCCGTTGTATGCCCATTGACTAAAATATGCATCGTTACTTTCTTACTGATGTCTTTTCCAACTTTGATAAAATACCTTTCTTTGGATGGATTTGGTATGTTAGTGTCTAAGCCATCATGAAAAATAAAAAGTTTAACATTGACACTGATAGTTCGCGACATTTTACTCTGAGCATAGAGGCCATATTGACTAAATACTACACGACCCTCGAGGCGATTACATTCTTTCAACTTTGCAAACAAAATGGAGTTGGAAACGCAACGGCAGGCAGCTTTGCCATCTCAGTCTTTGTCAATATGCTGTTATGGTACACATCGAAAGTCCGTGGTGGGAGGGGCGATTTGTATAAGCCTTTGTTAGAGAGCTTTCGTTCATATGGTTCTTTCGTTCCAGTCGTTTCGACTGACACAATATAACGTATCATCCATTCTCATCACGACGACCGCTTTGTGGCATAAGTAGTTAGAGGGCCCGCCCCGATTGAAGGAGGTCGGGAGTTCGAATTCCAGGCAAGTCATACCAATGGCTGATACTAAATGGTAAAAGCACCTGCCATGCATGGCGCTCAGCCTTAAGACAGAGTGAAACGTGTTGCTGCAGCATTATCACCCAGTGCTAGACATCACTAGTATCTATCACACTGCGGACATCGTACAAGCTACGTTAAAAATCCAGCACACACACACCACGACCTTTCGTAATCTTCTCCAGAGCTTCGGCTCTTTCGTTGTATATTAATTCATGTTTTTGTAATTTGGTCATTTCGTGAATTACAAACGAAGTGTATCGGTTTTTTGATATATATACTTGACCTTCTCCAAAATTAGGTTCACTGTGTAACTGACTAGGGACACTGATTTAGTCATATACCACCTACATTGCAGAATCTTTTTGGTGATGTATGTTTAACATGATGGCATATGGACTTGCACATGTATGGAAATGTCTACAAAGGTCATTTTGTAACGGAAAAAGACGTAACTAACTTTGTTTATCTGCGTGTATAAAACGCCAACACTGTGAAGCTGCTAAATCACAACATACCATACTACAGGTCCTGCGTCTCAGCCCGACTCGCATTTGAGCTGTCATTACGTAGAACCAGCATACCAGTTATGCATATCTCTTTGTTCATTTAACTTTTGTCATTGAATGTATATATTACGAATCATTTGTAAACAAAATTACACACCAAACATTTACACTATTTTGTGGATTATACTTTAAGATAATGATCATTTATAAATATCAAGTTAACTTGGATTTGAGTTCAAGGCATTGGCTTTTCCCTTGGAACTTATCTGGTCTACCTGCATTTTGTGGTGCTATTTGCTAAAATTTAAGTAAACAGCCCTGCATTGTAAATGAATTTGGTGAAAATTTCCTTTTTACCCAAGTCAAGGCATTTCGTTGTGTCATAAGTCAGGTGAGAGTCTGTAAATAAAAGAAGACCGAGTAAGCAATTATCCTGCTTTACATTTTCTCTCTAAAATCGTTGTTGTATTCCGATTCAGTTTGAATTAAAGTTTTATTTAAATTATTCATTGGAATTAAGAAGTGCTCATGGATATGTTGGGAGTAAACCTGAGTTTGGGTTTATTGCGCATTCATTGAAAGACATTTTGGATTATGTCATTGTGATACATCAAGACTATTGTCACATCAGTTAATCAAAAGATTTTGAACATCAGCTAATTAAAGGCTATTGACATATCAGCAAATTCAGGATTGGAACTCATTCAGAACATACATTAACCTCATTCAGAACAGTATATACTTTAGGACTTGCAGTAGCATTGATAAGTGGGCTATCACAGACCAAACACTTTTTTGTATTAGGACGACAGCATAATTTGTACCCAATACTCCTCCACCCATGCTAGTCTAAATAAAACACGAAAACAGCTTTGTTAAGGCAACAACGTCGATTTCATCATTGATTACCTAATCACGGTAATCATAAAATTCTTTGCAAATATCATCTGGTTCTATCTTGTACATAAGCGAGTCAGTATCTGTAAATAATAGCCTTGCATCAGACCACTTATCGTTAACAAAATCGTAATGAAATTGGTACATTAAACAATTTGATATATGCCATTCCAAAATAAACTTGCTTATTCTACTTTAGATTTGTCTTTCTTCGTGGAATGGTTACTCAGTTTTCATTAGATACGCTACAAATTTATTATGACGTTCAATGTTATTGACGATCTCAATAATGTCTCGATTTCTAATATTGTCTATGGGTCTTTCCAGAACCGCTGTTATTCATGAGCTTGAAAATGTTTTCGAATTCCGTTATAGCAACTGCTTGTAGTGTTGTGCTTGAGTCAATATAACCCTTCACCCATCTCGAATAATTAAGTTTTAAAACGCGATTAACCTTTACAAATACGAGGCAAAGATCACCTTCTTGCCTAAGATTTTTATACATTTAAAGGTATCTTGGATTGTCAAGCAGATTATGAATTCGTTTGTAAACAATAGACTTGCCCTGCGAATACTTTCGCTGTTCATCAGAGAATAAACTCTAATCGATCAGCATCGACTCTGGACAAAATGGAAAGTCATTATGTGCATCGTTAAGTTCTACACGATAGTCAAGATCAGCTTCAACTAACATTAAAAATTTCACACCTCCTGTTATGATTTTATCAGTTTCATCCAAAAACTGTTTTTCACTGATCCATCTGAAACCTCCATATGGCAATGACTCCGACATTCTTTATGCATACATTTTATTGACATCAAAATGGGATATTGAACCTGATGGAGATGTCTTATGGTAGTCGTGAAAATATTTACTATTAGCCCTGGCGTATTTTTTGTTACGACATTTATTCCACCTCAGATTCCACGTTATATAACGTTGAACACCACAGGGTCCGTTAACAACTCGAGTTTATTTCGCTATGTTTCAGTAATGCATCCCAACTTAGTCCGGATGCCGAATAATACCTAGCTGAGTCAGGTCTGTAGTTATCAGCGCTGACAGTTCTGAAACACAGACACACACACACACACACACACACACATATATATATATATATATATATATATATATATATATATATATATATATATATATATATATATATATATATATATATATATATATATATATATATATATATCTGCGAGCGATGGTACCTCTGTGATAAGACACATATCATGATAATCACCGAAGTTTTTGCAGCCGGACGAGTCGCATATCGATCGAGCCTAATCATAATCATCATCAATAACGTTCGCAAGATTTAACCGAGATTAAAACTTACTTTTGTAGATGATCAACGTTGTTATCAGGTATTAAAAGAATTTAATGAAAATGCGGCTCTATTAAATGACGGAGAAAATATTATTGATTTTATCACAGATGTCGAAGAAGCTCCTTCAGTTGATGTTCTTGATCGATCAATTAATAATTTAGTGGTCTACAATGATGTAATGTTAGATAAACAATCTAATCCAGCTAGAGTATTTTCCCGCGGACGACATAAAAACACCGATGTCATTTATGTAACTCAGAGATATACTCAGATACAAAGGTGATAAGAGATAACTGTAATATGTTAGCTGTCTTTAACCGTGTCGATGTTCATACACTAAGAAATATTCATCAAGCTCGGTGTAGCGGAGATATGGATCGGAATAAATTTAAAAATTTCTTTAGTCGAGCTCAAGCTACACCATATGGTTTTGTGACAGTAAATTTATGTGATACTAGAACAAGATATTGAGTCGGTCTAGATAGAATCTTTTAATGTAAATGATTTTTACAAAAAATTAAAAATTACGATAGCAGCAGGGAGGTTGCTACCCATAGTTTGTCGTAAAAATGTAAGCAGATAATAAATAAATACGTATACAACTTTATTTTGTAGCTATCTTTTTGAACTAAGGGTTTATTCACGGGTTGGGGTTCAACAAAAATGAAACCCTTCCATGAAGCCTTTATTTGTGAAATTAAGCCCTTCTATGGATTAGATTTCTGTAAAGGCTTTATTTTTTTTTTGTCGGAATTCTTAGGTCTGTTCGCCCTCCCTGCTGTTCAAAGAGACAAAGAAAAATGAAATTTCAAATTAAATTGAAAGAAATAAATCTGGCAAAGGAAAAAACACTCCCCCACTTTTGATGTTTTAAGAAATATCAATTTAGTACAACCTTTCCTGGAAAAAGAAGTAGATCAATATTTTGTTCATTTTGAGAAAGTTGCTGAAATTTTGAACTGGACATGACAGTAGTGGACTCCATTATTACAATGTGTAATTACTGGTAAAGTTCGTGATGTTTACATTTCACTGTCAATACAGCAGAGTGCCGATGTGGATATGGATCATGGTTATGAGTTCGTACCCGAGGATTATCGATAAGCTTTTAGGAATTCTAAATGTCTTCGAGCGTTAACTTGTAACACATCGTTGGTTGAAACTAACTTGAAATTGTCTCGCAAAGTGACCATCAGCGACCCATTGTAGTTGCCTAGAAATAGATGGTACTACACTAAAAACTGTTATCAGCGACCTCTCTATGAGCAACCTGCATTTATTACCAACCACAATCATAATGCGAGGATCGATTGTATTATATAAACGCTCTGGCGTGAGCGACCACCTGCTGAACGCGACCAGCGACAGCGATGTCTTGGCAAATTATGCATTTCGACACTGCTGTGAACGACAGCAACACTAAAACGAGGATAAACTCCACCGAGCTTTACTTAATCCCTGTAATAATGACCGCTTATACCGTTCTAAAAAATAGACTGGCTACTGATATCTGTTAGTACGCCTATAGTGTTTAATATTTTCTGTTGTAAACCAGACTAAGGTACATGGCAATTATTACCTAGTCTGGTTCCCTGCTTCGTTTATTCACTGCGTTTTTCTCCATTATTCATATAGGGGAAAGCAACGCAACGAGCATACGAAGCAGGAAACAAGAATAAGTATTTCCTGTCTTAGCCTGCTTCTTGGCCTTATCGTAGGTCATATGTATGAGTAGGACCCAGCATCTCTATGAATGACCGTATCGCGAGAACGTAGATACCACTGACCTATATGTAATCACTGGCTACAACGACCCCTTTATTAGTAACAATTGTTCTGAACAAAACAACAAACAAACAAACACAAATAAAAGGAATAAGAACAAAAAAAGATTGTGGCTACCAATGATAAATGCTACAGTCACTAAACCAGGCTAACGTACAAGTGACGAAATGTCATTGTAGTGCCGAAATTATGGTTGCGGTCGCGTATATTGTTTGCCTTTTGGAGAATCAGTATTGCCTGGGGGTGAATAAGGTCATTATCTATTAAACCAGCAAGAGAGAATCGTTTGCAGGATTTGATTGATAGTGTTCAAGATCTGTAATATTTGTTTTTTTCCCCTCCTTACGTTAAGTGATTACATCCCAATTACAAAACTGTCGTCTAATCAAGATGGTCCTATCAGTTTACACACTTTGTTTATAGAGTTTGTCCCGGTATGTCTTCTTTGAATGAAGCAGTTGACTTTTGTCTCTGAGTAAGTAGTTCTGTTTCTGGATGAGATAATTGTTTCATTTTATTTCATTAATTATTATACATCCAATGCACATGTGTAGAGTTTTCATAGTTTCCCAAATCCCAGTCAAAACTGTCTTTTCAGTCGATATTACAACTGAGCATTGATAATGTTAACACTTAGATCCTTAACCAAAACGGACGTACCACCAACTAAAAAGAGACAAATATTACGGCTGGTGAAAACAATAAATAAATATTGTAACTGAAAGCAGTGAAAAAGAGCAGAGCACTCACAAAAAAGTGGTGAAGAGGTCGGTGAAACAAATTTAAGTTGTTATAAAGGAAAAGCATTAAATCAAAAACCATTTCATATGCTAAAATATGTGATCTACAAATGTAAATGTGATTTCATGTTGAATGATACATGCATATCTTTATTGCTATATAATTTTGCTTTAAGATGAATGAACACAATATTTTAGCAAGAACTATTAATAAAGAATAGAATATATGTACAGTGATTGTGGTTATTTTGCTTGAAATTTTTCTGAAACTGGACCTTTTGTACAAACATGCTGAGAGAGACCACCTGTCTTGAGACCGCCTTTTTTGCACAAGGGGTTGTCTCTCATGACAGGTTTTACTGTACCTGACTTTGATTTACGGCCATTAAATTGCACACATTATTTTATATCAACGTTTGCACATAGAACCTTTGCACATGTGTGTCATCGATTGTTCGTGGGTAAGAGACATAAAATTGAGAAATATGATTGGTAGAGAAATAAAGATTGCATTCTAGATAAACCTGAAACTCTTTCTTTCATGGGTATCGTGCATTTTGTTATTTGCAGTCACGATAGGCTAGGATATACAAGTATCATCACAAATTTCAAACATACATTACATTTTTGCTACGTGTCGACTAAATGTATGCAGCCATCAAAAAACAAATTGGTGGAATTAATATAGTTTACATCGATGGGATTTAAAAAAGTCATTTCAGTTGTTAAATGATGCAGTATCGCAGAATACATAACTATAAATAATTGGCTGTGAAGAAGCAAACATTTATCCTTGAAAAGCTGACAATCACTTCATTGTTTTCAAATTATCGTATTCCACGGATGCAAGGATTATTTGCACCAACAGCTGGAGAATCAGATTGATCCCCGAAGCACTTCCAAGAAACCTGGTAAAGTGACTTTGTTTTGTGTGGTTTACTTGTATTTTTATCTGTCGCATTTCCTCATGATAAATGTAGAAACTTATTTTCAGCTTGCACTTTTGCGATTAATCGTTTATTTTGTAGTTCTCAAGTTATAGAATGTTGAATAGAGAATAATTTATAATTTTTTCTGGGAGAATATACTGTAAATAAAATCATTAAGCATAAATGGTATTTATTATTTCCTCTACAGCTTTCTAAGTGAAAAACGGAAAAATTAAAATCTTCAGTATCAATTATGGTATATAATATATATATTACTTTCAATGCTCAAACACGGTTTACGGTTTATATCTTTTTTCTGCACTTCAATGAAAAATTATGTTATTATCTTTATTGTTTTTCTATATATAAAATTGTATATAACTTTTACCGTAACCTTACAATATCTAAACTTTTTATTAGTAACAATTTAAAGTGTTGTATTTTGTATTCAAAATAAACGATGAACCCAAAGTATACCATACGGATTTAGAGTTTGAAACTGCGTATGAACCATCGCTAATGCAATAATTGCTACAAATATGTATGTCTGACTATATATTTTTCAAATGATACTTGTAAAATGTATTGCATTTTTTGACTAATGATAGGTAAATAACCGTATTTAAACAAATATAAGTTGTCAGTGTGGAAGAAAAGCTGGAGAAAACATTTAGGTAATATACCTGCTATTAAATTCTAAAGTTTCGATTGTATATATTATAGAAAAACAACTGAATGTACGAAATAACAACAGAAAAGTAAATGAGCGTAACCATTTGTTCATTTGTGCAGTTTCAATACATTATCTGACGGTGTTATGATTTCCCGACTGCGCTTTAACTTGGTGGTCTAATTTAATAGTACCTGTTGATAAGTATACTATTACAATTATGATATATTTAAATTCAAATTGCTTAGTTTGGTAAAGTATTGGATTTTGCTTCAGGAAATGCCTAACTGCCTTTAAAAGATCAATCGAGCTAATTTACACATGCGTGTTCAAAAACAGATCCACGAAACATGAACGAAATGCATTCATAACACCATTAGGGGTTCGAAAATTGTCGGCAGTATTAAAAGTATTACCCCATTCATTATAATAGTCTAGCAAAGAGAATTTATCATACGAGTTGGCGAAATGGTACTTAATTAAAAGAGATCGTGCAATTTAAAAAAAAAAAACATTCATGGAGAGTAACTTTGTAAATCTTGCAGTTCTGTACCTTACCTGCAGTGCAAAAATAACACGATTAACGGCCAAATTTTGCAGTGAGTAATTAAATTAATTTGTACCATATAATAACACCGGTGAAATAGTGACAACTTTAATTTCAACTTTGCTTTTTGCAATGCGGAGAGAATTAGCTTGAAAAAATATATAAAATTCCTCATTCAGGAATTAGTTTATATTGCTCAGTAACGCACTAGACTGAATGCAAACTCACAGCAAACAAAATTCTTTTTTATTTATTTATGTAGTAAGAATTCGAGAGGTGCAGAAAGTTCGTAAACTAGGATTTCATAAATTTGCTATTTTTATTATACCAAATAACATTTACTCAAAAAATGTTATGTATCGCGCATCGGGTGAGGTATATATTACTTATGTTAGTAAACTGTTGCCATGTTAACATAAACAATAGAAGCACACAAGAAAGACGTCTTAAATATAATATATTCACTGTTTCATATTTTGTTTTGCTTTTCACTTTTCAAAAAATTAGTAATATTACAGATGACACCAATAAAACGAACAATTGTAGATTGAATTATGCAAAACATTTTCTATAATGTTAAAGATATCTATCTATCTATCTATCTATCTCTCTATCTATCTATCTATCTATGATACAATGCTTAGCTATAATGTTTCCTTCTTTAACCAATAATAACATTAAGTGATTTAACTAAATGCATCGATCCGTTTTCAATAATTTCGTTAAATTCATTAGAATTGAATTTCAGTCCTTTCAGAAAACCACTGATTTAATTAGTGTTTAAATAAAATTGCCGAGAGTATCAGCGATTTGACAAAATCTTCGGTTTCTCATTCTTACTGGAATAACAGTCTCCGAGTCTAGTTTACTATTATACATGCCTATATCAGAAAAACAAAATTGTTTTAATACAGTCTATTGTCTAATGAGTAAATCGAATTTATGCAAATTTTCTCCAGATTCATTTGTTGAAGCAAGCCATCTAAAGTTAAATAATGATTGTTATTATCACAAGTAACGACCCAGATATTCTGGAAATTTTTCATAACTTATCTAACAAGTTTCAATCTTTGTGGAAAATACTTTACATTAACTTTAAACGTGTGTTCAAAACTAAGGATTGGTGATGCCTTTTATTTTGTTGGATTAAAATATTTAAAGAAATACATGCTGTGGAATTAAGATGTGAAAAGAAGTAAGATTTGAACAAGCAAATAAGTCATTTTATACTATGCATTTTCGGAATGTTTCGGAATTTTCTACTGACCAAAAATTGTACTTTCAGTATGGCATGTTTTATAGCCTTCGTATTTTCAGTATGTGTGACAGTCAAGGGCCGGATTGTAACGTGCATTGTGCACCACACCTAATGTAAATAACAACTATAACGCTCATTGCATCTTGTTAGGCGTCAGGCAAAATATATTAAAGAGCCTTTAGTCCTCTATGCAAAATGTGCATTATGCATTAAAAAAATATCTTTCTTTATGAAATACTGAGATATATTAGCGAGAGAAAAAAATGACATAGCCATATTTGCCATCACATGTATGTTAGCCACAGTGGCTATATCAACTTTTGGAGCTACTTTCTTCTTCTATTTAGGACGTACATCTGCCTTTATGTATGTTATTCAGACATGCATTTCCATATTTAGGCCAATATTATTACTTTTTCTTTACCATTCCCTCTCTTCTCCCCCATCTCTATTTCCAAGCCAAGTTTACGATCATACTTACCTATATCCGGAAAATAAAATCGTTGTAATAAATTATGTTATGTCATATGGAAATCGACTTTGTGCAACTTTTCTCCAAATTCTTTTGTTCAAGCAAGCCATCTAAAGTTTTGTTATGATTGTTATTATCGCAAGTAATCGACACAGAAATTTTAGTTTTAGTTTCATAACTTATTTACAAAGTTTTCTTCTTTGTGGTAAATAATTTTCTTTAAACGGTAATTCACAACTAAAGATTGTTGATCACCTTTTCGGTGGATTAAAGCATTTAGAGAAATACATGCTGTGGAAATAAGAGATGAAACGAAGTAAAATTTAAGCAAGCAAATAACTCATTTTATAGTATTCATTCCCGAAATGTTTCTACCGACCAAATATTGTACTTTCAATATGGAATGTTTGATAGCCATCGTGTTTCAGGTATGTGTGACAGTCAAGGAGCCGGGTTGACTGGACGAAGACCATGATACTAGCTCCCATTACATGACATAGTGGTGTGTGCAATGTGCATGGTACACTAAACCATATGTAAATGACAGATATCACGTTCATTGCATCTTGTTAGGCGTCAAGCAAATTATATTATAGAACCTTTAGTCATCTATATAAAATGTTCATTACGCAACTTGTTTAAATATGTTTCTTCATGAAATAATGAGATATATCAGCGGGAGAAAAATGACAGCCATATTTGCGATAATATGCATGTTCGCCACTTTGGCAATCTCCACTTTTGGAGTTACTTTCTTCTATTTATGACGTACATCTGCACTTATGTACATAATTCAGACATTCATTTTCATATTTTGGCCAATATTATTACTTTTATCTGTACCATTCCCTCTCTCCTCCCCCCAACTCTTTTCCCACATCCGGATCTTTAAATGTGTAACGACTGTTCACCCTCTATTACACATGTCTGTGATGAACGAAAACGCCCTTTCAAGAATGCGTTAAAATGACCTCCAAACAATAATGCAATATTCAAGTATTTGTCAAAAAATCAGTTTTCCACGTTAATCATTCAAATTGTGCGTGACTTAACTTACTTGACTTCCTCTTGTTCGATATTCTGTATCACCCATACAGAAAAGTGTACCTGTTTAACTCAACGATAAATGGTACACATTTTAAAAAATCCCCTTGATTATATGTAGCAATAAAATTGTAAAAGTAGCGATATTAGCTATCAGTACGATCATATTTACGTCAGATAACGATCTAGAAATCAGGTATTGATTAGTGTTGACTGTTAACCACAATTAAGTGATAATGGAAATCTGGATACAGTGTCTTTATGGGAACGATCTCCAAGCTTGCCAACATAAATAAAACTACATCGGAGTGCAGAAATAAACAAAATTAGGACCCACAATCCTTGAAACTAAACTCACTATTTTTTGTTCAGTGATGTTATGCTTTGAAATATGTTGGATTCATTTGTCGTATTTCCATAATTGCTCCACTCCAGCAATGTTCACTGCATCATCCCTCGCAATTTGTTTTTAACAACAACGAAATATTTCTTCATTTTAGTATGAAAACAGTCAAAAGTTTGACAAGATTTACAACTAGAAGCGTTATATGAGTAATCTAAATTTGTGAACAGTTGTTGTCCTAAAATTCCTTTGAAATTTCTGAACTCCTTTGTATCGATGCAATAATGCATCCTTTAGTTACATTGTCACAGAATGGAGAAATAAATCCATAGAAAAGAAATGTACTTGTTCAAAATATATAATAATAAGAAAAAAATATGTTTCGATTAGATATAAGGAAATATTTCACTAGTGAATTTGAGACGTTTTGCATTGTCACTCGTGGCTTGGCGTGTGACATATTTGATTATATCTACTCTTCCTCTGTGTGTTCTATCGATATATATATATATATATATATATATATATATATATATATATATATATATATATATATATATATATATATATATATAGAGAGAGAGAGAGAGAGAGAGAGAGAGAGAGAGAGAGAGTGTGTAGATAGAGGGATAGATACGATAGACAGGCAGACAGAGAGGCATACTGGTGCGCGTGTGCATCGAACCTGTTTCTTTAAGGCATATATGGAATCATGTTACAACTCTATGGTCTTAAACTAAGTAAAATTCAACAAAATCCTTTTTCTCTCCAAAATAGAAAGTTAAAATTGAAAAATAAATGCCAGACAGTCCTAAAAGTTTCATAACAAATCCGAAATATGAAAAGTTCCATCGGAATTCCGGTGGTATTCAGAATAAGTTCCAGTATTGAACGTGTTGATATTCCTATAGTTTCGAACGTTGCAATGTACCAAAGTCCCGAATGTGTTGATATTCCTATAGTTTCGAACGTTGCAATGTACCAAAGTCCCGAAGTGTAATAATGCATTATCAGTCTTTTCACATATCATAATAATATGATTCAAATTTGTTCTTATCTTAATGTACTATAACTCCAAACTATTGTTAAAACCATAGATTAACATTGATGAGCACTTTGTATTTACAGAGAATAATTTTTTGATTAAATAATTCCACTCAAGTCAAATACTAAACACAATAATATCGTTAAATTTTCTAAAACCGTGAATGTACTAATGAGTAATTTCTCAAGTAAACAAAATTATGTTAATCTGCTTTTTAACAACATTCAAAGTTGTCAACAAGTTAAAATCGAATACTTCAATTATAATAAAGAACAAGGGAAACATCAGGTACACCATATTTTTCTTTGAGGAAATCCAATGTCCCACACTCAGAAAGATATAAACATGTCTACCTCCACTGATAACGATTACAGCATTTAATCTTTACTCACAGAGAAATATTAGCTAGGTATTGTTTACAAAATCAATGTGCCTAGTAAAGTACACAGTGATCTTAATTTCAGACAAGTCTGTTTGCTTATTTGTATGTGACTCCTTTTGCCCCCAACGTTTTACATTTTCTTTCTCATAACTGAGAGATCTCACTGCACGATTTCTTGCTGGATTTAAATAGAATACAATAGGCATGGATGAGTTAAAAAATGCAATAATATAGATCATTCTTTCGAATTTGGATTGTTTAATCTCATATTAACTTGAGGATTCTCATATACACAAGCTAAACCGATATATTTATTATATTTTTTCATCCTTTCTTCTCCACCTGCCTCTTAATACTGACTCTCAATGCTTTCATAAATGTCATAAACGAAATAATATAAGCCAGGTTATGAGTGTCGAGCCGATCTTCCCACATTCATATCCTTTAGAACAAAATTTATAACTTGATCAATTATTTTCAAAATGCGATATATAGGCACAATGTATTCATAATCCTGTTGACCACTGCTCTGATTACAAAATATAAAACGAAAATAATGACCATATATCAATACGAACAATTAATGCATCTTTTTGAAAAGATACTCACAAATAAAACATAAAAAAAGAAATATGAACAAGAACATACATATAAACATTCTTTGTAAAAAATTGTCGAAATTCATGGGTAAAGTTCTGAATGTTATCCCCAAGGAAATTCAATATTCCAAATGGTTCACGGCTTATGAGAGCTTCTTTACGTTATTTAATATTTTTTAATCGTACATCATTACTTTTGGGCTAGTAGAACCATCTAAGCCTTAGATTTCGTTTCTTTTTAAACTGGCACTGGTAAACAAGTTTGATTTTGAGATGTGCGAAAGCATGAAACTATTATATTAACAGTGAAGACTAATGGACGTAGAAGCTACGAATATTTATTAGTTAGAAACAATATTTGTCACCTTACTGCCTTGTGAGATTCACGTTAGAGTGACACGTGTCGGTAACCTAGGGATAAATTTCATATCCCCCCGCAAACGCACACCATTTTTTTCTACAGATGCTTAGGCGAAACGATCACTACACACGAGTTCAGTTTAAGAAAACGTACAAAGAAATCTCAGCACTCTCAGTATAAAAATTGTAAGAGGATCTGAGGTTAGTTGCATCAGCCAGAGAACTTGGTGTGCATGTAGTTGTGTCGTTAATTTCAGGTAGAAGTACAACGGCAATGTCATACGCGCAGTGTTCAGTGCAAGCTGAGGAAATACGAGATAATTAGTTCATTTACAGTATAATTTATAGCTGCCGTTGTATGCCCATTGGCTAAAATATGCATCGGTGCTTTCTTACTGATGTCTTTTCCAACTTTGACCAAAATCCCTTTTTGTGGATGGGTTTGGTATATGTATCTGCGAGCAACAGTACCTCTGTGATAAGACACATATCATGATAATCACCGAAGTTTTTGCAGCCGAACGAGTCGCATATCGATCGAGCATAATCATAATCATCATCAATAACGCTCTCAAGATTTAACCAAGAATAAAACTTAATTTTGTCAGGTAAACCTATTTCATCAAATTTATCCCAATTATCAAGATACTGCTAAGGAACAAATTCCCTGTCGTGTCAATAAATTGCAAGCAGTTTCACCGAAATGTTCAGTCAAATTATCAAACTAACAGCCTTTACCAAGATCGTTTAGCGACGCAGCCATAAACTGCAAACTATGAATAAGCCTTATCTCGCCGAGTGTCACTGACATATACATTCAGCGTTGTTTGTGATGCATTTTTTCATCGTTGTTGTTATTTATTAGGCTGTTTATTATATTTTACATACCGAGGGCGTCATATTCTCTGAACTCATGAATGACAACAGGAACGAAATCCGGTGCGGTATATTTTAAATTACATTCGTTACGTGCTGCACCGCAATATTTTCCAACAATATGACAGTGATCTTTCTCTACATATTTAGTCTAAAGCGTCCCCTCACAAATGTGGCGTTTTTCTGCTGTGGCAAATTCATCTTCTTTTATTCATTTTTTGTGTCTTAGCGAGCAGCATCAGGATAAATTAATTTCGTTGATAAGGTTTCTCAGGAAATAGACTGCAGGATTTTCATCTCGATAGATGTTCTTGATTTTTTCTTGACGAAGATTTATCAGGGTTATTTCTGCTCCTAGAACTGGAAGTAAAATAGACTCGAAAATGTTACAGCAATGAAAAGTGATGGAACCTAAGGTTAAGGATTAGTGGAACAAAAGCAAGTCAAATTACTAATTATTCTCAAAGGTTTTTATTTGAAGGTTTTCATGGACTTATTTCAAAAGGTTTGTTGGTTGATCATCGTATTGATGATAATTATGTTCGTCCATCGGTGTCGATGAGGACTATTCAATGTCATGGATTTATGGGGGGGGGATCTGGAGATGGCTGATCAGTCCAATCCGGGCCCGGAAGAGTCATTTGCAGTGGGGATATTGATGTGCAGGTTGCTGATTGGGAGCTGCGGTTTTCGTAAAGCACGTTTTTCAGCTGCATCCACCAGTCTTTTCTACCCAAAGGCTGCCCCATCGGCGTTGACTTGCCTGCGTGAATCCGGTTGATCAGATGCGACACTCTCCCAGTCAGGGACAATGCCTACGTTCTTCAGCTAGGCTTTAATGATGTCCTTGTACCTCTTATTTTCACCACCGTGCGATCACTTTATATGCTGTATTTCTCCATAGAACACCTTTGGTAAGCGTTCTTATGGCATGCGGACAACATGGCCAGCCCATCGGAGTTGTTCCTTGCACAACGTGGTGTGGATGCATGCCATGCCATCCTGAGTGAGCACTTCCGTATTTCGTACCTTGTCCTGCCATCTGATCATCAGTAGTTTTCTGATGAAGCTCAGGTGGAAGTGGTTCAGTTTTTTAACATGGGGGCTATAAACAGTCCAGGTATCGCATGCATAGAGGAGAACCGCTGCGTAGACTTTGTGGCAAGATTGATGCCTCTCCTATCCCAGACATTTGTGCGGAGTCTGCCAAATGCTACGTTGGCTTTGGCAATACTGGTGTTGACCTCATATATATGGACTGCTTGTGGGATGGTGCTGCCGATGATTATGAACCTGCCCACAGTTTTTAGCTTTAGACCATTGGCAGTGATGGATGGTTCCATGTAATCTTTTCCAGGAGGTGGCTGATGCAGAACCTCTGTCTTGCTGGTAGAGATGGTGAGTCTGAAGTTGGTGCACGCTGTGAAACAAAGGTCCATGCTCTGTTGTATGAGTACCTCCGTGCTGGAGTTGAGGTCACTGTCATCTTCAAACAGGAATTCGCGAATGAGCTATACTTGGACTTTGATTTTGATTTGAAGCCTCTTAATAATATTAAACCCGATCACAATCTGGAGAACTTGGACCATGTTACACAACAAGAGAATAACAGACGAGATAATGCTGGAAATCCTAACAATTTCAAACCGAAAGTATCATTTAGTTCTGAAACTAACAAGAAATGTCGTTTGCATCTATTTCAGCTGCATCAAAATATTTTAATATTAATTCACATTCAATAATAATTATTGCTGTTGCAATTACATAATCGGGACTCTTTGAAAAGATGTCATGTCAGGATCATATTTCGTTATGATATACATGCTGTTTAATATGTGTGCGAAGTCGTTTGCTTGTCAGACAGAAATCAATATTTGTGTTTAAAGTTTCATTATCTTATTCGACTAGTAACTAGCCGTATCAAACATAGAATGGCGAATAAGATATAAAAAAATATTCTGTTTTACTATAACGTTGGTGTCGCCGCGTATCGCTATATCATCAAGTAATCAGCAACCCGTGCACTCCACTCCTAACAGTTTATTTACAGATCAGATTAATAACACGCTAAGCTTAGAGTAAGGATCATATTTAACGATACAATTCATATTCTTTTGTTCTTTTTTATTGTTTATAAACAGCTTAGCAGCTGCGAATAACAGGTTCATATTTAAAGTTTGAGCACTAATGATGCTTTTTAGTTCATTTGACATTTTATTCGCTGTAATATTACATTCGATCGCTTGTTCTGGATCCTGCTTAGATGTTATTCTGACAAATATTTGTCTGACATCTGGACTATCAAATAGGGAATTGTTTTGTAGTTGACTATTTCGTGCAGCTTGTTGCTGAAACATGATAAACACTGCTCTTGGTAACTGTTCGGTTGGCGCAGTTGCTATTTGCCATGTGTTTATCAATCAAACTGAATTCTCCTTTTCGATAAACTTTGCTCTGCATAAAATGCACCTTCTTTCTCAGCATTTTCTCAAGTCCTGATGATTTATAGATCGACAAAACGACATGGGGCATCCACAGCGCCAGTCGTGAAACTATACATTTTGCATCACCAGATCCAGCAGCTCTCATCAGACAATCGTTTTGATCTCATCGGTCAAGCATAAGTGTATGTTTGATACCACGAAATACGTTATTCTCTGCAAAACCAGAATATTGTGCTAAGTGTTAGCATCATTATTATTTGATTCGAGTTGTCTCAAAATGATCTTCGTTTAATTCGGCCATCATTGTACGCTCTGTTTCTGAATGATTTACGCGTTATTCTGTTTACGAAAGGTATCATTTGTGTTGATGTAGCTGCAATACATATTGCAGGAATTCCAAAAATTGTACACACTATTGTTAACACATCAATATTTGCATCTACTACTGGTGCAATAATCCCAGTTCCAACAGCAATTTCTCAAAAACTATTCAATGAAACATTTCCATTTTCGGTATCTTTAACATTTCCATCCCCAGTGTTTACCAGCAGTAATATTACCACCTGCTGATCTTTTCACACTTCCTCGTATGTGGTAGCAGACACATGCCCTTGCTTACTGTTTTAAAAGTTCGTATGCCTGTTTTGTTAATTTATTTTGAATTTTCATCGAGATACTCAGCCTATTCAAATTCTGTTGTTGAGTTATCTGTTGATATTTCCTCGGTCAGGACAATATAATTTTTTAAAGATATTTTTTATTTGTAGTTGTTGGGTAAAATCGTGAGCCACGCTGCGGTTTGAGGTCTTAAAGCAACCCAATTGAATTCTACGATATCTGATAGAGTGCTAGTACCCCGAGGTCCTGTTTTAGAGACTAGTTTATTAATAATGTCTTCCCCTGGCGGATGTAGCATTTAGTTGTCGTTTTTATCAATGCCGAATAATTTCCAATGTTGGTGATATTTCAAAAATTGCTTGTCTTATATCCCTATCATTTCGGATATGTGCACTCTGTGGTCTGCCCTAATTGTATCAACAATCTTCTGTCCGACATCTGCACCTGCTGCAGTTGCGGCCCATACGATAAAAGCTTTTGATGGATCTAACGCGATAGGTGCTACTTTTTGTGCAGTTACAGGTACATTTTGAACTATTTTAGAGAATAGTTTTCCGAAGAAAACTTTCTACGATAAAAGTTTCGCTGTTTCATCTTGTTATACAAAAGTGTCTGATAAAATTGACTATGCTGAGCTAACTCACTGTGATTAGTGAACTGACCTTAGTTGTAGATAATATGTTACAACTTCATTGTTGAGATCCAGCTGTCGACCTTATTGATCTGTCAGTGTCATCATGATAGAAAATATTTGATTTTCGGCACTAAAAGGTTAATAGATTATTTACTTGATTTACTTGCATTAGTAATCCTTTTGGGACATCAGTAGAAACAGAATAAATTGTTTGTCCTTGGCTACCTCGTGCTGAATAAGATCATTTTGCAATAGAGTATTTCAACAAGATTGTATTTAGTTCTGTGACGTTGACAACTGATTCACTATACAATCATATTGTTGCTACTGCTGCCGATCCATTATGTTGTTTCTTGAATCAGAGTAATGATCCGATTGTGTCTTGGCTGCTGAGACCGATGGACAGGTTACTTTTTAGTGTTATTCTTGATTGTAATGTGTTACAGGTTAGAATGAGCTCAAAGTGATTTAATGGTATTCCGCTGCTGACAACAGTCATAAGATATTTGATTGTGTTGTTGAGATCTGAAACGTTCTAGGCGCCTCGTTTTATCTTAACACAGTTCCAATGGAGAAAACATCATGTTCTTACTTCGAATGTAAAAATATCATTCATGGTAATTCTCACATTGCCATTGAGTGCGAAACAGTAGCTCATACAAGTCATATTTCGTAATGATCTGAGACGCTTGCATTCAGGTTGGATTGGTGAAGTATAAATAACAGAGAAATTTGTAATGTCCACCAATGCCCGTGATGAATCAAGCAGCAACATGGTCGATAACATTCTTGTTTTATCTGATATTTAAAACTGAACTGCTAGCAGTTTCTGCTTTTGCGGTTAGCGAATCAAATCACAATGTAAAGTATAATATTCGTCGGATCCAAGATAACCGTTTAATCTGATATTGCCAAAATTTAAACAATTTCATTGTCAATTTATGTGCTCGTAATTGCCGGATTATATTGATGCTATTAATATCATCATCCATTCAACTATTTCAGCCTAGGAGATATTGATGTTCAGACCATAAGCTATTTTTTATATTCTTAGGTCATCTAGTCTTTTAGCAAAGTTTTCTAATAACGCTAGTTTGTAATTATAACGTTTTTTATGTTTGATAATATAATATTGTATAGATCAACATTAATATACTTTAGGCGTCGATCAAAATATTTTCTTGCGTCATCGTAATTCTAGTTTTATTGAGTATATCAAGAGCTACTTCATTAATTTTCTCATAATTCTTCGTTGTTTAATTATATACCTTATCATAACTATTTTTTACATCACCAACTGTCATTTTGATTTTGACCCATAAATATTTCCTCAAAATCTCTAAACTCGATAATATCTATTGGATATTTAGTTTCTCTTATCAATTTATTATTCTTTTCCCGTAACATAACCACATATTCAAATTTACCCATATCCGGCTCTTCATTTTTTTAATACCACAGCTTGTTGTAGAGCTGGATCTCTTATTAGTTGAATAATTTTTAGCAACTTATTTTTGTTCCACTTCAAGAATACATCGCAGTCGGTTCTCCAATAACTTGTGAAGACCTTCCGGTGATTCCGCATAAATAACTAGCTGCTTACCAAGAGCAGCTTCAGTCACTGGTATGAAAGGTCTAGCAGTTTCTTCTGAAGTTTTCTGTAGTTCCAGAGGTTCCTGATTATCCTTCTTCTTAAATGTGGATCTTGTTGCAAAACCTCTATTCGTTTTGCGTCCGTTTTGTATAAGTATCAGTTAGATTAATTTTCAGAGCCAAAAACGTTTCTATTCTACGTCTGAACATGCGATTTTGATCTCGTTCTAGCTTATCAAATAAAAAGAAACTGTGTCTGCCATTACCAGCAATGCTCATCAAATTAATCTTTAATATATCCCCGCATTGCTCTCGTGATATATTTTGTATGCCAGAAAAAAATAAAAAATAATATGTATTTCACCTGATAAATTGATCCACGTTAAAAAAATCCTAGTGCCATATAGATTGCATTTCATTTTATGTTGCGCGATAATGAAAATTACGAATTTATTCTATCCATCTATACGTTGCTGAGCGGAACGTCATCGAAGACAGTTATTTTATGCTTGTTAGAATCTACCTCGGCAACTGGAATGAAATCTTCGGGTTGTTTAATGATAGAAATATCATCACCAACGCGTACTTAATTTTTTTAGTTTTTCGTTGTAAACTCCAAGCATCACGTATTTATCATGCTGTGAATTGATCGTGTAGATATAAACTCAATACTATTTAAATATGTCGTTAAGTAACAGATTCATCCGAATGTATTTTTGCCAGATCCAGTTTTTTCTACTATAAGATAATGACGATATGGGAAGTCGAGGATTTGTTGATGTTTGATTAACCGCTCCGTGTCAAAGTTGATTATGCGTATTCTATACTATGTGTACATAACATTTAATGTTGATGTAAAAATAAGAATGAGCTATTACAAACAATTTGGTACGTGAGTTGACAGCTGAACAGAAGATAAAACAGCAACTTCAACCATCAACAAACTATCTCAAAAACTATGGAGATACAATGACAGGTAATTTAAAAATATCATGTCAGCGAGTGCTAGACTTTGAACCAACATATCCTCTGTCAACGTAGCAGTAAGATTTGCACAACTCAAAACATTCGAAAATAGTAAGTTATCTTTGAGTGTCGGAACAATAACTGGCGCGTTAGATATGGGCGTTAATAAAATTATATCATTGTATAACACAAACGCCACGTCGGATCTTACAAATAAATCTTATGTTGACTGGAGATCAATTACTGCAACAAAAATTGATTTTGCTATTTTAAATACAATTGCTAATGCACTTTATGTTAGGCAAACTGGTGACACAATTACAGGCGCGATCGATATGGTTGCTAATAAGACAACGTCTACGTATGCACTTGTTTCTACATCTGATGTTGTGAATAAACGGTACGTAGACTCAATTGATGCAGCTATTGGAGGCAGAAGACAAGCTAAAAATAGTGTCTATTACATTCCACATATCGTTGATGCTATAAATAATCATTAGGTTTTTATTGCATCAGTGTCAAATAATTTTCCAGAAAAATCCAAGGACTGCGTTTGCATTTAACATCCCATTATCTGGCATTTTAAAGTGGACCAGAAACAGAGAAACAGAGAAATAAGCACAATAAAGTGTCAAGAGGCTGTAGCAATATGGAAATTTCAGGTTGGATAAATATTAATGCCTGACGTATTCATAACTGAAAATTAAAAGGATCGAACGATGATTCGAAATGGAATATTCTGTATAATAGGACTAGTTATGTTGATATGTCTTGTCAATTTACACTTGCTCCTGCATTTGCCACAGACAGGTACTCGTATTTCAGGATCTATGTTGTCAGTGCAGAAAGTCCTTACCCAGGTTTGACTGTTTCAGATATATACACTTGGCGATTTAATGTGATTGTCGCATATAATGTATGTTGATCCTTACAGCGCTTTTCTAAACCCTAAAACGGATATCCAAATACATAATGTTGATCATGTAGACCCATAGAGTGCCGTGGTCGCAAGAACAACAAATATAATTGCTCGAATTAAAATATCAATTTAAATAGACCCGGTTTAAATGAGAACAGTAAAACTTTTGTTGAAGTTGCAGGTATGAGAGGCGTGAAGTCAAGTATGCGTTCAAAGACTTTAATATAATTACTGGATATTGTCTTGTAAGTGGCTGTTAGGAACAAAGATTAAATGTTGAGTCCTTGTTGATTAATACATTCACTGAGCTAAATTAAGAAAATATTTATAAAAAGTAAAAAATGTCATGGCAGTAAAAAGCCAGAGCAAATGCGAATGAACAACAAAATATCATGAGCTTCATAAGCTTGCTGAGACAAGAAAACATAAGGTTTAAAAAAAGTCGTAAGCTCACTTAATCAGTTGTTACACATTGAATATTTGATATCGATATGATGCCGAACAGATTTGTAAAATGTTGAAAACGATATTCAATACATTTTTATCTGAATTTTAAAAATAAGGATAGTAAAGTTTGTTACAAATATGAAATGTGGAAGATATTACAGTAGAGGATACTATTTTAAAGGTGAAACAATTCTTTTCCGAGGTAAGAATATGGCCATTATTCTTTACAATGAAAAGTACAGCACGTATTTCAAGAACAGAATTAAGAGTAAAGTTGTCTCTGGTTCGCGAAGTATATCCTGATTATTTTAGTAAGCTTGCTTTGGTTACCGATTCGCTTTCTGTTGTTATTGATACTCTTTACAATCCGATATCACAAGACAGGTACATAAAGACCACAGCTGGTGAGGAACTAAAAAAATGTGATGTTGAAAAATCAATAGCCTCATTTGGAAATTTTATCAAAATGCTAAAACGTGGCTTACTTATTAGTGAGAAAATTAACTTGTACTTGTTTTGTCATGATGATGATAGTTATATAATAGCAAACACAAAGACTTTAAAAATACATAGGCACGTGGCTGTGTATAATTTTGTCTGAAGGTTAGGTATAGTAAAATTTGGTGTGCAATGTAAAATAAAACTCAGAGCAGTCTTGATAAGTGAGTGTTTCTCAGACAATCCTATTTTGTCTGACGAAGATGATGATTCAATGACAGGTCCTCTCTTTTTAAATCGATAATTAAAAAGATTTTGTAGCCTCAACAAAGTTGTTTTACTTTTTGTTTATACGAACGTATGGGGGTCTGGGTGGGGGGACGAATATTACTGTCGTCTTAATACAAAATAGGGTTTCTACTCGGATACCCCCTTTATCAAGACTACTATAAAACTACTCTTGTGATAGAATTATTTAGGATTTAATTTAGAATATTGTAAGTGCCTTTAACAATTTTCACTTTGTATTTGAGGGAAATACATTTTTTGTTTCATTTTTTTGCATTCAACTTGATGGTTTCGCTTTTTTTGTTACCTTTTATTGTCTTAAATTGCTTGCTTATTTTGTACTATTTTGTTCAATCTTCGTACATAGTTTTGCTATTGTTTTATAATTGTTCGCTTTTAATTCTTTCTTCTTCTTCTTTGAAATATTATTATTATTATTATTATTATTATTATTATTATTATTATTATTATTTTCTTATTATTATTCGCAGAACTTGTCTCTTAAATTCATCAAGAATGCAGTGCAGCTCATTCTATTCCAATGTTGAAGAGAAAATAGGAAATGTATTTTCTAGCTACGGTCGTCTGGTTGCCAGACATCCATGGAAATTCATAATAGTGAGCGTGTTGGTGAATTGTCTTCTTGGAATAGGCTTAATATCTATACATATCGAAATGGATTTGGCTACCTTATACACCCCTATTAACAGTGAAGCTACACAGGACAGTGCAAAGATCAAATCTTGGTTTGGCGATCCAACTACCTCAAATTTTGCCGGTGCACAACAATTGCCTAGTATTGGACGGAATGCCGAGGTGATAGTCAGGGCTAAACATGGAAACGTTTTAAATATTTCTGTTCTCGAGGAATTAGAAATTCTATTCAACTACATAAGCGAGATAGCCATTAATCATGATGGTTTTAGCAATACCTTTTCAAACGTTTGTGCCAGAAACAGTCTTGGTTGCGTAGTAGACGGTACTTTTTTCTTCTCAACTGAATTCAAAACAGCAGTATCCTATAAAAATGTAACCTACCCGTACTTTTACCACAAAACCTTTGGTCCAGTCTATTATGAAGGCTTGGTAGGTGCCTTATTATCAAACGGGTCTCATTTACTCTCTGCGCAAATGCTTCTTATGATATTTCATATTAGAACAGACATCAAGAAAGAAATAGTGATATCTTGGCAAAATGAATTTATTTCCAAGATGCAGACCTTTCAGTCGGATATACTCGACATAAGTTATGCACATTCTGATTCACTTGAAAAAGAGATAGACAAAAACGTAACAGGTGATATAACCTTATTTGTGGTCAACCTTGTCCTGATGATTGCATATGCCTATATTGCAACCACTACAGCACGATGTGATAGTGTAGGTCAAAGAGCCCATCTTGGTTGCTGCGGAGTCTTGGCAGCTGGAATGGCCATTGCTGCATCTTTTGGAATTGTCAGTGCCTCTGGAGTAAGCTTTGCGAACATTGTTGGAGTGGTGCCATTTCTAATGATAGGTAATATATCTTCGGTAATTGACAAAAGATTGGCGTAAGTTGCATATTGAAGTGAGAAGAAAACAAAACCTTTGCTTGCCTAAAATCTTATGACAAAGAAAACTGATTCATGGTAATCTAATCAGTAACTTTTTTCTTTACTTAAATATATGTTTCAAATCTGTCTTATTATCACCTTGTTAATGTTTAATGATGAGTACATATCGTAATGAGACATACACATCTGTCATATACGTTAATAATTCAGTGTCTTCTCTTTAATCACTGTCGCGATCATCACCGATCACTTTGTAAGAGTGAACTGAGATATACGCGCATAAACACATACTGGCACAAACAGATTTGGCTCTGCCTTACAGACCGCAATTTAAAACATGCACCAATTAGGATAAACTTCAGTACTAATACTACTGTCGCTGCAGTCATGAAATGAATTGTTTTGTTACACATATTTATAAACACAAACGATTTGAGCGTCATGAGCGATTTGAACATATGTTACCAAAAGGGAGTCATTAAACGGTTAAACCAACACTTATACCTGATATGCATATACAAAATAATATTCCCCAACTTTGCCATTTACAATAAGTGTTATATTACATTATTAAATTTAAAGGAAAGGTTATTGTATTTGTTTGTATTCTCTCTATGAAAGTTTTGAGTCTATATTTTGTAATGGAATAATCAGTTGAAAAAGAATTTGTGGTTCATTAAAGATTCTGTCTTGATGTAGGAATCGGCGTTGATGATATGTTTGTTTTGCTGTCTGGTCTTGCTGGAGCCTATGATAAAACATCTGTAGAAGAGAGGATCGCTGAGACATTGCGAACCAGTGGAGTGGCAATAACCATCACTTCTTTAACTGACCTCCTCGCTTTTGCTGCTGGTGCCTCCTCTGTTTTCCTAAGTGTCAGAAACTTCTGTATATACACAGGTATGGACGCGGCGTTTGCTTGCTGATAATCACAAATAAACTCAATGAATGTTTTAGTGAAAGTTCTAATAATATATTAATGCATTTACAATCTGAAATTATACTCCCTTTTGAACAAGACTAGACAATACAATATCGTTTTGTAAAACCATAATTCTTAATTGCAAAATGTTTGAAACGCATTAGTCAATGTCATTATACCTAAACAATAATTGCATATACATACAAACATGTATATTTTTCCTTTATATCCAATAGAGTCAACGATATTCAGTTTCTTAAAGTTAATAGAGTTTAAAACAAGCTTCGTCAGTCATGGTTAATATCTTTCAGGTGTAGCTGTGATATTTTGCTACATAAATCAGGTGACCTTCTTTGTGGCTTGTTTGACACTTCACGAAAGACGCATGGCAGAAAATAGACACTGTATGACTTGTATGCCCGTTCTAACTAAGGATGAAGCCATAAATGCTGGAAAAGACAGAAGCTACATCCTTTGTTGTGCTGGATCACCGTCAAAGTCACGAAGTGAAGCTGAGAGCCATCTAGACAAACTTCCCGGCTGGCTGGTTCCTAAAATCGTTCTTAAATTGCCATGCAAAATTATTATATTGTTTTTATTTGCAGGTTACCTTGCCGCATCAATTTATGGGGTAACAATTATGAAAGAGGGCCTAGAACTAAAATCTCTTGTGTCAGATTCTTCTTACTATCATAAACATAAGCACTGGCTTGACGATAATTTTCCTTCCCTCACTCCTGTTTCTTTTGTTATTAGTGAAAATGTTCCCTACTCTGATCAAAACACCCAACAGAAAATAACGTCTCTTCTTAAACATGCAAAATCGAATTCCCAGGTAAGGCAAAGTTTCGAAATTAATTGGGTCTCAGCATTTCAACAATCACCTTTTTATAACGATTCATCAGAGGCTGATTTTGTGAACAATTTAATAACTCAGTTTTTGACCCATACGTCATTCCAAATGTACAAGAATGATATAGTTATCGACTCTGGGCGTAAAGTAATTACAGCTTCTAGATTTTATGTCTTGTCAAATGAACTGAGATCTACACCAGAGCAAGCAGCACTTATGATAGATATGCGTGAAGCAGCAAAAACCTCATCTTTACCAACATTTGCTTTTTCTCCCGCTTTCATCTTCTTTGAGCAATATGTTGCCATTCTGCCTCAAACACTGCAAACGGTTGGAGTTGCCGTAGCAACTGTTTTCCTAGTGACATTTATGTTTATGCCACATCCCCTCCTTTTGTTGTATATCACTGCAACGGTGATAATGATCATGGTCGGGTTGTTCGGCTTTCTTCCATTTCTCGAGATGACTCTTAGTTCTTTAACCATGATACATATCATCATGAGTGTTGGATTTTCGGTTGATTTCACCGCTCATATATGTCATGGGTTTATGATCACAAGCGGGCGCACTCGAGATGAGAAAGTTGAACAAGCAATAATAAGATCTGGTGGTCCCGTGTTCCATGGTTTCGCATCCTCATTTTTTGGCATTGCGGTTCTTATAGGCGCTTCCTCTGATATATTTTTTTCTTTTTTCAAAGTTATGGTTCTTGTCATTGTCTTAGGTATAACACACGCTCTTTTATTACTACCAGTAGTCCTTTCTTTCATTGGTCCTTTCAGAGCAGGGAGTAAAAGCAATGCTCCGATGAAGACTGAAACTTACCAATCGCAAACATCACCATCTAGCACTACCATAGCAACAATTGATGAGGAAGGAATAAATTACGAGACGCTGAAAGATCTATACGTTCAAAATTGGAACAGTTTGCCTCCATCCAATTAATTGATATCATATATTTATGAATATCTTTATATTTAGTTTGCTTCCGTGTAATCTGGAATAAAAAGGAGGTTTCCCTTTGTTATCATATTACTCATGGTTTACATTAAGTGTCGTGTTTGTTTTATTATCTAGATAATATCATGTAACACGAGTGTATATACAAATCATTCATCTTATTATAAAACTGACAATATGCTTGTTCATTCTAAAATAACAAATATATTTGTCGTTGGTAATGGACATTATAATCTAATTTATCTTACATGATAAACAAAACCTTCTTCAGCATAAAAAGTACATATAAATTTCAAACAAAAAGAAAACAGCCATTAGAGTATTGGATTTACTTTTAATGACACAATTTTACCATTTTAAAGACTAGCACGTTTAAAACCGCAAATTGGACACAGCGACAGCTAACAGAATCAAACATTGCATTTTATGCGAATGAGGTACTCGACGTTCATTAGTTTTTGTTTAGCTACTTTGTGCTTGGAAGATTGACATAGCAACGCATTTGTTTAATCAAACCACCCATGTTTCCTTTTAGCACCCTACCTTTTGTAAACAAAATGGTGGACACAGAATTAGCTCGTCCGTCCAACTGTCACACTTGTATATGTGCTTGTTAACTTTAAAGAAGTTGGAGATTTTTCGTGAAACTTGACTTGATATACTTGTACATAATAGTTAGAAGTCACGTGGCAATCCAGATAGGAGTAATAATTATAATGGTCAAGTCATGGCAAAATATTTTACATTTTCCATTGCACCTCCTCTTCCAATCGGTATTCTCAGAGTTCTTGAAATTAAAGTAGGTTTCCAAGGTAGAGTTTCCAAGATAGCTAATCAATGTGTATGCAGTGTCATACTTTGGTGCATTTTATTCTGACATTTGTCAACCTGATTTTCTGAAAACTGTTGCTGCTTTAAGACAAAATAAAAACATACACTAACAACAAACCAATCCCACGCTATTGATAAGTTAGAGAATGTTATAATACTCATTAAGAATTTACTTCTTCAGTTATTCATTTAAATTTAAATTAACCAAAGTCGACGCCATGTGGCCAGAAACCTCAGGTTTTTACTAGCATCGTGTTACCATCAATGCAGTCAAAATTAGGTAAATGGAAAGAATCCAGTTGAGTATTTGTTATGTCTGATGTCCAATGTATTTAATAACCATTCATCCTCATGCGACCAAAATATTTTAAATTATAAACGACAGTAAATTCCGACAAAGCGTACATTACACTGACACTAACGTTCGAAATTAAATATCATATAGTATCACGTACAGGCTTGATAACGATGATATTGTTTTCATTTTTTTAACATTTCGAATGTCATCGTGACTGAAATGTACATGTGCGTCTAAATGTATGATAAGTCTGGAATACACGTTAATTAGGCCCCACTCCCGTCTACCCCAACCCGCTTATATGTTCCCGGAGTGGCAAATGGGAGTATTTACTTTATAAATGATTCCGTTATACTTCAGGTGTATAATCATATCAGTCAATGCAAGACTTAAGGTCTGTGATAATTCGACTGGCATTTTAATATGTCTGTCTGTTTCACTGTATGTATGTATGTATGTATGTATGTATGTATGTATGTATGTATGTATTTAAGTCTATTTATCCATTTGTATCCACACGTATCGTTATATTTTGCATTTTGAAATGTTTATTTTAACCTTGAAGGCACCATATTTATGTCATTTCAGTTACAGTGTAAATCTAAAAACAATTTCAATGTTAAATCAAATACTATTTTGTCAAATGAGTTATAATGTATATCATACGTTGCAAAGACTCTGTACAACATCTTTATATAAATATAGAATAATTTCTTGGATTCCTCTTACATCAGAAACAAGATTTTACAGTATATCCTCTCTACTATGGTTTTAAAATATTATATGAAAACCTGTATGACATAATTTAAATAATTTATTTTACTTGATAATAATTGTGGAATGATATATGACACAACTATTAATTAATTAAAACCATTCACCTTGTGAATTTGCTTCGTGTATGTAGACTCGTAAGTATATATAATAGGAATCAGTTTTTCGTCATTATAAAATGCTTGCTGTTACTACCCTTGCTCTCAATCTCATGAAAATCGAATCGCCAATCAAAATACAGCTTTCATGTTTCTGAGAGTGAGAAACTTCACTCAAATCATATCTTTCTTACATGAAATGCAACCTTTAGATATGTTAGTGCTTTGTCCTAACGGATTTCATGACTTGCATCCCTTATTAAGTGATGCCAACTAACGAATAGTGTGTAACAGCGCTTCAGTGTACTTGGTCCAAAAATAGTGGCGGCAATATACTGCAGAAGGATATTTTGTATGTTCAACATGGAAAGTATGCTTACGTACAATGGAAGACATTACTGGTGTATTCGAGTGAAGGGTATTTTTGTAAACACGGACGACAATGGAAAACTGCCAAATTATGAGTCCATCCACATTTCGCGATCTCTTGTCTTGATCACGTGGGAACAGTGTTCAAACTTGAAAAAATTAGTTTTGATTGAATGCTGACCCGAAGCACAGAAATCGATCCACCATTGTGTAGGTAGGGATAACATATTGGACCTTTGGTTAGCGAAGATGGTAATATTCGTGTCCATCAGAATACTGAGCAATGAGTTTGTGTGTCTCATAACTTTGCACCTTCTAATTTAGAGAAATGTATTGTCATGATTTTAATAAACTTGATGCTTTTCTTTGGTTCTGTTACATAATTTGATTCTTAGAGTCGTATCTATCTATTTATCTATCTGTCTGACTGTTTGTCTGTCTGTCTCTCTATCTATCTATATATCTATCTGTCTATCCATCTATCTCTTAATCTATCTCTCTCTGTCTCTATGTCTGTCTATCTGTGCAACTGGGGAGGTCAAATTGGTCAGTGTAAAGTCTAACTACAGAATCATAATGCAGCTGTTAATTGACCACTTTTTTGACACTAACTACCTAGCTACCAGTTTAGAACAATAATATTGCGATCAATTATTTTCGTATGGACATTTTATGATGACATCAAAATAAGAGCACTACTCAACAATTAAGAAGAAAACAAATTCAGTGTCACTACTTTAGTATTAAATCTTATAACAACAATTAATATTTGTTGAAGATCGGTAAAAGCACCTATATGTTCACGTTGACATACACTCTCGTGTATAACAAGACTAATTTCTAATCAAAAGTACAGGGGTTGAAAAATCTCTGACATTCCTTGGACCAGTCAGACATGTACTGAAACTATAAAGTAGACTCTTGCTTTTCACATGGTAGGCTATAAATGGCTGTCTGTATAACTGGTGGAGAAAACACACTGGAAGAATCACGGACCCACCAGAAGGTACTGGCTAACATTTTCACATACTTACATAGGCCGAACCTAAGACTCGAACCGAAGCGGATAGAGATGCTATAGGCAAATGCAAGTGCTTTAGACCACTAGGACATAGTAGAGAATAGACTCCTACTCAACCAGATATGCATGAATATAAAAGCTGACGTGGTTAGGGAATCAAATTATGTTCACAACGTTATTGTTCTGTATATATTATATGACCACTAACTGACCATTTCTATGTAATTTCGTAATGAGGGAGAATCAATTATATGTCCTTGGTAAAAATAAATTGAAAACATGTAGTGATGCACTTTAAGTAAATAAAGTCGGCAATATCCTTGACAGAAAATCAGTGTCATTGGAAAGAAGCCCTGGTCATCCTTGTGTAATGATATGTGTGCTTGATTAGAAAATTCACTTGACCGCTGGAATTGTTCACTTGACATTTCAAGTTACGCAAGTAAATCATTTGACAAATTGTTCCATTAGTGTTTTAAATCAAGTCTTAGAATATACTACTTTCAAGAGATATTTAAGCCATTTCGAGAGACATTTAATAGAAATCCATCTAAAACAGATCACCTGAGTGGCTTAATGTGACCCACTGATATACCATCGAGGTGCTAAATTATTATTATTGTCCTGTACGCGTAGAATCTCACGACAATTTGTTTTAGGCAAAATAACAGATCAGTCAGCCTATCGAATCACGTGTCAGGAACTGAACATTTGAATCTCGTATCGTAATAACGTACATGTTTTATACCAGTAAATAAAGCCTCTTGAGAACATATTCATGTAAAATTAAATTCACTCTAAATGATGACAATATATTTAGTATAAACTCTATCCTTATTAACTTTAAATGACATTTGCTAGAGGTAAATGAAATAAAACAATATGTAACAAAATATCAAATAGTTACTTTTCATGGATATAAATTTTAAGGTTCGACTCTGAGATGGAATTTTGACTACTGATGAATGTGGATGTAAACACGTAAAATCGACTTTTAGAATAAACAGTCTCCCAATGACCCCTATTCATAATTATTTATCGACTAATTGACATGCTATTGCAAAATTTTAAATATTTAAGATCACCCATTCAAATCAGCTTGTCGTAGAAAGATGGTCTACGTAAACCATGCCTAGAGGTGTGTCTCATTTACGCTCTGATATGTTAATTGAACAGCGTGATTGAAAATTGGCTATAGGTCAATTTCAATAAACGTACTAAATTTCAGTGTTTTTCTATTCCTTCCAATGTACCTTCGAAAGATGGCGCATAATCATATTGATATACTGTATATTTGTAATCGCACTAACACCTATATACGCATCTTTGGAAAGTCTGTTGTCGATCAACATTCCAATCAGAAATTTCAAAGTCTTATGTATCATGCTCTTATAATGATCAGATTCCCATAATCTATACAAAAGGATTTATAAATAACTAAAATCGATAAACATTAGTTATACAATGTTCAATAAAAACGCAAGTGAGACAACTTCACATAGCACTAACTTGTAGATTTGAAAGGTCTCACATAACTATTTTCATTAATCATGTGTTATCATGAACAATATTCCAATGAAAAATCATAACCGTTATCGATGACAATAGGCATATACTATGCAATAGAAGTGTAAGGGAGGCAACTAGACAAATTACAGACCTCACACAACTGTCTGACTTCACAGTCAATATATACAATAGTTAAATTAAGAATGTAAAATCCAGTTAAAGGGTCTTCGACTGTTTAAACTAAAAACCTCAATCCAAAGCATTGCAACTAGATATTGCGTCCATGTTTACCCGTGTAGACACCATTGGGTGAGATTATCTCAATGATAACGCACAACCGACGGGATTCTCAACCATGTTAACCAGTTAATGCATGCTCTTGTGCAGCAAATATAACTCACCTAGCTTGCTGTAATAGCCACGCGTGATGTGAAGGACACAAGCATGCCAAGGGGAAGCGACCATATTGGTGTCGCCAGAGACAGGCGAAGGGGATGTGCTCGCAAAACCTGCCGTAACGGCCGATATCCATAAAGAATACAAACCACTGGTGGAAGAGTACCAGTGCAAACATGCGATGGATGCAAATACGATAGACATTGATGACTTGGACCACCCAGAACCTAAGCTAACCCGCAAGCAACTACACAGCAAACACCACGTTTTCATAACGTTGCTTATAATGATGATGATAACTCTCACAATGAAAAGAACATGGATAGCAACAATAACAACAGCAATAATAATTTCAAGTTCCACAGAGTTCCTGAATTTACACCAGCAGTAGAAAGTTCGGTCCTAATATACAAACATTCATGTAAGTAACTCTACACTCTCTACCGGTATCTATAAGCTGAGCAAATGGTATATGTATATATATATGAATGAGCTAATTTCAATAGTAATCTAAATTTTCTGAACGTACATATATCTGGTAGATTCATTAATGCCCAATTATAATGTATATAATGTATATGGAAACAAACAATATGGTTAGAGTCTGAGGATAATCCTTGTAACTGACGCAATTTATACCATTACCGAGATAAAATGGCAGAATAGATTCTTACAAAGGTGACGTGCGTATCGGTATTTGTAAGTAATAGGAGAATATTTAAACGGCATTAAGATGAAAACAAACCATTTTGCTCTGCACATTAAACACTATGCACCTCTTAAGAACTAGATTTTAAAATAATGATATTATGTCAATATCGCATATCTTGACTTTATTACCTTTCCGTTTGACACGTAAAGCAACGAATCTTGTTAAGAAGTGTCATAGCAAAAAGAGACAGCAGCCAACGCATAGATAGACTTCTTTGTCATGGATTTAGTTCTCGCCTTTCAAGTGGCTTGTTTGCTACATTCACTAATAAAATTATTGACTGTGTCACACTGATGCATGTTATATGCAATGAAAACATGTATTTTCCTTGTTCACTTCATTCCAATGACAATGACATTGCACACTAGCTTTCACCCTGGTGATCATGACAATGGACACTTGCTTTCACCCTGGTGACCATGACATTGTATACTGGCTTTCATCTCGTTGACCTTAAACATTTACATTTCCTTTCAACCGGTTGAAGATAACATTGTACACTTGCTTTCAACCTGAAGATAATGACCTTGTAGAGTTGCTTTGACCCTGTTGACCATAAACATTTACACTTGCTTTCATTCTGATGACCATCCTATTGTACACTTGCATTCTCCTTGATGAATATGACATTGTACACTTGCTTTCAACCTGGTGAACATGACATTGTACACTTGCTTTCAACCTGGTGAACATGATCTTGTACACTTGTTTTCGCAATAATGTACATGACCTTGTACATATGCTTTCAACCTGATGAACATGGCTTTGTAGACTTGCTGTCACCCTGGTGACCATAACCATTTACATTTGCTTTCGCCATGATGTCTATGACCGTTTACTGTTGCATTCAACCTAATGAACATGACATTATACACTCACTTTCAATCTGATAAACATGACCTTGTACACCTGATTTCACCCTATTAAAGTCTTTGTAAGATGTCTTTATTATGAAATTGTATTACCTCAGTATGGTAGGCGGAAGTAGAAAGTCACTGCGTTTCCTTGTTTTAATTATGAATTACAGATTTGGGTCCCAGGTTCATAGAGCATCGCTGCCTTAGCAACTAAATGAGTAAAGTAACCTTCGATGCAATGTTGGTTGAAGCCACATATGAAATTAAATCGACTGTCTCTTGTTGATTAAATTAGTTGAATTAACAATAATAGGGAATTTAAAATTGCAATAACATTATCATTCATAAAATCTGAAAGCAAATGTGTCCTCTTTATCATACATACAAGAGAGGTTTCCTAAGATTTCTAAACACGGAAAATCGTGTTTGTAATATTGAATGAACGGTTTATCAAATCCACTATCCCTTCTATTTTTGTCCGTTTATATGCTATATCATTAGGAACTCGCACAAAGCTGGTCAAAATAAAATGATTTGTTTGGTCGATAAATAAGCCTTGTTTTCGGCACGGTTCATACATCAAATAAACGTTTAATCCGATTTGCATGTGCTATTTTCTTTTATTTTAAGATGTATTAATGTATTACCAAAAGAAATGAAAATAAAACGTATACTAACAGGCAAATAGACGATATGCCAACTGTTATTTCAGTTTCTTGTAAAGATTGATTGATAGATTGATTGTATTTTAACGGCGCATCAGCACTGTTGGGTTATTTAGCGCCAAACAAAATGTTATATGTATAATCTTTTAAACTTATTAAAAGTCTCATATCGACCAGCGATATCAAAACCAAATAGTTGAAATTAAAACGATAACATGGCAACGGTGAAAAATAAAGCTTACCGATCGACTGGGATGTAAATGGTGTATGCTAATGAAGAGTAAAGAAAAGGTATGTTAATAAAGAGTGATGAAAATGTATTGAAAAAGGAACGGTATGTATATTGCATACAACTGCACAAGGTGATAAAAGCTGTGGAAGAAGGAAGGGTTTGTCTCAGACTTTTTTCCTTCGTGTAGTGTAAAAAGTACTTTTGGTTGTTTAAGTAGCCATTGTGGTGTTTCGAAGATGGACATTTTCAGAATTTTAGAAAGATCTATTTGGTGGTTCGTTCGCTTCAGCTAGAAGGCTTTCAGATGGGGATGTCTTAAATGCTCCCAAAGGGGGTCATTCCCTGATGAAGAATTGGATCAAGCAGTTTCAAATATGACATTCTGGCTGAACCATACACATCGCAACCATAGTCCAGTTTGGAACGAATACACGTTCTATATAAACTGAATATGACTTTTCTATCAGCACCCCAGTCAGTGTGCGTTACTACTTTAAGTAGATTTATATAATCATAAATATATGATTGTGTTTTGGATTGTATAACATCAGTGCAGGATAAGCCAAGTGTCACACGCGACTATTGTGACCTTCTATTTCGAGAAAGGTGCAAACGAAATACTTATGATTTACATTCTCATTTGAACATGTCTTTCACAGTAATCAAGATAAAACAAAATAAATATTCCTTGCAAGACATGCATGCACCAATTCGATCCGTGATTGACAGTGTGATGCAAACAAGCCGTTTTGTACTAATCGACCTAACTGCATGTACAGATTCGTTTTGAGTGCATACCACTGTCTTTTAAAACTCACGTTCCAATTATTGTTTCAGAAGGGTAAATTAATTATAGATCCATTTTCGTCCTATTTTGTCATATACTTCTGTCCAATGCAAACATTCTAATAGCTAATATTAATGGAAGCAAATTAACTACACTAATGTTTCTTACCTCTAGTTATAGTAGTCTCACTCGTCGCAGCTCACTTTAACATGGTCATTTCATGAAAAACAATCTCATTCATCATTTGCACTAAACTTTTATCGGTATCGAAAACATATTTTTAAACTAAAAAATAAGCTAATTGTTCCAAATGTGCATTTGCACAATAAATAATGCATAAAACCCTAATCATACAGTTTCTTTACTTAGAATGAAACATGTTGTAGCTATACTGCTTAAGGGAAAGAGACAAAGAAAAATAATTCAACAGCAAAAGAAAATATTGCGAGTGATGTAGAATAGAAAAGAACATCTGAATGAAGAATAAAGTGGACCAAAGGTTATATTTATGTGGTTATCTAATTATAAACCAGCGGAGGCAGTTCAAGATAGCTTGACAATGTGCAGAACATATATATATAATACAACAGTATGCAGAATTTACACCAAAGAATCACAATCTTTACAAAGGTAAGACTTGTAAAGAAGCAGAAGGTGAAATATAAATAGAGGTATTAATAGTACTAGTAGCAGTAGTCGAAATATTAATGGTAGTAGTTGTAGTAGATCTTGTTTTTCATTACTATTGTTGATGGTGTTATAATCGTTCTGGTATTATAAGATTAAATAGTTACTTTTCCTGATGCTTCGCAGAATAGTGATAGTAGTCGTAGCAGTAGTAGTAGTAGTAGTAAAAGAAGAGGAGAAAGACGAAAATAATAAGCTACAGAATAATATGAAGATCTTTTAGAAATATTTCTAAGATATTGAGAGATATTTCGTTATGAATAATCACAATGAGTCGGATGAGAGAAGTGAATCCAGCAAAAGTCTTCTACTTATTCTTGCTTAATATCATGTACTGGTTATTGTTTTATGATCATTTCATGTTAATAAAAGTACACTGTAATGCTTTATTTTACTTGCCAAGTGGCAAATTTATGAACAACAACGAAGTTAGCTGGTCCATTCGAGGATTTGATAGTAAGTATCATATATTTATCAGAGCAACGTGCCAACATGGCGAAATTTGTGATGCAATAAATGTTATACTATACCGGATATCAAACTAACGCTAACCCATACATTATGATGTTTATGCGGAAAAAATATGATCATAAGATCCAAACTCGTCTCGGCAGCTAATTTATGTCGATGTAAAAAAATAAAGCATTGGACGTCGGTCAATGTCCACAAATTCAATTCCAGCTATAGTAAATATCGTTTACGCATCAGAATTGACGAAGTTGTGTTGAATAAATGTATGAAGAATAAACCTTTTCAAAATAAGATTACTTCTGTAACTAAATCAGTATTCGGTTACAAATTCGAAATCAGAGACTTTATTATACATTCAAGAGCTTGAACTGAATTCGATACTGTCATTTTACTGGATAATTTGCTATTGAACAGCAAAGTTTCTAGCATAATATCAGCCTTTTACGAACATAAAAATATAATTTCTTATGTTTACAGCCGTGGATAAGATTATACAGCTTACCAATAATAATAATAATAATAATAATAATGATAATAATAATAATAATAATAATAATTACTATTGTTATTAATAATTATTATTGTTATTATTATGAATTATTCTTATTGTTATGAATTATTATTATTATTTTGTATTAACTTTAGTTATATCTTAGCTAGAATGATAGTGGTACATATATCTTCAAAAAATTAGGAAGCAAAATGAGATTAAAGAAATTTTAACCCTCTCTGAATTTGATAGATCTTAAGCTAAGCATTAGTTCTGCTGAATTCATTAATGCCATAAGCGTAATATCTACAGAATATTGAAATATTTCACCATTAAGTAACATCTTATTTGTCGTACGACCATTCCACGATAAAGTCCAAAACACTTGGGTAAATTGAGAGAACATTGGTAAGATGTCAACGATCGGTAAATTCGAAAGGCGTAAACCACGTGGAGTCCTTTCTGGTAAATATCACCACTTTTTCCTAATGTGTTTATTACGAGTACCAACAATTTGGTGTACTTTGAAAGGTTTAATTATTTATTATTTGTAATAACCACATTACAGTCTATAAAAATTGCAAATACAAAATTTTAAAAGCAGTACTCTTTTATATATATATACGGTTGAGACTGTACAATTATTGGCTTACATCTCGTAGGTTATTTATATTTATATATGCTTTTTACTACCTACTGCAAGCATTTCTTTAATTCAAATATGGTATTCTATTAGTGTGCAACATATTGTACGCTACAGATCTACATTTATTGCTTCTTATGTATGTCTGACATACCTTGTGCACCCTGATAAAAATAATGTAGTAAATTAGTTTTATAAATATATTGCATCAGAAACATCAGTTTTGCATATATGTTGTTAAATACAGCTTGATGGGGCGGTAAGGAGGAGTAACTGGAAAAAATTTGCACTTGGAATTATTGTACATCACTATAAGTCGATGAATTGTTCTGTGATTTGTTTTCTTTTTCCAGATGGTTACGATATGGGTTAAACCAATACATGTATTAACGTTGATCAAAATAGAATACTTTGTGTCGCTTGCACGATATAACAAAATTAAGAGAAAAATCACAATGAATATTATTCCTACAGTTTGTTCTTCATCATGCTCCCCTTATCCTCACCGTAAATTTTATTCCAGGAAAATAGTTTCATTGATGATCACAGAAGATGAGGATAGCAATTCTCTTTGGGGAATTATCTTATTCAGATACTTCTTTTAGTAACAGTAGAAGAGGATTCCACATTAAGAAAAGGAAAAGAATAGACAATGAGAATATATATCATTTAAAGTTGCCATGGGTTGGGGAAGATGTGACCGAATAAGGACGTACTTTTACTGTCAGTTGCCAAACGCTGATAACTATAGTTTATGATTGCTGCATTAGAATAAAGGTACTTCTGAGTACATGTTGTCGCCCATAAAATATCATGACAGATTTATGAAAAACTAGGAAGTTAACCTCTTTGCTTTCTGACTGACGTTAGCCTGAGTAAGAATTCTCCATTCAAAACAAAGTCGAAAAACGTATTAATCATATCAAACAATAATTTGCGTGCAGAAATATTATTAAACGTCACCTTGCGTTAAATGTCATTGATCATATCTTCATTGGATGATACAATCCGAAAGGGAAAATGAGGCTTCACGAACTTTACATGGTTGTATATCTTCAGTCTCAAATGCTGGTTTCCTGAAATGTGACCGAGCCATTTCATAACTGAAAAGCGTTGGCACTGCTTTACAACGTAATTGCTTACCAGCGTGACGATTGGCAACATTAACGGTTTCCTGCCATTTCTTAACCGTGCATAAGTATTCTTACTTCACCTCCTGCCTGCAATTTCAAAAGTATACACCATTGTTTAAGTAACAAAGATAGATATTAACATTTTTGGATACCTAACCATTATTATTACATGGTTTTATACCAAAACAACAAAAGCAAAACTTATCTATGTAACAAAGAGAATTATGATTCAAATGGAGCAATGAATAATCTTTAAAGGTATATTCTTTGCTAATGGATGATTATTCAAGCTTGTCTATGTATGTATGTATGTATGTATGTATGTATGTATGTATGTATGTATGTATGTATGTATGTATGTATGACTATATGTATGAATGTAAATATGCATACTTGTTTGTGATTGCGTTTGTTTATGTATGTATATATATACAGTTTAACGTAGTTAAACAGAACAATAGAAGTATTTCGGCTCTATGTAGATTGCTAGTGAAATTTTCGATGCCATTTCACGATTAGGCAATTCTGCCTAAGTAAGGCATGCAATAATATGCGGACAGTACTAGAAGTTCATCGTGGACATTATCTTCTGTCTGTAATGGATGCAAATAAAAAAATCCTTTCGTAGTTTGGGGGTGGTGGTAATGTGGAAGCATTTTGGTCACTACGAGTGTCTATTTTCCACATGTTCGGTCCATCTTGGATTGAGTTATTATAGGTGTCAATGAAACTAAATAGGTGAAACATACGTTGCATAACATTCAAGATTCATCAAAGTACAAATTGTTTTTGTTCTTTTTTAAATCCAGGATCGAGGAAATGATGATATCAGTAGAGTAATGAGAGATTTTCACAATGTATATTCAAAGTCCCTTGAAATAATCGTCAATTATATAGAAAGATGGCTGCGAAATAATTCATTATGTCTAGTGGATATATATGGCCTAGATTAAACTTCTAAATGCTAAAAATAAAATTGACCTGAGAAGAAATGCTGCAAGTTCCAAAATATTATATTAAACATAAAATTTTCACAAACATTGGTACTAAAATCCCCGTTCCAATTAATGGGAATTTAGTCGAGACTAACACCAATTCCAGAATATTGTAATAACATGGCATAAACTAAAAGCAGAGCTGACGTTTTCAAATTGCCAAGGAATTTTAATGGAATCAGAAATATTATGTCCAAGGTATGACCTAAACTAAAAGTTATAATACACCTTACCGGACCAAAAATATATCAAAACATGATACGAAAAACTCTCCAACATCAAACTTGGTACTAAATTTGCAATGCTAATGAGAAAATTATCGAAATCCGAAAAACATTAAACAAAATTTTTGAAAATGTGAAAGCCATTTTATAATATTTATAAATGAGATACAAAGGAGTAGGTACTGTAAGAATAATGTCCAGTCCTTAATCAGATTAAGGTGAAACTTACATGGCTTAAAGATACCCCTCTCTCTCACTTCCTTATATATTTTAGTTTTAGAAAGGTATAGTTTAAGAAATAAAAACAACAACTAAATATTCAGTTCTCATCAAGCATATTGCCAATACATACACATCTTAAACTGTGCCTTTTGCATGCATTGTGCGTACTAGTTCATAATGGGGCTAATACAACTTGATTTTTTATTACAGTAATGTTTAAATGTTGTGTATATCGTATGATTTCCTCTTACGTATAAATTTGTTTTCATTTATGTTTAGCACTAATCCACTGTCAAAATCCTGACAAAGTGGCCCCAGAAAAGACAATTTATGAATTTCTTGCCAATGAAGTATATACACTGTATACATTAGTGTTAGATATGAAAAAAAGTTCAGGAGTTTTTATTAATGTAATTGTTATTCTTATAATTCAAACGTGTATTATTTTAATAAAGAGTAGGGTCGCTAATTAAGATCGCAGTAACAAAGGAAATTGCACAAGTGTATTATAATTTTTCTTCTCGTGATCTTATTTTTTGCCGATGGATCTCCAGAACGAACGGAATGAATGGTAACATAGCGCACTGCCCTCCCACCTCGTCATTTTATCATCGACACCATTACCATGACGTAAGCTCTATTGCATTGTAGAAACGCTATTGTGCATTATTATAAACATTTGAACTCCATGAGTAGCAAAAATGTATATACATTCAGCCGTGCATTTGCATGCCCTCAACACACACACACACACACACACACACAGTGAGACACATACACACTATATATATATATATATATATATATATATATATATATATATATATATATATATATATATATATAAAGAACAAGTCCAGAGATCGCAGTATTTTTCAAGGACGCTATTTACTCAAGGATAAATAGAAATCTGTACCAGAGGTTAAGCCCACAATCATTATGTTCTTTTATTATTTTGAATCAAAAAATGGTACTGCTATGGTCGATTATCTCGCGCGGTTATGACGATCTCTCTGTAATTATACAACAAACATATGCCTTTTTAAGTTATTACGAGCATTGATTGCGTTTGATCTATATATAGCTTTTGACATATGTTTTTGCCATCATTAATATTATTATCAATAATAAGACATGCTTACTAATTTTGAGTTATTTCACAGTAGGGTTAACGGATGTTTTTTTTCTTATAGAAGAATTAAGGTATTTCCCAGTTGATGCGACAGGTTTCATGAATAGGTATTTTGAAATATTTGACTGAGTAGTAAGAGCTGTCACGTGTGGTATATTGCGACGGTGTTCATAAAAGAGAACTGAGCAATCAAATATATTCCTACTTTGGTTTCAGATTCCAAGTTAACATGTTGAAATCAGTCTATAGATGTGTTCAGTGTTGTGTTTAGATACTTTGAAAGGTGGCGTTTCCTAGGATTTCTCATTGGAACGACAAAGTGTTCATCAGACTAGAATATTATTCTGGGACTGTTATGATATTTTCAACATGAATTATGGACAATACTTTTTTGACATAGACATTTGATGATCTGAAATTCATTTGGTTCTTTTAAGACTTGAATATTACTTGTTAATAATTGTTTTTGATTCAGTTCATAATACCGTTCCTTCCTCTTATAATTTCGTTTTGAGAATTAAATTATTTTTTGAACTTTACAAAACCTGTTGGCTTTACTCTCTCTCTCTCTCTCTCTGCGAGAGCACACACAAATATGCATGAATAATCATGGGGGAAAATTTGTACGAATCATTTTAGTAAACAGTAGAACGATTGGATGGATATTGGTTTCAATTATTTCTATAATATATCTGATACGAGAATTCAAGACAGAAACGAAAAGATAGTACGAGGGAAAAAATTATAAATCAATGAAGGAATAACGGTACTAATGGATGGAGGTAGAATAGTGTATATGATGGTTTAGCTTGCCAGGATTGGTTGATAATGAATGTAAGATTTTAGTAAAACTTAAGGTTATTGTACCTGTAACTGAAAAAAGCTCATGTTTCAAACACATGCATATCAAGAAGGTACTGCTGTTCATATGATTCTCTCCAACCAGAAGCTGCCATCAAGGATATGTCTATACTTATAAATGTAGGTTTGATCACGAGCGTTTAAAATACAAAATGTTCTTAAAGTTTTAACATCATGGTGTTTGAAAACGTTTCCCATTGACAATGAAGTAACGCCATGAATTCTGAAGACCAAATAAGATAAAACTTATTTATATAAATTTAAACATTCAGAAAATAACCCTCCACGTAAAGCTCCAACTGCTTATTTGACATTTAACCGTGATGAACTAGCAGCACATTACCTTTTCTCAACTCACCACTAGAAATCACATGACCTTTGCACCACTCACCACATGCAAGCAAATTGCCCTTACACCGCTCACATGACCCATTATACTCCACATCACTATAAAGCACATTACCTCTGAACCACTCACCACTAGCAAGCACTATAACTTTACACCACTCACCACTAGCCAACACATTACCTTTACACCACTCAAATACACTAGAAAGTTTAGTATAATATATAGCGTGATGCAGTGAGAGGTTCCATAAGGAATTATCAGTGATTTCGAAAACAATTATGTTCTCCCGTGAGTAAAAAGTACTTTGCATTACAAATAGATTAAATTTCGTAAGTAATGTCTTAAAGAGTCTGACACGATCGTTTACGTGAGGACGGTACACCGTGTCAGGTGATAAATGTACATTGGACATAGTTCCTATTGAACACACCCGTCGTAGGAGGTGACCTAGTACTGAGACCACTTTGTGCTGCAGTGAAAATGTCCGAATAAACAAGTATTTGTGAATGCAATCGTGTCGAAATTACTTAGGCAGCTCCACAAACGACACCGGTTACCATCGATACAGCTCCGACAATAATTCCCACAGATGCTTCCATGACGGTGGTCGTGGTCGTGATACTCACACTCAGACCAACACTTGCTGCCGCGGCATACCCACATTGAAATTATACATGCGTTTTTATTTTAGGATCAACGTGGTTATTGATTGACTTAATTTTCAGGTTAATGCTCTGCATTGATTTTTTTCAGGTCTTTAACACTGATGGTATTTTGTTCTGTTGGTAACTTTATTGCTAGTATAATTATTCGACAGGCCGACCTTGATCAGGCGCTATACTCTCAGGCACTACTTACCAATTGCCCTTTTTAGTGATTCAACTGTCAGTAATAGGAAATATATATTTGTGGAGTATTTAAATTTCTGGCAATCGTACGTTCTGGGGACTTTGCACCACGTTCATACAGAAGCAAACAAATTACGCCATTGAATAATGCCTGAAACGATAGTTCTCATCTTTGCCCAAGAACCGTGACACAGGCCAATGCATCCCTGCTGAATAATCGTTCATCGATGTAAAAACAATTCCTGAGTGTTTTCACATTTGGTGGCGCAGTCAACAATTGGACATTTTTCCTGTTCATGCGATGATTAGCCGGTAATAATATATCAAGGTGGTCCCAACGGTTAATTTCTCTTTGGCCCGTAATAAAATTATTCTTGACTGTAGAAGCAGACATTCAACATATAGGTGATGAATTCCGAATGAAGAAATAACGTTGTGGAATTTAAAAGCATGGTTTGGAACAGGTCACCAGTGATAATGACATTGATAATGATTTCGTTTTACTGGTAGTAATGTTAAATCTAATCGTAAACATAAACACCAAAGACGGTTATTACCGCATCAGTTGCATTATTTTACCCATGTATCTCAATTATTAAAGTCAGTCCTTATTAATCTTAAACACGGTTTATATGATTTAGCATTAGAATCTGACCTGAATAAAGAATCCTGAGGTTCATAAAAAATATTGCTGAAAATATTTAAGGTAGGAAACATTATTAGGTCTTTAAGTTTGTTCTTGCAGTCGAAATAAGTGAGTTTTGAGGGCAGTCTTGAATGGGATCACTGTGTCTTTGTGTCTAAGTTCAGTGAGCATTAATTCCACGTTGCTGGGCCCTGGTATGCAAAAGAACGCTGTCCATATGACTTTGTTTTCTTAGTGGAAATAATGAGTATACGATTGTCAGAAGAGGAGCGTAAGTATCTTGCTGGTGTATACACATTTGTGAGGTCGGATTGGTATGTCGGACTGGAGTCCGTCAGTGAAACGTAGCACAGAGAATAAATTTTGTGTTTGATTCTGGATCGAATGGATAGCCAAGGGACGTGTGCTCTGATTGTGGTACTCTAAGTATGATCAGAGCAGATGTGTGTTGAACTTTTTGAAGTTTCTGGAGTAGATATTGAGATGAACCAGACATAACTGAGTTACAATAGTCCAGTCTTGAAAGTACTAATGAACATACAAGTTTTGTAGTGGCATCAACTGAAAGATATTTGCGAATGGAGCTGATGCGTCTCAGCTCAAGATATGCAGCCTTGCATATGTTCATGACATGTTGTTGCAATGTGAGAGTACTGTCCATAGTAACACCTAGGTTTCGTACTGATTGTGTGAATTTAATGTTGGTGTTGCTGATATTTTTGCTTGCGGTTAAGGATGTGAATGAGAAAGTCTTTGTGTTGTGAACATAATGGCCTCAGTTTTATCATCATTCATCTGCAGCTTGTTACATGTCATCCCTGATTTAACATCAGAAATGCACCTCTCTACACCTTGGATGGTAGCATCAGCTTCAGGTGGGAGGCTATATTTGTGTATTTGGGTGTCATCAGCGTACAATTGGTGAGACACTGGATGATGATGTATGACACTTGAGAGCCGCTGAGTGTATAGAATGAATAGAACAGGTCCAAGAACAGACCCCTGTGGAACACCACAACATAGATCAACTGGGCTGGAGTGTATTCCATTTTCAGCCACAATTTGTGTCCTGTTGACCAAGTAGGACTTCAACCACAGTAAGGCTGTATCATGAATGCCAAATTCATGCTGGAGACGGTGAAGTAATATATCATGGTGTATTGTGTCAAATCCTGCAAACAAGTCAACATGGATGAGGGTGAGGACTGTAATCTTTCCACTATCCAAAGCAGAGAGAATGTAATTTACTACTTTTAGAAGAGTAGTTTCAGTACTGTGGCAAGGGCGATATGCAGATTGTACATTGCTAAAAAAGACTGTTTGATTTCAGATGAGATACAAGATGGGATAGAACAACCTTTTCTACGATTTTGATATGAATGGGACCTTAGCATGACTTAATTTCATATTGAAACATTGTCATCAACATCTCTGGATTCTCGAACTAGCAAAATTCAGTTTCTTTTCATAAGGTCTCCACTCATTTCAGCAGTATTCTTTGTATTGTTTGATACCGTATTTGTCAGACTTTAAGATAAATACAACCACTGTACCAGAGTCTCTGTTCTCTCCATCTTCACCGATGTGACTATATTTATGTATATTTAATTTTCATTCATTGTTACTTATTTTATTTTTTTGTATTTATTTTATTCATTATATGGTGTAGGTCAGTATGAATGTATCTTGCATCATACCTTGTTCAAAATCAAGTTCTTTGTAAACCTGACAAAATTGATTAATTGTTTTACTTATGTAACCATCCAATACATTGCTAATATAATTATAAGTGTGAGAAATTAATATTAAGATCATTATCAATTGTATAAAACATCTTATTTGGGTTATTGTAATTCCATATAAAAAATTTCAGACACTACATTTTGCATTTTGATTTTGGTAACATAATAATCTAGATTTTTTTTATTCCATTAAGAAATAGATTAATTTAAAAATTACTGATCGTGACCTGAGCTCAAGTAGTAGACTATATAACCTTGTTTACTGGGAACTTTATTCGTGCGTTAGATCTATCCGAATCAGTTTTATTATTGTTGTGTCCAGTATTTCATTTGGACCCGATTTAATTCTTCAAATTATTTGTTCACTGGAAATATAAAGAGCTCATAAAAATAATATACTTGGAAAGATACATTCATTGGGAATTAGAGTGAGTTCAAACCAGGACTTACGAATTTGTATTACTGTGATTCGACGAAAGTCTCTTAGTACAACACCATGACTCAGCTACCACAGCACATCAACATTTCAGAGTTATTTTGTTGGAATACCTTTAAAGTATATTTAAGACTTTTATTCATTAGGAGTAGTGTTATAAATTATATGATTATTTGGGATTTAATTCGCATTATCATAAGATCGTTTTACATTTTTACTTTGTGCTGTAGGGAAATAAATTATTTGTTGAATTTTTCAAGGCTTGATACTTGTCGATCTTTTCTATTGCTTATTTTCCCGTGATACATGTTAACTATCCACATTAAATGTTTAAAGTTTGCCAGTTCGATCTTCAAAACTTACAGTCTCACCCGGGTAGACATCAACAACAGCAGGGCTGGTAAACGCTGACCTGGCCAAGTAAAGGTTTGATCGCACGTAAATGTCAATCGGCATTGCATGTACTTCAATGTAAAGTCAATCAGTGTCTGCGGTTGAAGACGTGTATACAACGCTTTAACAAGATGGCCACATATTCGCCCATCGAACCGAGTTTGAACGGTAGTGGCAGGCGACTTTGTCTCAACCAACCCCGGATTAAATGATCACCAACTTTAAGTGCTTCCTAAAGTCGATATGAGTCAAAATGCAAAGAAAGTATTGGCTGTTATCAAGTATGCTACCCAGTAAGTTCCAGATCCTGTAGGTTAATAATTCTGGTTTCCGTATTACGTGGAATCATGGATGCATACTTTTTCCGCATTAAGCACCTCGGAAATGTTTGACTGACTTGGCCATTGTTAAAAATAAAACTTGTTCAACGGCGAGGTCACAACCGATGACTACTTCCATTTGAATATCTATATTTTCCACGCCTGTATTGTGGAATAGCCTTTCCTTTTTTTTGCGTTCACCATCTGCCATTTTGAAAGCGATTACGGATACACTTTCGACATTCACTAACGCAGCTGCTGTCATAGCCGTTGGTCCTCTGGACTCGTATTAACATCTTCAAGCCAACCGAGAACTGTTCGCAGAGACGAGTGAGCAATATCAATATAAGAGTTTATAAAACCAAGGTTCAAACATATTAAACCGGATGAATTTTGATAACAATGCGTTTAAATGATTAAATCCTAGTTTTATAAATGCAATAAGAATGTTGCCTTGGAAGATTTGCTGAGTTTCTGTTGACATGTTATTTACGTTATTTAGGAATAACATAATCACCGACTCACATTATTTCCAAGATTCGAGAAGTAGTGGTCTCAAAACAAAACGCAATAAATCATAGCATTAAGATATACGTAACAATTGTAGAAATAGAGAATAATTTCTTTCTCGGTCTGCCTCTCATTCATTCTCTCTGTCTCTCTGTAAATCTATCTCATCCGATCTTGTACTAACATACCCGTATATCTATTAATATTAATACCCTACACCGTGGACGTCATATCAAAGCGTTCCTTAACGTATCAATGGGGCAGCCGGATCTGATTCATATCCGGCGATTTATAGCATATTATCAGAAAGTTTTGTCAGCTTATCTTTAAAGACATCAAACAATCATCTTATCTAATAGCACTATTGCCGAATTTCACTGCAGAAACTCTAGTAATACAGCTTGTTTTCTCGTCATATGAATTTCGGTTGGATTGTCCGCCGTAACTACTTTCGTCTTCGTCCTCATTTCTTGTAACATATAAAGACATTGTATTAGTCTCTGGAAAGTTAATTAGATCATAGTAAACTTGATCCATATTGAATATCTTATAGCAAAATATCAAAAATACGGCATAGGAAGACTTATTTAGGAAGTAAATTAACGTCAGAATCTCATGCTTAATGTCACGGTGGTCAAAGTACGGTCAGTCTAAATATATCAATGGATTCAATAACTTCAGGAAACCCCAAGCATCCATAATGACTTAACGTCCTTTAGGAAATTTATTTTTACTCATGTCCTCTTTTTGTCTTTGACCATATTTGTACTTGCTGCATTGAGATGTATATTACAACATCGTAGTCTCGACGATGGATTGGCTATTGATCAACAGTCTGTTCTCGGCCTTTTTTGGACAATACTGGTGGCGCCGACAGTCATGCCAGCAAAATAAGAGACCAACATAATGGTTTATTAAATAGGTAAATTTAAATATTGAAAAAAAAACAAAGGTTTCAAAGTGCCGATCGGTAGGAAACCCAATTACCTCTAGTTCTCTGGCTTTGGATGTGAGCACAACTAGAGTTTCTGTATAGCAACTTCTCTCTATATTGTAACGGTATCGATGAATCTTCTCAGGAAGCTATCCACGTTACGGAAACAATATTAAAAAATACGGTTATTTAATGGGAACACTCGAAATTTGAGGGTTTTGTGTAAGCCGGATACTGTAGTCAGTGGTTAAATCCGTTGGATGGATTTGTTTAGTCCCAATGCTGGGCCAAAGGTTCTGGATGACGGGTCTTCGGGAGAGCTATTTTTTCTGGGATCTTTCGGCAAGCTGCACAGAGGAGACCATGCGGGACGGTCCCATTATATACTTCATATGGTATAAGGTTCAATGTCACTATATAACTATGCACATGAAAGTCATTCATCCATCCATTATGCTTGTTGATGAACCATCATTATGTTGTATACACTGTTAAACTTTATGGGCATTATGAAGGTGTCAAATTGATCCATAAATCATTTATATTTTAAATAAACATCTCATTTAGGTAATTGTGGTAAGAGTTTTCTCTAGATCTAGTATCGGTCCTCTTAGATTCGTGTTAATAGTTGTATTGGAGTTCGGTATTGGTTTAGAAATTGACACCAGTACTGTTTTATCCCATGTCCGTTTCAGATGGTGACCTAGATGACAATGGATAACGCAGGTGGGTGGGTAAACATCTAGCGAACTTTACACACTGGTCACTTTCGTTCTGCATATCATATTGCTTTTATTGTGTAGGTGTACTCTAATTAAAGATCTTGAGGAGGTGGGCAAGAAGTTTGGTTATAAAGGAGAGTCCCTGACAAAATTCGTTTAAGAGGCGCAATCCTGGGAGATGGAAATGAGATAAAAAGAGAAGGGCATAAAGGAAAAGGTGAAAAGGTGGAAAGCAGACAAACTAGAGGAATTGAGAAGGAGACGATATAGTTTGTAAGCTGGCGGAGGACTAGAGGACAGAAATAGAAAAGCAAACTAATGAAAACATATAGTATCTGAAGGGAGAAAAGTAGAATTAGAAAACAACAGGCACAGAGATGAAAGGATATTAACGAAAAAGGAAGCAGGGAGAACAAATTTTGATAGGACAAGGGAAACCAAGGTATAGAGTGAGAAAGCAGGAATTCGGAGAGCGGGTAGAAAAGGAAAATTGAACTATTATATGTTAGGAAAAACATGGATAAACATTATGAATTCACGAAAGAAAACGTTTTTCTATAGGTCATGTACTTCTGTCCAATGCAAACATTGTAATAGCGAACATTAATGGAAGCAAATTAACTACATTAATGTTTTGTACCTCTCGTTATAGTAGTCTCACTCGAAGCAGTTCACATTAACACGGTTCTTTCATGGAAACCAATCTCATTCATCATTTGCACTAAAAGTTTTATCATTATCGAAATATTATCTTTGAACTAAAAAAAATGAAATTGTTTCAAGGGTGCATTTGCACAATAATTAATGCATAAAACCCTAATCATACAGTTTCGTTACTTACAATGAAATATATTGCAGCTATGCTGTTAATGGGGAAAGAGACAAAGAAAAAATCAACAGCAAAAGGAAATATTGCGAGTGATGTAGAATATAAAAGAACATAGGAATGAAAAAGAAAATGGGCAAAAGGTTATATTTATGTGGGAATCTAATTAGGAGCCAGCGGAGGCAGTTGAAGCTAGCTATACATTTATTGAGATGAAGATGGAAAAACTTGTGATAGAAGCAAGACTTGTTTGATAATGTGTATAACATACATATATATATATATATATATATATATATATATATATATATATATATATATATATAACAGTATGCAGAAATGTACATCAAAGATTCACAATCTTTACAAAGGTAAGACTTGTAAAGAAACAGATAGTGAGATATAAACAGAGGTACTAATAGTACTAGTAGCAGTAGTCGAAATAGTAGAGGTAGTATTTGTAGTATTAGTACTTGTTTTTCATTACTATTGTTGATGGTGTTGTAATGGTTTTGGTATTATAAGATTAAATAGTTACTTTTCCTGATGTTTAGAAGAATAGTAATAGTAGTAGTAGCAGACGTAGTAGTAGTAAAAGAAGAAGAAAAAGAAGAAAAATGATAAACTACAGAATAATATGAAGATCTGTTAGAAATATTCCTAAGATATTGAGAGATATTTCTTATGAATAATCACAATGAGTCGGATAAGAGAAGTGAATCCAGCCAAAGTCTTCTACCTATTCTTGCTTAATATCATGTACTGGTTATTGTTTTATGATCATTTCATGTTAATACAAGTACACTATAATGCTTTATTTTACTTGCTCAAGGATCGTAGTGGCAAATTTATGAACAATAAGGAAGCAAACTACTAGATTCGGAGAATTTCATAGTAATTACCAAATGTTTACCAGAGCGACGTGCAAACAATGCGAAATTTATGATGCAATAAATGCAATACTATACCAGATATCAAGCTAATGCTTAACAACACATTATGATGTTTATGCTGAAACAATATGATCATAAGATCCAAACTCATTTCGATAGTTAATTTATGTGGATATAAAAATATATAGCTTTGGACGTCGGTCAATGTCCACAAATTCAATTCCATCTATTGTAAATATCATTTACTCATCAGAATTGACGAAGTTGTCTTGAATAAATGTATGAAAAAGTTTATTTTTCAAAATAAAATTACTTGTGTAACTAAATCAGTATAGGGTTACAAGTTCACAAAAAAAGATTTAATTATACATTCAAGAGCTTGAAATGAATTGGATACTGTCATTTTACTGGATACTTTGCTATTGAACAGCAACGTTTCTAGCATAATATCAACCTTTTACGAACATGAAAATATAATTTCTTATATTTACAGCCGTGGATAAGATTATACAGCTTACCAATAATAATAATAATAATAATAATAATAATAATAATAATAATTACTATTGTTATTAATAATTATTATTGTTATTATTATGAATTACTCTTATTGTTATGAATTATTATTTTGTATTAACTTTAGTTATATCTTAGCTAGAATGAGAGTGGTACATATATCTTCAAAAAATTAGGAAGCAAAATGAGATTAAAGAAATTTTAACCCTCTCTGAATTTGATAGATCTTAAGCTAAGCATAAGTTCTGCTGAAGTCATTAATGCCATAAGCGTAATATCTACAGAATATTTAAATGTTTCACCATTCAGTAACATCTCATTTGTCGTACGACCATTGCACGATGAAGTCCAAAAAACTTGGGTAAATTGAGAGAGCATTGGTAAGATGTCAACGATCGGTAAATTCGAAAGGCGTAGACCACGTGGAGTCCTTTCTGGTAAATATCACCACTTTTCAAGAAATTTTATCTTTTTCCTAATGTGTTTATTACGAGTACCAACAATTTGGTGTACTTTGAAAGGTTTAATTTTTATTATTTGTAATAACCACATTAATAATTTGCTATTGAACAACAAAGTTTCTAGAATAATATCAACCTTTTACAAACATAAAAATATAATTTGCTACAGTTACAGCTGTGGATAAGTTAGTACAGCTTCACAATAATAATAATAATAATAATAATAATAATAATAATAATAATAATAATAATCATAATAATAATAATAATAATAATTATTATTATTATTATTATTATTATTATTATCAACATTATATATTTTTAGTATTGACTTTAGTTATATCTTAGCAAGAAAGAGAAATGAGGTTAATGAAATTTCAAACCTCTCTGAATTTGATAGATTTTAAAGTAAACATCAGTTCTGCTCAAGTTAATATTGTCATAAGCGTCATATATACATAATATTGAAGTATTTCACCATTCAAAAACAGCGTATTTGTTGCACGACCATTGCACGATCAAGTCAAAACAATTTAGGTGAATTGAGAAAGCATTAGTAAGATGTCAACGATCGGTAAAGTCGAAATGCTTAGACCACGTGAAATCCTTTCTGGCAAATGTCACCACTTTTCAAGAAATTATATCTTTTTTCTAATGTGTGTATTACGAGTACCACCAATTTAGTGTACTTCGAAAATTTTAAATTTTTACTATTTGTAAAAACCACATAACAGTGCATGGAAATTGCAGATACCAAATTTGAAAAGCAGTACTCTTAAATATATATATATATATATATATATATATATATATATATATATATATATATATATATATATATATATATATATATATATATATATATATATATATATATATATATATATATAAGAGTACTGCTTTTAAACTTTGGTATATAGGCATGAGATTGTACTGTTCTGGGTTTATATCTCGTAGGTTATTTATATTTATATATACTTTTTACTACCTACTGCAAGCATTTCTTTACTTCAAATATGGTATTCTACTAGTGTGCTTCAAGACAGTTGCAACATATTGTACGCTACATATCTGCATTTACTGCTTCTTATGCATGTCTGACATACCTAGCACACCCTCATTAAAATAATGTATTAAATTAGTTTTATAAATATATTGAATCAGATACATCAGTTTTCCATATACTCTCTTAAATACAGCGTGCTGGCTCGTTAGGTAGTAGTATCTCGACACAATTTGCACTTGGAATTACATCTCGATAGGTCAATGAATTTGGAATTACATCTCGATAGGTCAATGAATTTTTCTGTGATTTATTTTCTTTTTCCAGATGGTTACGACATGGGTTCAACAAATACATGTATTGACGTTGATCAAAGTTAGAAAAAAATTGTCCCATGTATGATATAATAAAATTAAGAGGATTGCAATCCTATTTGGGGAATCATCTTATTCAAATACTTCTCTTAGTAACAGTAGAAGAGGATTCAACATTAAGAAAAGGAACAGATTAGACAATGAGAATATATATATATATATATATATATATATATATATATATATATATATATATATATATATATATATATATATATATATATATATATATATATATATATATATATATATATATATAAGTTAAAGTTGCTATGGGTTGGGAAAGATGTGGCCGAATTAGGATGTACTTTTACATTCAGTTGCCAAACGCTGATAACTGTAGTTTATGATTACTGCATCAGAGTAAATGTGTTCTGAGTATATGTTGTCACCCAAAAAATATCGTGATAGCTTTGTGAAATACTAGCAAGGTAACCTCTTTGCTTTCTGACTGACGTCTGCCTGAGAAAGAATTATCCATTCGCAACAAGTCGACAAACATATTAATTATATCAAACAATAATTTGCGTACAGAAATATTATTAAACGTCATTATGCGTTAAATGTCATTGATTATAACTTCAGTCAATGATATAATCCGAAAGGGAAATGGTGGGTTCACGAACTTTACATGGTTATAAATCTTCAGTCTCAACTGCTGGTTTCCTGATTGCTTACGAACGTGACAATTTGCGACAGCAGAGGTATCCTGCCATTTCTTAATCCTGCACCATTATTCTTACTTCACCGTGTTCACCTCATGTCTGCAATTGCAAAAGTATACACCATTGTTTAAGTAACAAAGATATGTATTGAAATGTTTGGATACCTAACAAAGAAAGTTAGGATTTAAATGGAGCAATGTATTATCTAATAAAGTATGTTCTTTGCTTGCAGAAGATTATTCAAGCCTGTCTATGTATGTATGTATGTATGTATGTATGTATGTATGTATGTATGTATGTATGTATGTATGTATGTATGTATGTATGTATGTATGTGTGTGTGTGTATGTATGTGTGTATGTATGTATGTATGAATGTATGGATGAATATATGTATGTATATATGTATGTATGTGTGTGCGTGTGTGGGTGCGTTGTGTATGTACAGTTTAATGTAGCGTAACAGCATCGCAGAAGTTTCTCGGGTCTATGTTGATTGCTTGTTTTTTTTTTTAAATGTTACGATGCCACTTCACGATTAGGCAAGGGTGAGAAATGGCAGTAAGCCGTTTTAATACTAACTAAAGGTGATTATGGGCATAAAGTGAAGAGGACAATTTAAATTGGCTTGTAGTCGCGAAAAAGCATGAAACAAAACCACTACATTGGAAGACAAGTAACATTTGTACCATATTGTAAGGAAATGAATGCTCCTTAGGTATCGTTGTCCATGCAATAAGATGCGGACAGTACTAGAATTTCATCGTGAACCTTATCTCCTGTCTGTAATTTATGCAAATAACAAATTCTTTGGCAGTTTGGGGGAGGTGATAGTGTGGAAGCTTTTTGGCCACTAAGAGTCTATTTTACACATCTTGGATTGAGTTGGTATAGGTTTCAATGAAACTAAGTAGCTGAAACATACATTGCTTAACGGTCGGGAATCATCATAGTACAAATTCTTTTTTGTTTTTTAAATCAAGGATCGCGGAAATGATGATATAAGTTGAGTAGTGAGAGTTTGTAACACAGTATATTCAAAACCCCTTGAAATAATCGTCAATGATAGAGAAAGATGGTGGCGAAATATTTCATCATGTCTACCGGATATACATGGCCTAGATTAAACTGAAATTATGAAAATGAATTGGAACTGAGAAGAGCTGCTGGAAAATCATATTAAACATAAAGTTTTGTCAAATAAGTGGTACTAAAATCCCCCTTCCAGTTATACAGAATTTAGTCGAGACTAACACAAATTCCAGAATATTGTAATAACATGGCATAAACAAAAGGCACGGCTAACGTTTCCTAATTGTCAAGGAATTTTAGTGGAATCTGAAATATTACGTCCAACGTATGGCCTAAACTAAAAGTTATAATACAACTTACCGGACCAAAAATATATCAAATATTATACCCCAAAAATATCCTACATTAAAATTCGAACTAAACATACAAGGCTAATGAGAAAATTATCTAAATCCGAAAAACATTAAACAAAATTTGAAAGCCATCTTATAATATTTATAAATGAGATACAAAGGAGTACGTACTGTAAGAATAATGTTCGGTCCTTAATCAGGCTAAGATGAAACTTATATAGCTTAAATATACCCATCTCTCTCTCTCACTTCCTTATATATTTTAGTTTTAGAAAGGTAGAGTTTAATAAAGAAAAACAACAACTAAATATTCAGTTATCATTAAGCATATTGCCAAAACATTTACATCTTAAACTGTGCCTTTTGCACGCATTGTGCGTAATAGTTCATGACGGGGCTAATACAACTTGATTTTTTATTACAATATTGTAAGGAACGGTATGTATATTGCATACAACTGCACAAGGTGATAGCATAAAAGTTAGAGTTTAGAGTCAATGCTCATTGCTTTCAGTAACTCTATAATACAAGTGATGTTTATTGTATCAAAAAAGTTCCTTTATGTCATGCACATTGTTTATACTGATCGGGGGTAGTTTGCAGGTCGAAACACTCTATATTTAAGTACTTAACAGTGAATGGTTCATTGCAAGAAACGCACTCAGGTGGGTCTTCACCTTTTAGTATTTGAGAGTGGGTTATATAAGTATGTCCAATTCGAATTCTTGCAATGAATACCTCCCCTCTTCTGCAGGAAGGAGTCCATTCCCATAGAGTTGGCTTGATTGCATGAAGTTTGTTATTCACTGCATCATTCCATGATGTCTGTCACTTCTGACGTAAGGACTTTCTGATACTAGGTTTGAAATCAGTATACGGTATTTTAAAATCAGATGGTTCTTGAGTAAGGGCCATTTTAGCAGCGCGATCCTCATTTTCCTTACCTTTAATACCAATATGATTGGGTAACCAACAGTATATTATAGTGTGGGAGACTCTCAGCTCGGTATTTTTGACGAGCATATTTCTCAATAATGGATTATCCAGGGTTCATTGTGTACTGACTGAATTAGTGATAGTGAGTTGGAGAAGATGATGCTGTTCAAAATACGTTTGTTTTCAATATATTGCAGAGCAAGGTCTATTGCTTTGATTTCGGCTGACAAAAATAGATGTGCCATTTGGTAAGCAAACTTGCGTTGTGTGATTTCCACAAATGAAGGCTGCAGCAGCCTTTTCCTCATCCTTGATCCGTCGATATAAAGTCTGATCTAGTTTTTAAATTCGGTCAGGAGTTCATGATAAGAGTTGTGGAAGAAGGAAGGGTTTGTCTCAAACTTTTTTCTTTCGTGAAGCGTAAAAAGTACTTTTGGTTGTTTAAGTAGCCATGGTGGTGTTTCGGAGATGGACGTTTTCAGAATTTTAGAAAGATCAATTTGGTGGTTCGTTCGCTTCAGCTAGAAGGCTTTCACGCGGGAATGTCTTAAATGTTCCCAAAGCGAGTGATTCCCTGATGAAGAATTGGATCAAGCAGTTTCAAATATGACTTTCTGGCTGAAACATACACATCGCAACCATAGATCAGTTTGGAGGGAATAAATGTTCTATATAAACTGAGTATGACTTTTCTATCAGCACCCCAGTCAGTGTGCACTACTACTTTTAAGTAGATTTATATAACCAAATATATACGATTGTGTTTTGGAGTGTATAACATCAGTTCAGGATCAGTCCACCCTGTATCACAAGCGACTATTGTGACATTATATTGCGAGAATGGTGAAAACGAAATACTTATGATTTAAATTCTCATTTGAACATGTCTTTCCCAGTAATCAAGATAAAACAAAATACATATTCCTTGCAAAACATGCATGCACCGATTCGATCCGTGATTGACACTGTGATGCAAACAAGCCGTTTTGTACTAATCGACCTAATTATATGTACAGATTCGTTTTGAGTGCATACAACTGTCTTTTAAAACTCACGTTCCAATTATTGTTTCAGAAGGGTAAATTAATTATAGATCCATTTCCGTTATATTTCATCTGTCTCAGTTAAGCATATGGATAATAGTGAACATGTTTACATGTTCACATTTGTATCATTGTGCAAGATATCTGCAGTACACAAACCAAACTCTGTGTATTGACATTACTATAGCCATTTCAACTACTGTTCTTTCAAAGCTAGGATGTGTTTAAACGTAATTTAATGTTTACACTGAATTGGTCAACGAAAGCCTAACATTTGTATGCTCTATTTTATGATAAAAAATGTCTTTTCCTCTTTGACAGTTACGTTATTATTCACAGTATTCAATATGTACTTCGACCCTCATTTATCGTACTAAAATGTGGGGAACAGAATATTTCGTGCACTTCAGTTTAGGGATAGAAATATTGCATCCTCACTATCAGAAGACTTTCTACTTTGTGAATATAATTGTTATCTGGAGAGTAAACATGCAACTGTTTAAAGATTCTACTGATGTTTAAAATCTTAAATGTTATTCACAGTTCACATAATAATATGTTAAGGTTCAGCCTGCTCAAACGTTTCCTTCACAAATGTTTGTGTATGTAACGTTGCAACTCATTCACCCATTTTACTATCAATAGTCTTCGACGCTCATGGTGAAGTCATATGTATTACTTATTGGAACCAGCCTCTGGAGACATGAAAAATGTGATACCAAAGAAACGAAACCGCTAGTCTGTGTACACTAACTGTGCATTAATTTGTATTAAACATACGCGCTGTTGCGTCCTTAATACAATAAAATACTACCTATACTGTCGGAAACGTTGTTGTTTGTTTGTTTTCCGTGCGTGTTTGTTGGTTTTCGGTTGTTTCGTTTTTCTCTTCGTTTATTTTGCTACGATAGTTGTTATCAGATTTTAATGAACATACTCAATATTGATTTAACTTATTTATTTGAATTTACATATGACATAGATCTCTTTTCACATGTTTTAGTATGGTGCCGGCTTTTCCATATCTATTTAAATTTCTGAGTGTGACGTATGGATAAATATTATGAATTCACAAATGAAAACGGTTTTGCATGGGTCATATACTTCTGTCCAATGCAAACATTCTAATAGCTAATATTAATGGAAGCAAATTAACTACACTAATGTTTCTTACCTCTAGTTATAGTAGTCTCACTGGTAGCAGCTGACATTAACATGGTCATTTCATGAAAACCAATCTCATTCATCATTTGCACTAAACTTTTTTATTATTGAAAACTTATCTTTAAACTAAAAAATAAGCTAATTGTTTCAAAGGTGCATTTGCACAATAAATAATGCATAAAACCCTGATCGTACATTTTCTTTGCTTAAAATGAAATATATTGTAGCTATACTGCTTAAGGGGAAAGAGACAAAGAAAAATAATTCAACAGCAAAAGAAAATATTGCGAGTGATGTAGAATAGAAAAGAACATGTGAATGAAGAAGAAAGTGGACCAAAGGTTATATTTATGTGGTAATCTAATTATAAACCAGCGGAGGCAGTTGAAGATAGCTTGACAATGTGCATAACATTTACTAAAAAAACAGTATGCAGAATTTACACCAGAGAATCATAATCTTTACAAAGGTAAGACTTGTAAAGAAGCAGAAGGTTAAATATAAATAGAGGTATTAATAGTACTAGTAGCAGCATAAGCTACAGAAAAAATATGAAGATCTGTTAGAAATATTTCTAAGATATTGAGAGATATTTCGTTATGAATAATCACAATGCGTCGGATAAGAGAAGTGAATCCAGCAAAAGTCTTCTACCTATTCTTGCTTAATATCATGTACTGGTTATTGTTTTATGATCATTTCATGTTAATAAAAGTACACTGTAATGCTTTATTTTACTTGCCCAGTGGCAAATTTATGAACAACAATGAAGCTAGCTAATCCATTCGAGGATTTGATAGTACGTATCATACATTTAGCAGAGCAACGTGCCAACATGGCGAAATTTGTGATGCAAGAAATGCTATACTATACCGGACAACAAACTAATGCTAAACCACACATTATGATGTTTATGCTGAAACAATATGATCATAAGATCCAAACTCGCCTCGGCAGCTAATTTATGTCGATATAAAAGAATAAAGCATTGGACGTCGGTCAATGTCCACAAATTCAATTCCAGCTATAGTAAATATCGTTAATGCATTAGAATTGACGAAGTTGTGTTGAATAAATGTATGAAGAATAAACCTTTCCAAATAAGAATACTTGTGTAACTGCATCAGTATTGGGTTACAAATTCGAAATCAGAGACTTAATTATACATTCAAGAGCTTGAACTGAATTGGATGCTGTCATTTTACTGGATAATTTGCTATTGAACAGCAAAGTTTCTAGCATAATATCAACCTTTTACAAACATAAAAATATAACTTGATATATTTACAGCCGTGGATAAGATAGTACAGCGTAATAATAATAATAATAATAATAATAAAAATAAAAATTAATATTGTTATTAATAATTATTATTGTTATTATTATTAATTACTCTTATTATTATTATTATTATTATTATTATTATTATTATTATTATTTAGTACTGACTTTAGTTATATCTTAGCTAGAATGATAGTGGTACATATATCTTCAAAAAATTAGGAAGCAAAATGAGATTAGAGAAATTTCAAACCTGTCTGAATTGGGTAGATTTTAAGCTAAGCATCAGTTCTGCTCAAGTCATTAATACCATAAGCGTAATATCTACAGAATATTGAAATATTTCACCATTCAGTAGCATCGTGTTTGTATATTTGTCGTACGACCATTGCACGATGAAGTCCAAAAAACTTGGGTAAATTGAGAGAGCATTGGAAAGATGTCAACGATCGGTAAATTCGAAAGGGTTAGATCACGTGGAGTCCTTTCTGGTAAATATCACCACTTTTCAAGAACTTTTGTCTTTTTCCTAATGTGTGTATTACGAGTACCACAAATTTTGGTGTACTTTGAAAGGTTTAATTTTTTATTATTTCTAATAACCACATTACAGTCAATAAAAATTGCAATTACAAAATTTTAAAAGCAGTACTCTTTTATATATAAACGGTTGAGACTGTACAATTCTTGGTATACATCTCGTAGGATATTTATATTAATATATGCTTTTTACTACCTACTGCAAGCATTTATTTATCTATGGTATTCTACTAGTGTGCTTCAAGACAGTTGCAACATATCATACACTACAGATTTACAATTTACTGCTTCTTATGAATGTCTGACATACCTAGCCCACCCTCATAAAAATAATGTATTAAATTAGTTTTATAAATATATTGCATCAGAAACATGAGTTTTCCATATATGTTATTAAATACAGCTTGATGGGGCGGTAGGGAGGAGTAACTGGAAAGAATATGCACTTGGAATTATTGTACATCACTATAAGTCGATGAATTGTTCTGTGATTTGTTTTCTTTTTCCAGCTGGTTACGATATAGGTTCAACCAATACATGTATTGACGTTGATCAAAGATATAATAATTTGTGTCGCTTGCACGATATAACAAAATTAAGAGAAAAATTACAATGAATGGTACTCATACAGTTTGTTCTTCATCGTGTTCTAATTTTTATTCCAGGAAAATAGTTGTTTCGATGATCACAGAAGATGGGGATAGCCTTCCTATTTGGGGAATTATCTTATTCAGATACTTCGTTTAGTAACAGTAGAAGAGGATTCAACATTAAGAAAAGGAGAGGAATAGATAATGAGAATATATATCATTCAAAATTGCCATGGGTTGGGGAAGATGTGGCCGAATAAGGACGTACTTTTACTGTCAGTTGCCAAACGCTGATAACTATAGTTCATGATTACTGCATTAGAATAAATGTACTTTTGAGTACATGTTGTCGCCCATAAAATATCATGACAGATTTATGAAAAACTAGGAAGTTAACCTCTTTGCTTCCTGACTGACGTTAGTCTGAGTAAGAATTCTCCATTCGCAGCAAGTCGAAAAACATATTAATCATATCAAACAATAATTTGCGTGCAGAAATATTATTAAACGTCACCATGCGTTAAATGCGTTAAATGTCATTGATCATATCTTCATTGGATGATACAAACCGAAAGGGACAATGAGGCTTCACGAACTTTACATGGCTGTATATCTTCAGTCTCAGATGCTGGTTTCCTGAAATGTGACCGAGCCATTTCATAACTGAAAAGCTTTGGCACAGCGTGACGATTTGCAACATTAGCTGTATCCTGCCATTTTTTAACCGTACATAATTATTCTTACTTCACCTGGTTCGCCTCCTGTCTGCAATTTCAAAAGTATACACCATTGTTTAAGTAACAAAGATAGATATTAACATTTTTGGATACCTAGCCATTATTATTACATGGTTTTATACCAAAACAACAAAACCGAAACTTATCTATGTAACAAAAAGAAATATGATTCAAATGGAGCAATGAATAATCTTAAAAGGTATATTCGTTGCTAATGGATGATTATTCAAGCTTGTCTATGTATGTATGTATGTATGTATGACTATATGTATGAATGTAAATATGTATACTTGTTTGTGCATGCGTGTGTGTATGTATGTATATATGTACAGTTTAATGTAATTAAACAGAACAATAGAAGTATTTCGGGTCTATGTAGATTACTTGTTATTTTGTGAAATGTTTCGATGCCATTTCACGATTAGGCAAGGCTGCGAAACTGCAGTAAGCTGTTTCAATACTAACTAAATGTGATTATGGGCATAAAGTGAAGTGAAGAGGACAATTTAAATTGTCTTGTAGTCGCGAAAAAGCATGAAACAAAACCACTACATTGAGAAACAAATAACATTTGTACCACATTTTAAGAAAATGAACCCTTCTTAGGTATCGATGTTTATACAATTTTTTAATGTTAGTGCTTATATTTCTTAAGTTAGATAATTATTGCCTATTTTAAAGCTAATTTATTTGAAGCCAGCGAAGAAATGTTTAAAGAGATTTAGTTGAGTTTAAGGTAAGGCATACAATAAGATGCGGACAGTACTAGAATTTCATCGTGGTCTTTATCTTCTGTCTGTAATTGATGCAAATAAAAAATCCTTTTGTAGTTTGGAGGTGTTGGTAGTGTGCAAGCATTTTGGTCACTACGAGTGTCTATTTTCCACATGTTCAGTCCATCTTGGATTGAGTGATTATAGGTGTCAATGAAACTAAATAGGTGAAACATACGTTGCTTAACAGTCGGGATTCATCAAAATACAAATTGTTTTTGTTCTTTTCTTAAATCCAGGATCGAGGAAATGATGATATCAGTAGAGTAATGAGAGATTTTAACACTGTATATTCAATGCCCCTTAAAATAATCGTCAATGATATAGAAAGATGGTGGCGAAATAATTCCTTACGTCTACCGGATATATATGGCCTAGATTAAACTTCTAAATGCTAAACATAAAATTGACCTGAGAGGACATGCTGCATGTTCCAAAATGTTATATTAAACATACAGTTTTAACAAAAATTGGTCCTAAAATTACCGTTCCAATTAAACAGAATTTAGTTGAGACTAACACCAATTCCAGAATATTGTAATAACATGGCATAAACTAAAAGCACGGCTGACGTTTTCAAATTGTCAAGGAATTTTAGTGGAATCAGAAATATTATGTCCAAGGTATGGCCTAAACTAAAAGTTATAATACATCTTACCGGACCAAAAATATATCAAAAGATGATACGAAAAACTCTCCTACATTAAAATTCGTACTAAACATACAAGGCTAATGAGAAAATTATCAAAATCCGAAAAACATTAAACAAAATTTTTGAAAATGTGAAAGCCATTTTATAATATTTATAAATGAGATACAAAGGAGTAGGTACTGTAAGAATAATGTCCAGTCCTTAATCAGATTAAGGTGAAACTTATATAGCTTAAAGATACCCCTCTCTCTCACTTCCTTATATATTTTGATTTTAGAAAGGTAGAGTTTAAGACATAAAAACAACAACTAAATATTCAGTTCTCATCAAGCATATTGCCAATACATACACATCTAAAATTGTGCCTTTTGCATGCATTGTGCGTAATAGTTCATAACGGGGCTAATACAACTTGATCTTTTTAAATACAATATTGTTTAAATGTTGTGTATATTTCCATTCGGTTCGTATGATTTCCTCCGACGCCTATTTTTGCTTACATTTATGTTTAGCGCTAACCCTCTGTCAAAATCTTGACAGAGTGAACCCAGAACAGAAATCTTATGTATTTCCCGACAATGCAGTATATACACTATATACATTAGCGTGAGGCTTGAAAATATTTTACAGTAGTATTTATTATTGTAATTGTTATTTGTTATTCTTATAATTCAAACGTGTATTATTTTAATAAAGAGTAGGTTTGCTAATTAAGAATCACAATAACAAAGGATATTGCACAAGTGTATTATATTGTTCCTTCTTGTGCTCTTATTTTATACCACTGGATCTCCAGAATGAACGGACACACACACACACACACACACACACATATATATATATATATATATATATATATATATATATATATATATATATATATATATATATATATATATATATATATATATATATATATATATATATATATATATATATATATATATATATATGTATATATATATATATATATATATATATATATATATAGAGAGAGAGAGAGAGAGAGAGAGAGAGAGAGAGAGAGAAAAGGTCCAGGGATTGCTGTATTTTTCAAAGAGGCTATTTACTCAAGGATAAATAGAATTCTGTACTGGAGGCTAGGCCCACAATCAATATGTTCGTTTACAAATTGGAATCAAAAATTTGTGCTGCCATGGTCGATTATCTCGCCCGGTTTGGACGATCCCTATATACTTATAAAACACACATATGCATTTAAACGTTATTACGTGTATTGATTGCGTTTGATATATGCATAGTTTTTTTAAATATGTGTTTGCCATCAGTAATATTATTATTATTAATAATATATGGTTAATAATTTTGGGTTATTTAACATTGGGGTTTACTTCAGGTGGTTTGTTATAAGAAGTAAGGTTGGTGGGTTAGGTTACATGAGTAGGTATTTTAAACTATTTGACTTAGTAGTAAGATCTGTCACGTGGGTTATATTGCGACATATAGTCGTAATGGACCATTGAAGGGTGTTGATAAGAGAGAACTGAGCAAACAGATTTATTCCTATTTTGGATTCATTCTTATTTAAGATTCCTGTTTCATATGTTGAAATCAGTCTATAGTTTTGTTCAGTGTTGTGCTTAGACACTAGAATTGCTCATTGGAGCTACAAAGTTGTCATTAGACGAATACTATTCTGGGACTATTGTGAATTTTGTCAAAGGAATTATGGACGATACTATTTTGATACAGACATTCGATAATCTAAAATTCATTCGATTCTGTTTAGATTTGAATATTTCTTGTCAATAATGTTTGTTTTGACTCAGTTCATAATACTGTTTTATCTGTGACAGGTACACTAAAAGAGTATTTGCTAAACATATCAACAGCGTTTATTAGATACATTTTGTTGTCATTACGCTTTGAACTATTTGATATATCAGCGAGCTCTATTGGCCATATGTCATCAACTAAATTTGCAATAATCTGTCATAGAGGAAAACTTTTTTAGATTTGTAAAGTTCATGTACTAGAGCGGTCTGCACTGCATTGCCATGAAGTACATATCCAACTCTCTCTGAGTCCGAGTTTATATTTTGCTCCAGTGATACCTTGTACTAACCTACCACCACTTCACTATTATTCCACTAAGTTTCATACTTTGTAGCTCATCAAGCATAATACGGTCGCAACCAGATTGATCATTTTTGTTGTCACGGTAATATATACCATGACGGATTGCAATCGATTACATCGACCTGATTGTGCGGATCATCTCCCGGGATTGGAATGTCATTTTCATCAAGGTGTTTATCAAGCGGATTCCAATATCCAGTATAACGATGGAGAGGAAATGTTCATCCACGGCTGGGTTTTGGTAATTTACCAATGAACTTGTGAATATCTAAACCAGATCCCATTACAGCTCGTTTGCAAAAACACAGAAAGCAAGTTATTATTTTATTCTGCTCTATATACAGATCGTCGTCATTGACACGTTTCGCTCTGCATTGTTTGTTATAATGTAATCATCAACTAAAATAAGTTCAGGAATTCTTTGCATTATCTGATCTCCAGGTAGCGAGTCACTCAACTTAGCAGGCTTAAGAATTATTCTCTTTTTTCTGCTGCAGGCAAAACAGATAGTTTTCAGCATTAGTCAGTTATTTTCAGTTGTTTTCGTGCTTTCATCTGGATTACTGTTTTAATTCGACACGTCTGGCAATATGTGAACATTTTTATATTTGCTTGCAAGACAAAATTGCAATTATGTCGTTTCCCATCCTTGGTTTAGGTGTGAATTGTAATAATATTTCAGAAAATCAACATTTGTCCCAGCCATGTTCCTGATAAACAAAACGCAGTAAAATCCACAAGCTGCAGTTCCAGCTGGCTGGAGTTGTATAGAAGAGTAATTGATTTTGTTATACTTGGACAATATCATGTACTGTTTGATAACATCACTCGGTTTTACATCCCAAACGAATCAAAATAGTTGTTGTACAGTGCTACCCAATGCGTGGCACATCAATCTTTGAAGATTTTATTACACAACCTCCGATCAAGCTGATGTTGTCTTAAGAGAGCTTCGCTCTCCAGGTCGAAGTGATAACTCATTTTTAGAACATACTCCTTGAAATCCGACGACATCTTTAAGTTTATCTAGAATCTCAAAGTTGCTCAACGGGGACACTTTCAGTGTCTGGTGCCAGGCAGCATTAGTCCTTTTACAGGTCCTATCCCCAGCAGATTTGGAAGTAGACTTCCAGCTATGCCGGCTAGCAATGGCCCCTTGAATCCACCTTCGTTCTTGCGGTTCTCTTTTTTAATTTTATTTAAAATAAATATCGCCCCCGACGCAGGAGCTATCCATAATTAACTCGTATTGACAGTAATTTAGTAGTGCCGTATTTACAATAATTGCTAGTGCAGGTAAAATAAATCGCTTGCGACCAGGCATTGCAGGAACTTGCGAGGCTGAAAACTGTAAAATAATGGCTTGCTCAGTCGTACTTTATTTAGATGCCGCTGCATTAACATTATCTTTGCCGGAAGAGTGCTAGCAATCGTCGTTCAGAAATCTATCTTGAGCCAAACAGATCGTCGTTTTTTGATAGTGTGTGCTAAATGTTTAACTTGTCCCGGCAATAAATTCACTTCGTGTATAAAGTATTTCGTTGTGTTTTACTTTCCTTTTGCTTGATATAATTTATATCCCAATCATTCCGCCACCTTAGTGGATAAATACGTACCCGCTGCATGCTGGAAGATACATACACATGCAGAAAACCTTGTAGTCAGCCTGATTAGAAAATCAATACATTTCCCGGCTTGTCTGATAAAATTATAACGCTCGTATTTAAACTTGGACATTCATTCATCCCATGGTATGATCTATTGTTAGGAATCTATTGGATACAATTATCGCATAATTAAAATAATTTACAGCTGACATTTGCCCAAGTGTCCATAACACCTCAATATCTGACGTCAATCCAACAGCTCGTTCGCTATGCTTACTGACATCAAAGTGAAATATTGATAAAGTGTTCTAAATCCACTGTCAGCATCCTGATATTTTTGCAATGTTTTCACAAGAGACATGCAAACTCAACAGACGTTTCTATTAGCATCAGCTGTAAAATTACATTCAGTCGCTCGTTCTGGGTACTACTTAGAAGTTATTCTGACAAATATTTGTCTGACATTTGGACTATCAAACTGGGAATTGTTATGTAGTTGGCTATTTCGTGCAGCTTGTTGCCGAGATACGTGTCTTGGTAACTGGTCGGTAGGTGCAGTTGCTATTTGCCATGTGTTATCAGTCGAACTTAGTATTCCTATTTGATAAACTTTGCTCTGCGTAAAATACACCTACTTTGTAAATTCTGTAAGCATTGTTTCAAGTCCTATTGATTTATTGATCGAGAAAACGACACTTTGCATCCACAGTGCCAGTGGTGAAATTATCAATTGTGCAGCACCAGATCCAGCAGCTTTCATCAGATAATCGTTTTGATCTGATCGGTCAAGCATAAGTGTATGTTTGATACCACGAAATACTTTATTCTCTGCAAAACCCGAATATTGTGCTATGCGGAAGCATCATTGTTATTTGATTTGAGCTGTCTCTGAACGATCGTCGTTTAATTTGGCTATCATTGTACGCTCTGTTTCTAATAGATGTACGTGTTACTCTGTTTACGAAAGGTATCATTTGTATTGATGTAGCTGCAATACCTATTGCAGGAATTACAAGCATATTACACACTATTGTTAACAAAATTCTTACATCATCAACATTTCATCTGCTACTGGTGCAAGAATTCCAAAACGCTGCAGTATTATCAATAAGAAAAGTTCTCACTGACGCTGGATCAGCAGTAGCTTCAGTTCCAACTGCAACTTCATTAAACTTATTTGGGTTAAATTCAAATGAAACATTTCCATTTATGGTATCTTTCACATTTCCATCTCCAGTATCTTTAAAAGACAGCATATTCGTTGCAACAGATAGTGAGTACTCGTCGCTAAATGAAAATACATTTAGAATAAACCTTGCAATATCTACTAGTTTGTTATAATCCGCACGCTGGATAGATTGTAAAACCTTCACTTTAAATTTACCCATGAGTTTGTCTAATTTTTGCTGAGGAGATTGATCTTCGGGTAATTTTTGTATTCTACATTAAGATAGTGTTGCACATCTGAAAAATATGTATCTATTGAAGCTCCACGCAATATAATTAACATCATCTTAATCATCTGTATCTCTTACGTGATCACCTCCTTGATTTATTCAATATATCCACTTGTAGCAAGTATCATTTGACATTAATCTACGAGCACATTCAGATTTTAAATGTCCATCTCAGTTTCTATAACTCGAAGCGGCAAATTCAGCTTCTACTTTTTGATATCCCTCTATTTCATCAAAAGTCTTTTTGTTAAATCTGTTAAACAATTTAGTTTTTCCTTTCCTTTCTTTCTTTTGTCTTTTTGTAATTGGTTCTTCACTTTCAAGTTCTGGTGGAGGTTGAGCATCAGCTCTTTGTCTTAAAATCTTTCTTGTCTGTTTGGTTCTTTTTGCTATCTTTTCCGTTTGTTCAGCAGTTTGTCTTATTACTGGAATAAGACCTTTAGCAGATTATGCAACTCTTTCAGCAACCTTTGTAAGAGGTTTAAATAATTGTTCTGTACCGTCTTCATATTTAACTTGTGCTTCTTGACGTTCCTGCAGTTTTTGTTTGAGAACATCACGAACTGGAATATATATTCTGATTGCTTCTAATCTTTTTCTAGCTAATCTACTAGTATATGATTCCATTATTGATATAATAATGATTTAATTACTCACATATATATAGCAGCAGAGAGGGTATGACCACAAATAAATATCACGGTGGGTAAACGAAAAAAATTGAAAAACACCAACAACAAAGATAAAGTAACAAAATAAACAAACCCAATTAAAGAAACTCTCGGACTTCGGTTTGACGTTATTGACCTTATATTTTCATTTTTCGTAGAAAGCTTTATTTTTCGAAACTGTTCCTTCCAGCAAGTGGTCTGTTCACCATATCTGCTGCTTCCTTATAGAGATATAAAGGTACGAAACATGAAATTCTAAGGTGAATAGTAAACGCTTCATTGAAAAATATATACTATGGCATCAAAAGTTTTTATATTATACTTACTGTCATCAAGTGTAAAGACAAAATGTAATGCCAATACAATAGGATCGCTGATGTTTTTCAGGGGGTATAGAAAAAGTAACAAATAAAAACAAAATAAGTAGAGCTTGAATGTATTAGACATTTTGTCTGAAATTGGTTGGGGATTGCATGGTGGTGTCCGGAAAGCTTTGTCTCATATTCCTGTATATGTATGATCGTGTTTTGGAGTGTATAACATCAGTGCAAGACTTATCAACCCTGTCTCACAAGCGACTATAATGACCTTCTAACGCGATTAATGTCCACACAATACGATTAGACTTAAATCCTCACTTGAACATGTCTTTCACAGTAATCAATATAAAACAAGATAAATATTCATTGCAAATCATGTATGAACTGACTCGGTCACTGATTGACATTGTCCTACAAACAAGCTGTTTCGTAATGATCGACCTAACTACATGTACGTCGTTTTGAGTGCATGGTATGTTTTTTTTTTTAAAACTCACGTTCTGATTATTGTTTTAGAAGGGTTAACTAAGTCTAGATCAAATTTCGTTTGATTTTTTTCTGTCTCAGTTAATTATATATATAATAGTGGACATTTTTACATGTTCACATTTGTATCAGTGTTCAAGATATCTACAGTACAAAAAGCAGACACTGTGTATTGACATTACTATAGTTATTTCAACCACTGTTCTTTGAAATCTAGGATGTGTGAAAAGGTCACTTAAAGTTTACACTGAATTTATTGGAGTAAATTTAATATTGTTTCTCTCTGTCTTATGATAAATAATGTCTTTTTCTCTTCGTAAGTTACGTTATTCTTCCCAGCATTCTATATTTACTTCGACCCTCATTTATCATACAATAATGTGAGGAACAGAATATTTCGTACATTTTAGTGTAGGGATAGGAGTATTGCATCCTGACGAGCAGTATATATTTCATTGTAAGGACAGAAATTGTGCATGGTCACCATCAGAATATTTCATAGAATTCAATTTATGGATAGGAATATTGCAGCCTTACAATCACACACACACACACACACACATGTACAGGGATCGCATAACTTTTCGAGGAGGCAATTTACTCAAAGATGGAAAGAATTATGTAACAGAAAAAATGGGGCTGAGATGGTCGATCATCTCGCCCGGGAATGACGATCATTATGCACATATACATGACACATATGCAATTTTAATGTATTAAGAGTATTGATTGCGATGGATCTATACATAGTTATTTGCCATATGTGTCTACCAACATCAATAATAATACTAATATTAATAATAGGATATGTTTACTAATTTTCAGTTATTTGACATTGGGGTTTACGTACGGTGTGTTGTTAGAAAAATTAAGTTATTTCCCAGTTGATCCATTAGGTGACATGAGTATGTATTTAGAAACATTAGACTAAGAGATAAGATCTGTCACCTGGGTCATATTGTCACATGCAGTCGTAAAAGACCATTGAACGGTGTTTATAAAGGAGAACTGAGGAATCATATTAATTTCGGATTCATTCTTATTTTAGATTCCTATCACGTATTTTGAAATCAGTCTATATATTTGTTCAGTTTTGTGTTTAGGTACTATCATAGGAGGCGTTCCCTAGGATTGTTCATCGGAACTACAACGTATTCAATAACAGAAAATTATTCTGGAACTATTCTGAATTTTTCAAAGGAATTAAGGACAATACTATTTTGATACGGACATTCGATGATCTGAAATTCATTCGGTTCTTGCTAAACTTGAATATTACTTGTTAATTCATGTTTTTGACTCAGTTCATAATACTGTTCGTCTTTCTTTTAATTTCGTTTATAACTTTGATAATTACATTAGTTTAGGTTTTAACAAAAATTCTTCATTTGCTCCTTTTTGTTACATAGTTTACGGCCATATAGTCGCAATAGTCTGCCTATCTCTCTGTCTCTCTCTGTCTCTCTTTCTCTCTGCAAGAGTACACATATGCATGTATGATCAGTTTAGGAAACAGTAGAACCATTGGATGGATTTGGTCTCAGTTTTTTATATAAAACAATATATGTGATACGTGAAACAAAGATAGAAACGAAAATAGTACGAGGGAAAAAAGAATGAATCCCTGAAGGAATTGCGGTACAAATGGTGCGGTATAACAAGAACCAGTCTATTAACGGATGGAGAGAGAATATTGTATATGTGGGTTTGGTGAGCCAGGATTGGAAGCTAATGAAAGGAAGAGTTTAGTAAAATGAATGTTTTCAATGTTTATCCTACCGGTAACTGGAAAAAGAGAGACGCTTTTTATTGTCGGAATTTCAGTACTTTTAGAGACTTGATTTCGGAAAACTCATTACAAACATTAAGACCTGACGAGCTGCACATGTTTCAGACACATGCATATCCAGAATGTACTGCTGCTCATATGGTTCTCTCTAACCAGAAGCTGCCATCAAGGGTATGTCTATACTTATAAATAGAGATTTGATCACGAGCATTTCAAATTTTAAAGTTCTTAAAATTTTAATAGCATGGTGTTTGAAAACGTTTACAATGAGTAAGGAAGTAATACAATCAGTCATGAACACAAAAAAGAAACCTTATTTATATAAATTTCATCATTAAATAAATAATTCTCCACGTTAATCTCGATTTGCTGTTTTAACATTAAGTGGTGATTTGCTCCACTTACCACTAAAAATCACATTACCTTTGCACCACTCACAACTAGCAAATATATTTCTTGTACACCACTCACCACAAGTAAAATCATTACCTTTGCATCACTAACTACTAGAAAGGACGTTACCTTTACACCACTCATCACTAGCAAGCACGTTACCATTACGCCACTCAAAACAAGCAAGCATATTAACCTTACAAAACTCACTACTGGCGAACAAATTACCATTAAACTACTCACCACTAGCAAGCACGTTAGCAAGCGCATTACCTTTACACCAATCACCACTAGCAAGCGCATTACCTTTACACCAATCACCACTAGCAAGCACATAACCATTACACCACTCACTACTAACAAGCACAAAGCCTTTACAACATTCACCGCTAACAAGCGAATTTACACCACTCAAAAAAGTAAACATGTTTCTTTTACACCATTCACCACTAGGAAGCATATTAACTTTACAAAACTCACTTCTAGCAAGCATATTAACATTACACCACTCACCAGTAGCAAACACATTACCTTTTCGAGACTCACCACTAGGACGCACATTATTCATAAACCACTCACAATTAGCAAGTATATTATCTTTCCACCACTCACCACTCCTAAGCATATTTCTTTTACACCACTCAATACTAGTAAGCACATTGCCCTTACACCACCCACAACAAGCAAGCACATTACCATGACACCATTCACCACTAGCACGCACGTTATCTTTTAAAGACTCACCACTAGTAATCACATTACGATTGCAACACTCACCACTGGCAAGAAATATGATTTTACACCACTCACCACTCTTAAGCATATTACCTTTATACTAATCACCACAACCAAGCATATTACTTTTACGCCACTTACCACTAGCAAGCACGTTACCTTTAGACCACTCCCCATTCACAGGCACAGTACCTTTACACAATTCACCAATAGAAAGCAAATTTCATTTACATCGCTCACGGCTCGCAAATCAAATAACATTTACACCATTCACCACTGGCAAGTACATAACATTTACAAGACTAATCACTAACAAGCATTCTAACTTTACATCACTCACCACTAGTAAGTATAATTCTTTAACACCACTCACCACTATCAAGCATATTACCTTTACACCACTCACCAATAGCAAGCGCATTACCTTTTCATCATCCATCACTAGCAAGCACATTATTCTTACACCACCCACATCTAGCAAGCATGTAATATTTACACCACTAACCACTTGTAGTCAGATTTATTTTATACCAATCGTAACTAGCAAGCACATTGTTCTTACTCCGCTCACAACTTTCAAGCATAATAACTTGACACCTTTCACCACTAGCAAACACGTTACCTTTACACCACTCACCATTTGAAATCACATAACCTTTGCAACACTCATCACTGACAGGAAAATTGCATTTACACGACTCACCACTAGCCAACACGTTACCATTACACCGCTCACCACAAATAATTATTCCTTTACACCACTCACCACTAGCATACAAATTACCTTTACTCAAATCACCACTAGCAATCACAACACGTTTCAAACACTCACCACTAGCAAGCGTGTTACATTAGAAACACTAACCACTAGTAAGCTTGTTACGATTACACTACTCACCACAAGCACACACATTACATTTAAAACACTAACCATTAGTAATCACATACTCGTTCTCTCACTAACCACTGGGGCCCCGAGTGACCGAGTGGTCTATAGCGCTCTCCGTTATGGATGATTGCCATCTCACCTCTGTCTGCATGGGTTCGAGTCTCGGATTCCGCCAATGTGGATATGCGAGAAAGCTTGCCAGTAGCTTCTCGAGGGTTGGTGGTTCTTTCCAGGGATTTCCCGGGTTCTTCCTCCACCATTAATACTGTCCGCCATGTATAGCCTATCGTGTGCTGAAAATTGGCGTTAAACCCAACAACAGCAACAACAACAACTCACTAACCACTAGCATGCAAATTACGTTCACAACATTCACCAACTTCATGCAAGTTACATTAACACCACTCACTAGTAATTATAGTTCTTTTACACCATTCACCACTTGCAAGCACGTTACCTTTGCATCACTCACCACATGCAAACACATTACCTCTATACTACTAACCACTAGCAAGCGCGTTACCTTTACTCCACTCACCAATACCACGCACGTTGCCTTTACACCACTAACCATTAGCAAACATAATTATTTTACACGTCTCACCACTAGCAAGCATGTTGTGTATACGATTGACCATTAGCAAGCACATTACCTTTACATTACTCAAACGCACTAGTACGCTTAGTATACATACATGACCTGATGCAGTGAGAGGCTTTATAGGTGTCATTTATTTTCAAAACTAATGTTCTCACTTGTACCATTACACCATTCACAACTAGCAAATCTCAGTAGCTTTACACAACTCACCATTATCAAGCAAATTATCTTTACAGAACGTACCACGAGCAAGCACATTACCTTTACACCAATCACCACTTGCAAGCATGCTACATTAATAACAATTCACCACTAGTTATTTATTTTACATTACACAACATTAGCAATCACATTAGTGTTAATCCACTCACCATTAGCTATCACATTTCGTTTACATCATTAACCATTAGCATGCACATTTCCTTTACAACACTTTACCAATAGCAAGCAAGATACATTTACACCTCTCACAAATAGTAAGCATAATTATTTTGCACAGGTCACCACTTGCAAGCACTTTAATCCTAAATCAGTCTCCACGTGCAAGGATATTACCTTTACACCACTCACACCTAACAAGCACATTACTTTTACATTACTCACACTATCAAACACATTATATATATACCACTAACCACTTGCAAGTGCGTTATCTTTACACCACTCACCAATAGCAAGCACTTTGCCTTTACACCACTCACCACTAGTAAGTGCGAGACTCACAAATATCAATCATATTGCCTTTATACCACTGGCCATTAGCAAGCACATTACATATACATTACTCAGACTGACCAGGAAGGTTAATATACATTCATAACTAGATGAAGGTATAGTTTCTTAGGGAAGTTTCAATTTATTGCAAAACAATGATATTCTCCCTTACAAGCATGATACTTTTGCACCACTTACAACTAGTAACCATATCTTGTATACACTTCTCACCACCAGCAACATTATTACCTTTAAATTATTCACCACTAGCAAGCATACTACCTCTACATCACTCAAGACTAGCAAGCACATTACATTTACACAACTCACAAGTAGCAAGCACGCTACATTTACATTATTCACCACTAGTATTCATATTTATATTACAACACTCACCATTAGCAAGCACGCTACCTTTACTCCACTCACCACTATCAAGCATATTACCTTTACACCACTCACGACTAGGAAACACATTACATTTGCACCACTCACTACTAGCAAGAAAGTAGCCTTTACAACACTCACCACTATTTATCACATGACCTATATCTTTCACACCATTAGCAAGCACGTTACCTTTACACTACTAACCACTATCAAGGACAGAACCGGTACACCACTCAAAACTAAGAAGCACATTACCTTTACATCACTCACCTCTAGCAAACCCATTACATCACAGTACCCACCACTAACAAGCAAATTACCGTTACACCAATCACAATTAGCAAACATGTTACGTTTACACCACTTAACTAGTAAGCAAATTTATTTTCACTACTCACCAATAACAGATACAATATATCCACAATACTGACCACTAGCAAGCACATTTCACTTCCACACTCAACACTAGCAAGTACATTACATTTCCACCACTCACAAGTAGCAATCACGTTGCATTTACCCCACTCACCACTAGAAATCACACTACTTATGCACCATTTACCACGAGCAAGAAAACGGTCTTTGAACCACTTTTCACTAGTTAGCACATGGCCTTTATGCTATTCACAACTAGCAAGCACGTTACCATTGCACCACTCACCACTGATAAGCATGTTCCTTATACAACACTAACCACTAGCAAGCACGTTACCTTTACTCCACTAACCACTAGCAAGCACGTTACCTTTGTACTACTGACCACTAGCAAGAGGTTTACCTTTACACCAATCATCACTAGCAAGCTTAGTGCGTTTACACGAATCACCACTATCAAGTATAATACATTTACACTACTCAACACTAGCAAGCATGTTACATTAACACTATTTACCTATGTAACCATATTTCTTTTACACCATTCACCACTAGCTAACATATTATCTTTACATCACTTACCACTAGCAAGCTCGCTACCTTCACATCACTCACCGCTAGCAAGCAGATTACCTTTCTGCCAGTCACCACTAGCTAGCAAATTACAATTAATTCACTCAGTAATGGTAAGGATATTTATATTACAACACTCAAGGCTATTGAGCACGCTACCTTTACACCACTCACCATAGCATGCACATTAACTATACACCACTCACCACTTGGAAGCACCGTACCTTTATACCACTAACCACTAGCAGGCACATTATCATTAAACCACTCACCACTAGCAAGCACATTACCTTTAACATCACTCATCACTAGCAAGCATGTTACCTTAATACCACTCACCACTAGCAAGCACATAACCTTTACACCACTCACCACTAGTAAGCATATTTCTTTTACAAGACTTACCGCCAGCAAGCATAATACATTTACACTATTTGCCACTAGCAAGCACATTACCTTAACATCACTCAAACACACCAGGAATGTAAGTATATATAAAGAGCTTGATGCAGTGAACGGTTCCAATGGTAAGTATCAGTTATTTCCAAACTGATATGTTCTCTCTTGCACCTTTACACCACTCACCACCAGCAAGCTAGATACATTTACACCACTCAACACTAGCAAGAACGTAACCTTAATACCTCTCACCAAAAGCAAGCACAATCCCTTTACTCCACTCACCACTTGCAAGTACATTACCTTTACAGCCCTAATCAATAGCAATTACTATACTTTTACACTATTCACCACTAGTAAGCATACTGGTTTACACCACTCACTACTGCAAAGAAAAAATACCTTTGCACCACTCACTACTAGCTAGCACGTTACCTTTATACCACTCAACACAAGCAAGCATATTACCTTGACTCTACTCACCACAAGCAAGCACGTTACCTTTTCATCACTTACAACTAGCAAGCAATTTACCTTTAACCTTTCACTACCTGCAAGAACATTACTTTTACACCACTCAGCTCTAGCAGGTACGTTACCTTATCACCACTTACCACTAGCCAGCATGTTACATTTACACTACTCACCATTAGCAAGAACTTTAACTTTGCACCACTCAACACTAGCAAACATGTTCCCTATTCAGCACTTACCTCTAGCAAGAACGTTACGTTAACACCATTCACCACTTGCAAGCTCGATAACTTTACACGACTCAGCAGTAGTAAGAAAATTTCATTTACACCACTCACCACTAGCAAACCCATTACCTTTACATCGCTCACCACTAGCAAATCACAAAACTTTTACACAACTCACCACTGGCAAGCACATAATCTATACAACACTAATCACTAACAAGCATATTACATTTACACCACTCACCAATAGCAAGCGCATTACCTTTTCATCACTCATGCTATCTTTATAGAACTCACCACTCATAGGCATATTTATTTTATACCACTAGTTACTGGCAAGCACATTGCCCTTACGCAGCACACCACTTGCAAGCACATTAACTTGATATCTTTCACCACTAGCAAGTATGTTACCTTTACACCACTCACCACTTAAAAAAAAGCACATTACCTTTACACTACTCACCACTGGCAATCACATTACCGTTACACCGCTCTCAACTGGAAAACATGTTACCTTTGAACCACTCACCACTAGTAAGCAAAAATATTTTCATTACTCACCAATAACAAGCACATTATATCTACACCACTGACCACTAGCAAGCACATTACACTTCCACCACTCAACACTCGCAAGCGCGTTACCTTTACACCACCCACCACTAGCAAGCAAATAACCTTTACATCACTCACCACTAGTAAGCATTTTTCTTTTACAAGACTCACCGGTAGCAAGCTTAATACCTTTACACCATTTACCACTAGCAATCACATTACGTTCCATTGAGAAGTATAAGTTTTTTCCAAACAGTTATGCTCTCCCTTGCACCTTTACACCACTAACCACCAGCAAAACAAGTTACCTTTATACCATTCACCACTAGCAAGAGCGTAACCTTAACACCACTCACCAAACGCAAGCACAATATATTTACTCCACTCACTACTAGCAAGTACATTACCTTTACAGCCCTAATCACTAGCAATTACCGCACCTTTTCACCATTCACCACTAGTAAGCATATTGTTTTACACTACTCAATACTGCCAAGAAAATTACCTTTACACCACTCAATACTAATAAGCACGTTACCTTTACACCACTCACCACTAGGTAGCACATTAACTTTACACCAATCACCACTATCAATAGTGTTTACCTGGCACGACTCACCACTAGCAAGCACATTACATTTTCACCACTCTGCTCCAGCAGGCACGTTACCTTTTCGCCACTTATCACTAACAAGCACGTTATCTATACACAATTCACCACTTGCAACCTCGTTACTTTTACACCACTCACCAGTATTAAGAAAATTGCTTTTACACCACTCACCACTAGCAAGCACATTACCTTTACAATACTCACCACGTGCAAGTATATTTCCTTTACACTGCTCAAACGCACTCGAAAGTTTAGTTTTTATATGTGGCTTGGTGCAATGAGAGGTTCCATAGTCAATCAGGTTTTTTTCAAAACAATAATGTTCTCCTTTGAGAAATTGTTTTTTATTTGTGTTGCAACGAGAGCACAATTCATAACTGTTGTCTTGAAGAGTTTGACACGATGGTTTACGTGAGGCCGGTAGGCCGTGTCTGGTGATAAACATATAGTAGGCATTGTTCCTATCACTGTATGAAAAGTTGCCTTTTCAAATATTTAAGTTATACTTAAATACAAGCAAAGATATAAAATATATCAGTATCACCTTTACAATATCTTTACATAACAAAAAGATGAAAGTTTTATCTTTAGTCACTGTAAAGACTATAAAAAACAGTTGAGTTGTCTTTACAAAAATAAAAGGCATTGACAATTTGGCTTTAATGATATTAAATCCAAACTAAACTGCAAGCTTTTTGTCACATGCTTACAGACTTTAAATAGTCTGTCCACTTTGCTTCATTTAACTTATGAACAGATGCTATAGTTAGGTCTACCAAAGAGATTAGTTTAACGGGACTTTTCCAGTAAAGCTACAAGAAATCCAGATAAAAGTGAAAAATTATAACAATAACAAATAGTCAATAGTTTAAAACAATTATTGCAATCATTACATCAAAATCTACAGTCAACATGCGAATCGCAAACATTATGTTAATCGATATATCTTTATACATGATAATGACCAATATTTATAAGAGAACAACAAAGGGTCTAAATAGCTATTAAAGAAAAGCAATCATCATTTGGGAAAAATATTTCATGAATAATGATATTTCCAAAAATATCTAACAAATAGTCAATGACATATTAATCAATTTCATCTCTTGAAGTCAATGAATGTTTCGTTCTAAGTTCTGAATGAGTTATTTGCTTGGTGACTACTTTATTGAGAGAATATTTCTGTGATTCTTGGATTTTATATTTCAACATAAGCATTGCCTTATCATAACAATTATGGAATACAAATCATGTAAAATCGACGGTAATTAATAAAATTCAAATATAGGATTATAAACGTGTTTAAATAGAGTAGCATGATGCAGAAACCAAGGTACTTCTATATCTAATAATCCTCTATATGGCCCCATTGCTTAAATAGCAATAATGGTCCTTTACTTTTTCCTCATTCATGCAAGTTATACATATGCACAGTTTCATTACATTTTGTGTGTTATCATGTGCATAGTCTCACACAATGTTTTTGTTATCAGCTTCATGTAAGTTATACAAGTGAATGATTTCACACAAGCTTTGTGTGCACCAGTGCCATTAGTGATGTGAATCGGCCCTAACTTCATAGCCGATGATCCGTTTCACACAAACAATAATCGATTAAATTCAGGCGGAGAGCAAATTTTCTGTTTTGTTTCCTATACAGCTATATGTTTGCTCCCTGGGTCAAAATGTTAATAAATGAACATAAATGACATAAATGATCTCTTTTATCGATATACATACGATTAACTAAATAAAATGTTTACTTTTTATTGTTTTATGTAATTTGTGTTCCAAATCTTTGTTAACTGAAAACAACTGCCTATGGCTGATCGGCTTTATGAAACTGATATACAGTTGCAAGACCATAATTAAACACGTTCATTCAAATTCTTTCTTAACACTTCATGGCACAATTATTTGTGTTAAATGTATCTGTATAGTTGTATGTATGATATATATGTTCTTTTATGTTTACAATGTTTTTTACTTTATAATTATATTTTATATTTTAATTTAGAGGTATGGACTTTGTAGTCTGAAATAAAGAATTCTTATCTTATATGTGGTTTGTCCATCGCTGAAAGTAAATAAGAGCATGCTTTGCTTGTTTAGTTTTTACTAATATTTTGATCAAAAGATTGTACATTTCAGTTGGAACAAAACAATAAAAATTTTTTCATATATATTAACTCAACAACCAGAAAATTCAACAATGCCTAATAGTAGGTTAAGCTTCCGATGATTGATATGTGTCAAACATGACACTGACAATTGGATAAAAATCTAAACTACTGAGACACACAAAAGAAATTCTTTTATTTACTGTTAAACAAGATACATTTGCAAAGTAAACACATGATTTCATGAATATAAAAAAATAGGATTTAAAATTCTAGACAGTTGAATTTCAAGAAAAATTGATGTTATGCAAAACAACAATCACTCTCTGAATGCAGTTCTACTATAGTCAGCTTCCAATCTGTACATAATTTAATATAAAAGATAAAAACATATCTATGCTCAACGTACATGACATTTTTAAGATTGCGAGAATTTAGTCAATGTGGTCTTATCTCCCTTTATTTTAATTGTATTCATTATATACCACCTTCATGTAAGTCATACACGTGCATGATTTCACACAAGTTATGTGTGTAACAGCTCATGTAATGTATACATGTGCATGGTTTCACACAAGCTTTGTGCGTGTACCAGTTCCATGAAAGTAATGCATGCGCATGGTTTCACACAAAAGTTGCGTGGGTGCAATTTTTTTAAAAAATTGCTTGTAACAATTAACATTTTAACTAACTGTTCAATGGCTTTAGTTATTTAAAAACCAGACATTATAGATATGTATTTCCAAGGAAAGTGCACATCAAAAGCACAATTTGCCTTTAAGAAGCTAACAATAAGCATATTATCTACATCAGCAAATTTACAGCTGAATAATACTTCATTTACTTAATCAGGATCTGAATATTAAAGTCCTACATGTTTAGTCATTTACATCACAATGTTTTAATTCATGACACGTAAACAAAAATGTAAACACTTAGAAACTGACACTAGTCCATTAAACATATAAATAGTTATAATGTCCTGTTAATTTGCATATCTAAAAATCTCTTTATCTCACACAAGCTATTGAATATGAGGGCAGACAATTATAATTTTCTTGCTTTTGATTATTTTGTATTCATAAACAAACTTTGACTTAATTCTTTGCACAGGTATAAATATTGCTGGTCCATCTCTTTCAAATGTATCACTTCTACAAACTTCTACTGGCTTCCCATACAAATTGTTAAGTGACACATTTAATTCTACGAACCAAATAACTTTTGCTATTAGATGCAAACACAATTTCCCATCCAAAAACAGACTGTGCATTAAAAGCTTTCCAATCTGACCTGGCCCTGGGGTAAACAAAAAACCGTATTACAACCAGCAATTTTGCCATCTCCATCAGACCAATGAGCCAGAATCATTGATGATCGATAACTCCTTCCCTGTTTATTAGGCAGTGTGCTACCATATATCTATACCTGTCTAACAGACCTGACTTTGCTCAAAAATGCCTCAAACAAACAAACGAAAATTATCAAAAATCATTGCTTGACATAACACAAATCTACAACTGTTCAGAAAATGTTAGTTTATCAAAAACAGTGAATTAAGTGAATACCTGGCTTCTAAAAAATGATTTGTGTCATCCTTGTTTCCGATTAACTGAACAATTATTTGACTGCTTAGCTTTCATAGCTATCAACTTATTTTTTTAAAGATGATCAATGGTCGGCCCATCACTATATGCCATGTAAGCAATAAATGTGCACGGTTTCACAGAAGTGTGTGTACCAACTTCATGCAATTTATAATGTGCATGGTTTTCCACAAGTTATATTTATACCAGCTTCATGTAAGTCCATTTCGGAAATTGAGGGATAACATATACAGGTCAACAATAACCATTATCAAGCTGGATTCGAATGCTGGATTTAGAACAATTGTATCAGAGTTATATTTAGCAGCGCACTTTATTTCAGAAATGGAAAGAAAATCTAATCAACTCGCAACAATGGTGACATCGCCACAACGATTCCAGGACTCTCAAGTTACCGCATAGGTTATGGATGGTTCGCGTACTTAACAATGATGTTTGAGTCCTTATTAAGGTTCCCACAAACCCCTGTTATGCCTGAGAGACCTGATGCTGGTTGCGCTGATGTACAAAGTACAAACCCAAATTCAAACATTTACTTTGCACTGCATCGATTACAACAATCCAGTCGCAGGTGTTTATCGCAAGCTACACTGGTTTACTGGAATCAAAACATCAACACAGGTCTGCAAATTTTCCAGTATGACTTTCCTTATTACTTTTCATTGGAAAATCTAAACCCGATTAGATAGTCGGAGGTTAAAATGTACATTCATGCATCATCTGGCTTGTCAACCTGATTTGATCCTTTCCGGTACATTTATGTTGTTGGAGAGCGCAGGTTGCTGAATGAAGGTTTTTAATGAGCATGTAGAACATTCATGGATTAATTGGACCTTCACATTCTCAAATAGCTATGTATTATCGCGAAGTTAAAACAATCACGTTACTAATAGAACAACTATGATATACCATCAATGTTTCCGACATGAAAAAGTAATCAAAGAAGAACATTAACAGGAAAAAGAAATCACCAATAACTCCGTTGATTCTGAAATAGAAACGCATGTATAAGTTTGCTGCTGGTTACCTGCGGCAGCAACTAATGATAGGGGTGTAGGAATCACGACCGCCATCACCATCATGGTGTATCAGTCGGATATATTGTCGAAGTTATATAAATGGTAACCTGTGTCCTTGATGAAGCTGTTGAAATAATTTTGACACGATTAAGTTCAAGAATACTTGTTTATTCGGGAATTCTCGCTCCAGCACAAAGTAGTATCAGAACCAATGTTAAACTGTACTAGGTCACCTCCTACGACTGGTGTCAGTCTGATCGATAGGACCTAAGTCTACTGTGTGTTTATCACCTGACACGGTTTCCCTTCCTCACGTAAACGATCGTGTCAGAATCTTCAAGACAGCTGTTATGAATTTTACGATATTTGTAATGAAAAGTATTTTTTCTTAAAGGGAGAACATAAGTGTTGGGGAAAAATCAGTATATCGTCATCATTATTGGCGGTTCAGTCTCAAGAGACCCTGCGAATAATGCCCTTGAAGTGTCGTCTGTCTCTGGTTGATGGCATTGTCTGCTGTGTCTGTGCAGGCCTATACGCGAGCGGCAGACCCTATTGCGGTTGGTGCTGATATACTGGGAAGTCTGAGTTACTGGGGTTGCTCAAGAGCTCTTCTTTCTCTCACGTTTCTCTGCCGCTAACTGGCCTCTCCTAGTATCAGCGACTGATAAGCCCTTGCTTAACGTCAGCATCCAGGTGCCTCGGTCCATGGAATGCACTTCCCAGCCGTCGAGTAAAATGTCACATGCCTTTATATCCCTCTTGCACACATCCTTGAAACGGAGTGAGGGGCGGCCGACCCTTCTGGTCAGCTGTCCATATAGGATGTCCTTTGGCAGCCTTTCCATCCTCCATTGGTCGAACGTGTCCCAGTCATCTTAGGCGGCGTTCTTTTACCAGAGAGTACATGCTGCGGTTACTTGCACGCTGAAGGATCTCAATGTGTGGGACGCTGTCATGCCAGCTGATTTTCAGTTAAGCCGGCGCTCTTCCCTCATGTAGGTGCTCCAGGTCTCACTTCCATATAGAAGGGTACTGAGAACACAAGCCTGGTGGACTTGGATCTTGGTGTGCTCTGTCAGCGCGTTGTTTTCCACACCCTCTTCGTTAGTAGTGCCAAGACTTCTGTCCAGATCCGCATCATGCGATAGTGTTGCTGATGGTTGAACCCAGGTACGTAAATGTGTTTACTGCTTCCAGGGTGACACCATCAATTTTGATGGAAGTGGCAATGGTGGTATCTTGCATTCTGACGTTTGTCTTTTCCAGGTTGATGGTGAGCCCAAACTACTTGCAGTCATCAGCGAAACGGTCTCCTAGTCTCTGGAGAGCATCGTCAGTGTGGGTCACAAGAGCTCCGTCATCTGCATCATCATAATGAGCCCTGACCGCACTATAGTCTTCGAGCGCATTCATGCCAGGTTGAACATCCTCCCGTCGGACATGGTGTGTAGATACGGTTGTATGGGAAAGAGGCTGAGGAGGATACACTATACAGGAGTGTTCCCTTCATATCTGCATGGAAAGAGATTATCATGGTGCGAAGATTTGGGGGGCAACCGATCTTACTAAGAAGTTCAAAAAGACCCTTCCTGCTGGCCAGGTCCAAACCCTTGTTGAAGTCGATGAACATCATGTAGAGTGGTTGACTTTGGTCTTTGCTCTTCTCTAGGAGTTGTCGTAGGGAGAACGTAATATCTGTCGTCGACCTGCTCTGAAGCCCCATTGGGATTCTAGGTACACACGGTCCGCCAGCAGCTGAAGCCTGTCGAGTATGATGAGGGCATGCACTTTGTCACCGATGCTCAGGAGCTGGATCCATCTGTAATTATTTCAGTCACTGCGGTCGTCCTTGTTTTTGTAAATGGTAACAATCGTGGCGTTTCGCATATTCTTGCCGGACTGCTTCTTCTACACAGTAAAGGAAGAGTAGGTCATGCAGCTCCTGAAGCAATATTGATTTCCCACGTTTGATAGTTTCTGGCGGGATGCTGTCACTGCCTGGTGCTTTGTCGTTTGGGAGGTCGTCGATTACTTTGCTGAGCTTCTCTAAGGTGGGTACTTTGTCAAGCTCCTCCATGGTGAACAGTTTCCTTTTACTGCTAAGGTCCGCATCTTTGACTGACGTTTCTCGGGAGTATAGCTCTGAGTAGTGACCAACCCATCTGGCCATCTGTTGCTCACGGTCAGTGATCTTCTTTCCTGTCAGAGAATTCAGGGGGCGACCCCTTTCACTATAGGGCCTAGAGCCTTTTTGATGCCAGTGTACATACCTTCGATGTTTCCGGACTCGGCACTGTGATGGATTCCTTCACACATTTTTTGACAGTACTCGTTCTAGCGATGCGTTGGGTGTTGCTTCGGGCACTTCCGGGAGTAGAAAAAGTCCATTCATTAAGGAATTTTTTGTAAACTGTGAAGGCTTTTCGTTTGTCTTCGATTATTGGTTCTATCCTTGATAGGTGTGCGTTGAACCAGTCCTGGCTGGGCCGTTTATTCTTACCAAACGTGGACGTGGCTGTGCTGTAGATAGTATACTTCATGGCGTTCCACTTGGCTGTGGCATCGTGCTCTGGCAGGTCCTGGAGAACCTGGCCCAGGGTGGACGCATACTCCTCCACCTTGGAGGGGACATACATCTACGCAGTGTTTATACGAATGTGTCCTTTTGGTTTTGAGCGGTGTAGAGTGTGGCTGTAGGAATAACAGCTGCTCACGAGGGCGTGGTCGAAGTCGCAGTCTGCACTGTGGTAGGTTCTGGTGGAGAGGAAGCTGTTAAGGGCAGAGAACCTGGTGATGACCAAGTTGAGCTGGTGCCAGCGATGAGACCTAGGGTGATTCCATGGCACTTTATGTTGTGGCTTACACTTGACAATGTTTGTGACCCACAGGTCATGGTAGGTACACAGATTCAGCAGTCTCTGACCGTTTTCTCTGGTCTTTCCAGTGCCATGATATCCAAGGCAGGATAATACATGACTCGAACTCCGCACCTACTCTGGCATTGAAGTCACCGAGGAGGAATTTTGGTTCGTTTTTGGGGCATTCTTTGATCTGTTCGTCCAGTTGCCCATATAACTGGTATTTTGTGGCTTCTGAAGACGTGAGGGTGAGGGCGTAGACATTGAGGATGTTGACAGAACCTTCAGCAGTGGTGAGGTCGGTGGACTAGAGACGCTCAGTTCCCACTGTGGGAGGCTCAACTGAGCCCAGGTGCTTGATTTTGGTGGCAAAGCCCACTCCGTGCTGGCAGGGATCATCAGACTCTCGACCCTTCTAGAAGAAGCTGTACTTTTTCTCTCTGAGGGAGCCGCTAGAGGTGAGCTTAGCTTCCTGGATTGCAGCTATGCTGATATTTAGTCTGTTTAGTTCTCTATCGACGATGGCCGTCTTCCTGGTGTCGTCCACCTACCTGAGGATGTCAGAGATGCCTTTGCACATAGTGCGCACATTTCAGCTTGCGAATCGAGGAGTTGAAGTCTTTTTATTGGTTTCTTGTTTATTTTGTATGGTGTGAAATTACCGTCTGCTTGTGATGCTGAGCAACACACTGAGCTCCAGATACCCACTGGAGCAGAAAGACGATGGTGGGTCAACCCCTAACTGACAAGGGACTACCCGGCTTGATGCGGGAGGTAGTCGGCCAGTGGGACACGATAATTATAACCCGTAAACTGTCAGCTTCCATTTTGTTTCCTCACACCGTAGCGAGACAGGAATGACCTATCAGGACGCAAGCCAGGGCATGGAGTATATTGACCCTGCGCTGTCCCGACGTTAAGATTCCTCTCTCTTACTTGCTGTTGGAGTCATAACAAATGCAGAGCATGATATTTGGCACCAGTTTCGGGGGTGGGGTGGGGGAGTGCGGGGTCTGGGCCTGACTTCCCTCTCGCCAAAGGAAAGTAAAGCAACTCTCACAGACTCTCCTTTCCAGGTGTAGTGCTCGCCGCGGAACCACTATCTGGTTCTGCTGGATAGGAGGCTGATTGCACTTGGCTCATCCTACACTATTGTGCCCACAGAAGCAACTTCCCGCGGGGGCCAACTGTTTCTATATATATATATATATATATATATATATATATATATATATATATATATATATATATATATATATATATATATATATACTAACCTTTCAAGTGAATTTGAATGGTGTAAAGGTAAAACGATTGCTAGTGATTAGAAGTATAAAGGCTCTGTGCTTACTAATGGCGGGTGAGTGGTGTAAATGTTCTTACTAGTGATGAATATTGTAACGGTAATTTGCATACTAGTGGCTAGTGGTGGAAGGGTAATATGCTTGCTAGTGGTAAGTGGTGTAAAGATAACGAGATTGCTAGTGGTGAGTGGTGAAAAATAAATGTGCTCACTAGTGGTGAATGGTGTTAAGGTAATTGGCATGTTAGTGGTGAGTGGTGTTAAGGTAATGTATTTGCTTGTGTGAGTGGTATAAAGGTAATGTGCTTCCTAGTGGTGAATGGTGTAAAGGTAGTGTGTTTTCTGGTGGTGAGTGGTGTAAAAATGATGTGTTTGCTCGTGATCAAACCTATACTTATCAGTATAGACATATTGATGACAGCTTCAGGTTAGAAAGAACCATAGTACTTTCTGGATTTTCACGTGTGCTCTCGACATGTGCTCTCAATTCGCAGTAAATTGTCAGGTGCTAATTTCAGTAATGAGTTTTACAAACTGAAGTCCATAAAAGTACTAAAATTCCATGAATAAATAACAAATGACACTGCGTTTTTAGTTACCGGTAAGATAAACTCTCAAACCTTTCATTTTTCTAAAATCTTACTTTCAATGTCAACAAATCTTGACCAGCCAAACCCACAAGGTTTAGGTTCATCTTTGCTTGCTTACCAGAGGACAAATGTTATCATGTCAACTTGAAATTCAATGTCATATGTCATTCCTTATTTTTGATGTACTATTGTTCGAAAAGGCAAAACAACATGATATATATAAGAATTGTTTTGTTGTGTATCTCGATATTCATGCTGAACCACCATTAACTGCTGAGCCATTTTATTACAATTGTAACACGAAGAGATATAATGTCATTTCCTGACTATAATAACCGCTGAATATACAGGAATTTGAAGGATAAATACTTTGTATCAAAATATAAATTAATGAGATAATGGCGAATTCTTATCACTTCTGCTACTGAAATGGTGTCGACAATAAAATGATGCGGAGGGAGCAGTGCGCATTGGAACAAAGAAACAAACATGTTTTTATTAAGATGTGTTACTTTTTCATTCCATTCGTTCTGGCATAAAATAAGAACATAAGACGAAACGTTTTAATGCACTTGTGCAATGCAAACATTATTGCAATTCTTAGTAAGCAAATTTAATTTTAATTAAAATAATACACGTTTGAATTATAAAAATAACAATTACATTAATAAAAACTTCTGAATCAAATTCATGCCCAAGATTGATATATACAGTTTATGTACTGCATTGTCGAGAAATATAGAAGTTGTCTTTTCTGGGGCCAATCTGTCAAGATTTTGACAGCAGATTGGAGCTAATCATAAATGAAAACGAAAATCGGCGTCAGAGGAAATCATACGAATCCAATTTTCAACACTACTGCAAGACACAAATCAGGTTTATTAGCCATCTCATAAACTATTATGCACATTGCGTGCAAAATGCACAATTTAGGATTTGTATGATTTGGCAATATGCTTTATGAGAGCTGTTATTCTCCACGAATATAGACAGCAAAGCAGAACAAAAACACTGGCTGTTTTATTGTTGTTCACTTTATTAAAATCAATCATTTAAGGAAGTGAGGGAGAGGGGTAACTTTAATCCAAATATGTTTTACCTGGAACCGATTAATAAACAAACATGATTCTTACAGTACCTATTAGTTTTTATCTCCTTTTTAAATTTCTTAATTTGTTTTAACACTTGCAATTTTTTAAATTTATTTTGCTGGATTTCGATAATTTTCTTATGAGTCTCGTACATTTAGGACGACATTTAATGTAGGATATTTTTGTATAATATTCCTGAGTTATGTTTAAACCGATAAACCTTTAGTTTATACCATACTTTTGACATAATATTCCGGATTCCACTAAAGTTCCTCGTCAATTTGGAAACGTTAGCTGTGCATTTAGTTCATGCCATATTATTGCAATATTCTGGAATTTGTGTCAATCTCGATTAAGTTCTATTTAATTGGAGTGCAGGATTTTAGTGTTACATCTTGTCATACCATTATGTTTAATATCCTGAATTTAAAACTACTTTTAATCTAGACCATATATACAGCAGAGATAATGAATTATTTCTCCGCCATCTTTCTCAATCACTGAGACGTATTTGATGGATCTTTGAATATTCCGTGTTAAAAACTGTCACCACTCAACCGATGTCATCCTTTCAACGATTCTGAATTAAAAACGAAACAAACTTGGTACTTTTGATGAAACCCACAATGTTAAGTAATGTATGTTTTAGCTGTTAAGTTTCAGTGACACCCATATCGACTCAATCCAAGATGACCGGAACATTTGGAAAATCGAAACTCGTAGTGACAAAATGCTTTCAATCTACCACCAGTCCCAAATTACCAAAGGATTTGTTATTTGCATAAATTAAAGACACGAGGTACGGTTGTCGATGAAATTCTAATACGGTTTACATCTTATTGCATGCGCAACGTTGAGCTCATCTAAGTTACTTTAGTCACTTCTTCACTGGCTTCAAATAAATTAGCTTCTAAATATTTTGTATTATCTAATTAAAGAAATCCATGCATTGAAGTTTTTAAAAAATGCATACACATCGATACCTAACGATCTGTGGTTCAAATGTTACGTGGTCTCATTTCATGCGACTACAAGCAAATTGAAATTGTCCTTTTTACGTTATGCCCTTAAATCACCATTAGTCAATATTAAAACTGCTTACTGCCGTTTCGCAGCCTCGCCTAATCGTGAAATGGCATCGAACCATTTCATAAAATCCAAGCAACCTACAAAGACCCGAAACACCACTGCTATGCTGTTAAGCTAAATTAAATTGTACATCCATCCATCCATCCATCCATTCATTCATCCATACATACATACATACATACATACATACATACATACATACATACATACATACATACATACATACGTTTGAATGAACATCCACTACCAAAGATTACACCTTTTTAGAATCTGTCAATGCAACATTTGAATCAAATTTCTCTTTGTTAGATAAATAAGTGTTGTTTGTAGTTTTGATATAGAACTATGTAATAATAATGGGTAGGTATCCAAATAGCTATATCTATCTTTGTTACTTCAACAATGCTGAATACTTTTAAAATTGCAGAAAAGGTCTATAAAAAACCGGATACATCTAATGTCGCCAACATTGACGTTCCTATGCAGTCACGTTGTGAAGCAGGGGCAATTCAGTTCAGTTATTTGAGGAAGCTAGCTGTTTGGACTGAAGATGTATAACCATATTAAATTTGTGAAATCATACTGCCACTTTTCGAACTGTATCATCCAGTGAAAATAGGCTCTGTGACATTTAACTTATTCTTTAGGCACGAAAATTATTGTTTGATATAATTAATATGTTTGTCGCAAATTGATCATTCCTACTAAAACTGCTGTCAAACAGAAAGCAAGGAGGTTAACTTCCTAGTTTTTCATAAATCTGTCACGATATTTTATGGGGAACAACATGTACTCAGAAGTGCATTTGTTCTCATGCAGTGATCATAAATTAAGTTAGCAACGTTTGGCAACTGTATGTAAAAAAAACGCCTTTAATCGGCCACGCCTTCCCCAAGCCATAGGAAATTTAACTGATATATATTCGCCATGTTTATTTAAAGGTTCCTGATACTAAATGCTCTTCTACTGTTACTAATAGAAGTATATGAAGAGAATGATTCCCCAAGGTGGAATGCGATCCAATTCTACTGTGACCTTCAAGAAAATAATTCCTGTTCAAATACCATTCATTGTTGTTGTTGTTGTTGTTGTCCAGTTTAACGCCATTTTTCAGCACACAATAGTCTATACGTGGCGGCCAGTATTAATGGTGGAGGAAGAACCGGGTAAATGCCCGGAAAGAACCACCGACCCTCGAGAAGCTACTGGCAAGCTTTCCCACATACCCACATTGGCCGAATCCGAGACTCGAACCTACGCAGATAGAGGTGAAATGGCAGTGATCCGTAACAGAGAGCGCTTTGGTTTTTCCATTAATTTCGTTATATCGTACAAGAGACATAAAGTTTGTAACATTGATCAACGTCAATAAATGTATTGACCTAACACATACAATAAAGCAGCAGGAAGGGCGAACAGATCACTTGGTTAAAATATAATTTGCTTAAAACAAAACATCATACGAAAAAAGTATTACTTTGTTTACATATATATGAGGTTGCGCCCTTCCTGCTGCTGTAATTAAATCATTACATTGTAATAAATAATGGTACATCCGGAATCTCATACTGCAGGAATAGCTCGAGAACAATTAGAATCAATCAAAAAATTTCTGATTCATTTAGAAAAAACTTACAAGCGCAGCAGGAAGGACAAGTTGAGTACGAAGAAGACACTAAAAACTATTTAAACCCGTCACTACAGCTACTGAAAAAGGTGCAGTGGCTGCTGAAAATAATTGTATGGGGAGATATTAAGGAGGAGGATGAGAAGAGGAAAAAGGGTATTTTTCCAGTATTAAAGCAAACCGCAGAACAAACTGAAAAAACCGCAGAACGAACTAAAAAATAAAGAAGGGATTTTACGAAAACTTCCAAATAATATTGCTGCAGGTCAACCTCCACCTGTCGATGAAGAAATACTTGAGGGTATTGGAAAAATTCGTACTGAAGTCTCCGACCTGAGAACAGGATTTACACCTAAACCTAAATCAGGAAGAGGAAACGTTGAATCGATTGCAAAATTATGAGAGGAGTTTATCGAAGATATTAGAAATACTGAAGAAGCTGATTTACCCGGAAAAATATTATTCGGTATATTTAATAAATCTGATATTTTAAAACCCGATTATGAAAAAACAAACAATGACAATTTTATTAAATGGGTATATCGTATATATTACAACATAAAACAAGTAAAAAATAATGATTATAGATACGATGAACGTTGAAAAAATAAAAAGACTTGATAAAGAGAGACTGGACCAATAGAACAACAGCCGGAACCTTCATATCAACTTCCTCCACCTGTGCAACAGATAGAACAACAACAATCTTCTTCACCGCAGCAAAATCATTTACTCTGCAGCGATTATACGCCTGACAACTTACCAAAATGGAGAAACAAAGTGAGGAGTTTAAATGAGAATGGGAACAGATGTTAGCAGGAAAGGATGATGATGATCCTCAAAGCGCTACTGGTAGTGGTTTGGGAAATAATCTTATTTGTCCTGATAATATCCTCAATGATGTTTCACGGTTAGAAGTTCTCATAGGAGGAAAACGTGCCGGAAATAACTCACCAGAAATAACGAAAGATATTTGTCAGCGATTATTTCAAGGTGATATTATGGATATCGGTGTTTACCGAGAACTTATTGATGAACTCGTTGATGATTACTGTGACTAGTTGTTAGATAAATGTTCAATAAAATAAGATGATTGTACACAATAATCATCGCAAATCAGTACCTGTCAGAGTAGTAAACTCACGATTACCAGTCTACGAGGTATTTTACGGAGATGGACTTGGTGATGTTGTACGGGGATTATTTACATGGATAACCCTAAAAGCAGCACCTATTGCAAAACATTTATCGATGAAGGCTATTGATATTGTTCGTGAAAAAACTCCTGGTACAATTGTCAATGTTGCTGGTAAGGCGTTCTCGGCAATCAAGGATAGACTAGCACGATTAATAAGACGAAAATCACAACCAGTAAAACGACCAAGTACTGAAATTATGCCCACAGACGTCAGTAAAATAATAAATCAAGTTGCAAAACAGAGACTAGCAGCACTAGCAGATCAAGGACTCGGGCGAACCAATGAATAATATTTCAAGTTTAATATCAGGGAGCGGGATTTCCCGAATACGATGATTCTCGTGTTAGACGAAAATATTTATAATAAAATGTTCAAGCGTGTATCCGACGAAGCATTTGACATGGAAGCAACTGTCCGTAAGGATGAATCGGTACGTCATTATCAATTTTATTCCTATGACGCATGAACACCCGATCAACGTGAAAGAAGAATTGAACTACAAGTTCATGACACAAGTATATATTTTCTACCCGCTGAGGCTTTTATTGAGGTAGAAGGTGAAATTATAAGAACGGATGGTGCTGAATATGGAGATGCAGTAAAAGTTGTTTTTTTCAACAATGGTATTATGTCATTATTTGATAGTGCCAATTATATGATTGATGGAAAAAATATCGAATCTATTCAGAAAGATGTAGACGTTGCTACAACAATAATAGGGTTGGCAAGATACTCTGATGATTATACAAGATCAGCAGGTCCCACGATGATGTTTGTAAAAGATAATTCTGATTACCCTGAAAGCGATCCGTATAATACAAGACGACCAAGAAACAATGCCAATAACGCTGATGCTGATGTGTGGCCAGTGGTTCATGGTGCTAACCCAAATTTCAACTTGGGATTTGCAACACGCCGATCAATGTTGATTACAGGGAGGAGAAAGTTTTCGTGTGCTATTCCACTATCAAACATCTTTGGATTTTGTAGAAATGTTAGAAAAGTTATCTTTGGAGCTAGACACAAGGTTGCTTTTGTGAGTAAAGGTGATGATAACTATGCTCACTGGAGAACTATTGGTGATGTTGGTAAAGCAGTACTAAAAAAACTATCGTTGTGGATGCCGGTAATGACTCCAATCATCGCAGAAGAACAAAAATTGCTTTCTTTCATGGATACAGGTGGTACGCCTCTTTTGTCGTGATTAACAACACACACACAGATAGTATACAAACTAATACTAACCGGTTTACATGGCATATATCATCAGATCAAAGTGTTTCTGTACCGCTACATATTTTTATTGCGCTGCAAAATCATAATCGATTAAACTCACAAACGTACTCTGATATGATATTTGACCAACAAGATGTTAGAGAGGTTTCTTTGCGTATAAACGGACAACAAGAACCAACGGAAAATATACTACTAAATTATGAACAAAATCATATGCCACGTGTATATCATCGTTTGATGACATTAATGGGGCGTGATCAAAATGTAGATAATGGTTTCCAAATATCACAACATGATTTTAGTACTTTGTATCCGATCTATTATTTTTCGCTGGAGCATCTTGATTTATCGAAGCAATCTGATTTTGATATACACTTTAAAGCCAGCGTGAATGCTGGTGGTGTTAATTTCAGAGCAATCGCGGTTATACTTAGTGACAAGCAATGTTACTTGAAATTGGTAGTGGTCGAATGAGAGTCGTTGATGCACCACTGAAAATCTATAATCATTATTTGGAGCGTGGCAAGTACTTATCATATAATGTCATACAGTCATGTTAATGTCACTCTGACTCCCGGTCAGGTGAAAAAACTACAATGAAATTCAACAAAAAACTGCGGAACAAGAAAAACGTTAAAACAAGATCAGATTTTCTAGTGGTGGTCCAAATAAACTGTCATTAACCAAAAATCAAATTAAATACTTCAATAATGCACTGAAATAAAAAGCTGGAGTTCAACTTGTTCTTTCTCCGAGTGCCATCAAGGACATGGTTAAAACAGGTGGTATTTTTCCACTTCTTGCATACCAGCGTTAATAGCTGCTGCCGCTCCAGCCATAGCAAAAGCAGCTGTGTTAGATGCTGTTGGAGCCGCTGATACTATGGCTCTAAAGAAAGCAACAGGAAAAAGATATAAAAAAGGAAAAGATTACCCGGATCTCGTTGGGGAAGAGGTCTGAGGCTTCCAGGATCACTTCGTTAGACGCTCCAGCATCAAATTTTGATTTACGTGATGCTGCTAAACAACTAAAAATAAAAAACTTCAGAGGTGTTTTGTATGCGAGATCAATTACGACAAAGACCAAACTGCGTTGAAACAGGTATTAGTAATCTGGACTTGAATTCAGGTATTGGGTATCATCCGCAATTCATCCACAAGGAATCCTTTATTTCGATTCGTAATGGTCAAGTATGTCGTACCACTTCACGCGAAAGTTTGATATTCAACGCTACCCACACAAACAATGACAGATCTATTTTCTGAGAAAAAAGAAAACCATATTGATTATGTCACTTGAATGGCTTCCAAAACCAGTCAGTATTATGGACAGGTTTATTGTATAGCTTTAATAGTTTTGTAAACCAGTCAGTATTATTGGGCAGGTTTTATTTTGTCTCAGGCAAAGCTTCCAAAACTGGTCAGAATTATAGGGCAGGTTTATCATTTTAAACTTTCATCTGGGAGTAAGCCTCCCCTTCTTCATGGTACACTTTTATATGAATGCTATTAGTAAGTCTATTCATGGTAGAGTTTTTCTATTGATTCTATTAGGAAGTCTATTCATGTTACACTTTTCTATTGATTCTATTAGTAAGTATATTGATGGTACACTTTTCTATTGATTCTATTAGTAAGTATATTGATGGAACACTTTCTATTGATTATATTAGTAAGAATATTGACTGTACATTTTTCTATTGATTCTATTAGCAAGTATATTGATGGTACACTTTTCTATTGATTCTATTAGTAAGCATATTGATGGTACAATTTTCTATTGATTGTATTAGTAAGTATTTTGATGTTACACTTTTACATTGGTTGTATTAGTAAGAGTTGGGTTTCAAGGGTTGTCATCGCCGGGGGCGGTTGTGAGAGATACGCACCCACTTCCCTTGGAAATCTCCCAATGGCTTGCGTCTGATAGAGCCTCTGACAACCAAATCCAGCTCCAGGCCTTCACGAGTGGCGGAACCTGTTTAAACTGACTGGAGAAGGGATGACAGGCGAGCTTCTGGCGCCTCAAAACCAGATGCTTGGGGCAGATGGGCTCGTTAACCTTGGGTGGTCACCCATCTAGGTGAAGGTAAACTCCGATTTCAAACCTTCGCTGCTTGCGACTATACCCTCTCAGGGGACAGGCTAAGGGAGTAATCCCCAACAAAAAAATCTGGAGACGGAGTCCCTAAGGCGACTTGGCATTGATTTCAGTGTCATCTCGGCAACTCCTGCGACGCAGCTGGTGCCATGACGTATCGCCTTGTCCTTTCCCTTGGATCCATCAACTGCGTGGAGAGGGGGGATCAGCTGCATGGGCAACAGTTGATTCTCCATATCACCCTGCCCAGGCTTGCGCCCTGGAGAGGACAATCCAGCTTCGCTCCATAGCTTCGACACAACACGGGAAGCGGCAGTTTGCCGGTTATAAGTCACCGCTCGATTGGCGTAGAGCCAGACGCCAGGGGTTGCTTCTGACGGTGGGAGAGACCAACATGTTTCACTGGACAGCTACCGACCGCCTCAAACTGGGCAGCCCCCAGCCAATAAGGTGCCGTCCCGCCACAGTTCGCCTGCCTTGCTGGGTGCGTAAGGCTTAAGGTACGCGAATACCTGACAAGCGGACTTCAACTATTTCACCAAGAAATAATAAAATAAAAATAAAAAAGAAGACTTCAATTCTCAAGCTAGGTACCTGGAATGTCCGGACCATGCTGACTGGGCTTTCAGATGATCTCCAGACAATCAGTGATGTTCGTAAGACTTCAGTCATCAACGACGAACTTGCAAGGCTCTAGGTCGACACTGTCTCACTACAGGAGACACGACTACCAGATTCTGGGTCCCTCAGAGAAAAGAACTACACATTCTTCTGGCAAGGAAAGAGTGCAGATGAAGGCAGAGACTTTGGTGTTGGATTCGCTGTCAGGAACACTCTGCTGGGAATGATAGAACCCTGCCAATAAGGAAATGAAAGACTGCTATCCCTCCGCCTCCACACCACAAACGGGCCTGTCAACCTGGTCAGTGTTTACGCTCGCACGCTAAGATCCGCCACATATACCAAGGATGAGTTTTATGATGAGTTAAACTTGCTCATCGACAAAATTCCCAAGGAAGAGAACTTGATTTTGCTGGGCGACTTCAATGCTAGGGTGGGTGCCGATCATTACTCTTGGCCCTCCTGTCTTGGCAAGTTTGGCGTTTTGGAAGATGAATGAGAATGGACAGCGCCTTCTAGAGATGTGCTAGTACCACGAACTCAGCATCACCAATTCATTCTTTCAGACAAAACCACAGCACAAAGTGTCTTGGAGGCATGCCCGGTCTAAACACTGGCACCAGCTGGACCTGATCATTACAAGACGGTCAGCCATGAAGGGTGTGCTTCTTACCCGTACCTTCCACAGTTCTGACTGCGACACCGGCCACTCGCCGGTGTGCTGCAAAATGAAGCTTCAGCCAAAGAATATAAACCGCTCTAGGCAAGAGGGTCAACCACGCATTGATGTGAGCAAGACATCATATCCAGACAAGGCGGAGGAATTCACATATGCTCTTTCCAAGACGTTTGACTCAGAACCCCCCAACGGCAGTGCCAAAGAAAGATGGGATTACATCAGAGAGACTGTATACAGCACAGCCACGAAATACAAGCGATCCCCCTGTCAGAAGACACTACAGGCATACAGGTCTACCAGAACCAAAGTGCAGAGATTAGCACGGCAGTGTGCCAATGAATACTGGCTTCTGCTCTGTCAGAGTATCCAGTCAGCAGCAGATATTGGAAACATCAGAGGCATGTACGATGGCATAAAGAAGGTAATGGGTCCCACGAAGAAACTGACAGCACCACTGAAGCCTGTCAGAGGCGATACCATCCACAACAAGGGCAAGCAGATGGAGCGTTGGGTGGAATACTACTCCGAACTGTACTCCAAAGAGAACCACGTGAACAATGACGCCCTCAACGCCATTGAAAACTTCCCTGCCATGGCCGAACTGGACGAGAAACCTACTGTAGACAAACTAAAGAAGGCCTTAGAGAAACTATCCCTAGGTAAAGCCCCAGGGAAGGATGGCATCACAGCAGAACTCAACAAGTGTGGATGTAGCGTGCTTCTCACACACCTGCACGACCTCCTCTGCCAGTGTGGGACGAGGGGACAGTGCCTCAGGACATGAGAGATGCTAACATCATAACCCTGTACAAGAACAAGGGCGACAGAAGTGACTGCAACAGCTACAGGGGCATATCACTTCTCAGCATCGTGGGTAAAGTTTTCGCACGCGTCATCCTGAACAGACTGCAGAAGCTTGCTGACAGAGTTTACCCAGAGTCGCAGTGGGAGTTCCGTGCAGAGAGGTCTACAATCGACATGACCTTCTCTGTCAGGCAACTGCAGGAAAAATGCAGAGAACAACATAGACCCCTCTTACTGGCCTTTATAGACCTCACCAAGGCATCAGCAGAGACGGACTCTTCACAATCTTGGCGAAAATTGGTTGCCCTCCAAAGCTGCTAAGCATGATCCAGTCCTTCCACGATGAAATGAAAGGCACAGTGCAGTACGATGGCTCAAAATCCGACCCCTTTGACATCCGCAGTGGAGTTAAACAGGGCTGTGTCCTTACCCCCACGCTCTTCGGCATCTTCTTCGCAGTCCTGCTTAAGCACACCTTTGGGACGTACACAGAAGGGATTTACCTGCACGCACGATTAGACGGCAGACTGTTCAACCTGGCATGACTGAAGGCAAAGAGCAAAGTGCGTGAAGTAACCATCAGGGACATGCTCTTCGCAGACGACGCTGCTCTAGCCACCCACACAGAAGCTGAGCTTCAGCGCCTGACGACCCGCTTTGCTAAAGCATGTGATGAGTTTGGGTTAACCATAAGACTAAAGAAAACAAACGTGATGGTTCAGGACGCGGACACCCCAAGCATCATCATCAACAACTACGAACTTGAGGTGGTGAGTCAGTTCATGTATCTCGGCTCTACCATCACCAACAACCTCTCGCTCGATGCTGAGCTCAACAAGCGGATCGGAAAGGCATCAACAACACTCTCCAGGTTGTGGCAGAGAGTGTGGAACAACAGCATGCTGACCATGAACACTAAGATCACCGTGTACCGTGCATGCCTGCTAAGCACTCTCATGTATGCCAGTGAAACCTGGACTCTGTACGACTCACAAGAGAAAAGACTGAGCGCCTTTCACATGCGATGCCTCCGACGCATACTCCGGATCACCTGGAGCGATCGAGTAACAAACAACGAGGTGCTCGAGCGTGCCAAGATTCTCAGCATGATCACACTCCTCCGCCAACTCCGCATCAGATGGCTGGGCCATGTACGTCGGATGGATGACGGACGGATCCCCAAAGACATTCTTTATTCGGAACTCGCCTCTAGCAAAAGGTCGATCGGCCGGCCATATCTCCGCTTCAAGGATGTCTGTAAGCACGACATGAAAGCCCTTGATATTGATGTCAACACATGGGAAGAGCTCGCTCTAGACAGATCAAGCTGGCGACATGCTCTGATCACTGGTCTGAAAGCCGGAGAGGACAAGCAACGCTTGCTAGCTGATGAAAGACGATCGCAGAGGAAGAAGAAGCAGCTTCAACCAACACCTGACACAACCTTCAAGTGCAGCAAATGTCACTCCCGCATTCGACTACTTAGCCACAGCAGACGCTGCACAACCACCAACTGGGACATCTCTCATGGGTGCAGTTCCATCGTCTCTCGAGACTAACGGATGCCAACACACACGGGTCAAGTATGTCGCACAACTTCACTCGAAAGTTTGATATTCAAAGCTACCCACACAAACAATGACAGATCCGCCAATATGCGGTCGTGAAGTAATTAATGTACTCAATGCTATATCAAAATCATCCGAACCGCCACATAAAGTCATGCATGATTATACAAGTAACCGATTCGTTTTAAACAGATCTTAGATCTTATATAATGGTTGATATTTACGGAAGATCTTCTACCTGCACTAGAGAAAAAAGGTGATATTGATCTGTCGAAGTACGCGACTAAAGATGAACTAGCTGATATAATGAACCTTGCTGGAGTTGACCCAGATGACGTTGTTATTTTTCAGGATCGATATGGTAAACTAAAAACAAGCAATATCAGGTGGAATGATATAGTTCGACGAGTACTCGGAGCAGTCACCGATAACATACCTGTGTTTACTGATAGCGGAAAAATTAGGGATTCAAGTTTATAGTTTACAACTATCAGAGATGAAATTGCAAGAAGCGTTGCTAATCGCGTGAAAAATACCGGTGACACAATGACAGGTGAACTCAGCATGAACGGAAATAAAATTGTAGTTTTAAGAGATCCAACATCCGACGAAGACGATTGATTGGATATATAAAATAAAGCGGGGTCTTCATCGAATATCCAAACAAGACTCATATCGTTTGTTTTTTGGTTGTTGAGCGGAGTAACGTTGTATGATGAGATGCAACAGAAACTAAAAGAACAGAAACAAAAAGAACAGGAAGAGCGAAAACAACAACAACAAAGACAAAAAGAACAAAGACAAAAAAAGAAAAGCGAAAACAAATACAACAACCACAAGTATAACTTTCCTCACCGCAACAATATCCTTCATCACAAAAGTCAAAAATTACTCGACCTGCGCAACAATCACCTCGACGACATTCTCCAGAAGAAAAATTTCACGATGCACCAGGTGCTACTGGTAGTGGTTTGGGAAATAATTTTGTTTGTCCTTATAATATCCTCAATGATGTAGAACGGTTAGAAGTTCTCATAGGAGGAAAATGTGCCGGAAATAACAGAATCACGTTTCTAGTGGCAGTCCAAATAAATTAACCCAGAATCAGATAAAACACTTTAATAAAGCCCTAGAATCAAAAACTGGAGTTCAGCTTCATCTTTCTCCGAGTGCCATTAAAGATATGATAAAAACAGGTGGCATCTTTCCACTTCTCGCGGCTATACCAGCGTTATAATCTTCTGCCGCTCCAGCCGTAGCAAAAATCAGCTGCTTTAGGTGCTGTTGGAACCGCTGATGGAATGGCATTGCAGAAAGCAACAGGAAAAGGATTAAAAAAGAGGGACCGGATTAAGATTGCTGGGGTCTCATCGAGGAAGAGGTCTGAGGCTTCCAGGGACCTATCTACGTTGAACTCCCAATGGGGTTTTACACCGATGTCAAATTTTGATTTACTTAATGCTGCTAAACAGATAAAAATGAAAGCCTTTAGATGTGTTTTCATGCGATATCAATTACTACAACGACTAAACAATATTGAAACGGGTATTATCAATCTCGATTTGATTTCAGGACCCAGTATTCATTGGGTATCATACGCAATTGATCCTCGTGGAATCATTTATTTCGATCGTACGGGTTAGCTCCACCGCGTGAGTTTATCACGTATGTTACACCGTTGGGTACAACCGTTTGATATTCAACACTATCAACACAAACAATGACAGATTCGCCAACATGCGGCCATGAAGTAATTAATGTACTTAACGCTATATCAAGATCTTCCGCGGCACCTTATAAAGTAGTGTATGATTATACAAGTAACTGCTTCGTTAAATGCAATGCGTTATAAACAGGTCGTAGATCCTATAATGGTTGACATTTACGGAAGATCTTCTTCTACCAACGTTAGGAAAAAAGATGATATTGATCTGTCGAAGTACGCGACTAAAGATGAACTAGCTGATATTATGAACCTTGCTGGAGTTGACCCAGATGACGTTGTTATTTTTCAGGATCGATATGGTAAACTAAAAACAAGCAATATCAGGTGGAATGATATAGTTCGACGAGTACTCGGAGCAGTCACCGATAACATACCTGTGTTTACTGATAGCGGAAAAATCAGGGATTCAAGTTTATCGTTTACAACTATCAGAGATGAAATTGCAAGAAGCGTTGCTAATCGCGTGAAAAATACCGGTGACACAATGACAGGTGAAATCAGCATGAACGGAAATAAAATTGTAGTTTTAAGAGATCCAACATCCGACGAAGACGCAGCAACGAAAAAATATGTTGACACCAACTACAACACCGTAGATGGTAAATTGTCCACGTTACGGTCCGAGTATGACGTTGATGTAAAGACGTTTTCAAATCTTCGAGAAAATTTAGAAAAATTAATGAAACCGCAGAGGAATCCGTTCACCGTTGACGTAAAACTCGTTGATATCAAAACTAACATCGACACAATCAAGAAAACACAAGAAGACATCGTAGCGTTTGGAATTTGTAGCTGAAACACCTCAATTATTTACTGCATAAAATAATAATGAGTACCTCGATCGACGTTCAAAAATTCAGCACGTGAATGGCAAACATCGCTGAAGAATATCATCGAACAATATACAGTAAAAATTTAAAAAATATCGACGACGACTAATTATCGTTGACGTGATTGTTTAGTCAGTATCCGTTGCTGTTGCTGGAACCGGTGTGATATTATCAACAATGACAATGATGGTACCAGTAGCCGAGAAAATCTTTATTTCAGCTATAACAACGATTGCAGGTGTTTTTAATATTGTTGTAAAAAAATATGTACTTGCACGAATGAAAAATCATTCGATTACATGACCAAATTATGTACAGCGACGGTCGCATACTCGAAGTTATCTTCGTTGTTATCAGCAAGCCTCAGCGATGGAATTATATCTGATTTAGAGTTTTCAGAGATGATTAAAATATACAACTGCGCTGGTATTAGATGTACTATTATTAATAATGACATCAGTAGAGCTGATCCAGCAGATCGTGACAAACACAACTCCACATAAAATAACGATGATCTCAGTAAGCTCGACTAATCCTGAATTTAACATCAATTTTCCAACTGCCATTCCAGTAAAAGATATTATAGTTGGCCAAATATTAGATCGAAATTATTTAATAGTACACCAGCAAAAAATTCTCTTGTATTTACTAATAAGAATAAACCAGATGGAACTCATGACTGGAACGTTGTTGGAATACGAAATGGTAGTTATGAGATTAAAGAGATTAATGAAGAATTTCAGCGTAGAATAAAATCAATAACCGAAGAGTCAAAAATATCAATAATAGTCCATGAACCAACACTGTCTTCTGCAATCGAAATAAACTCTCCTGATTATGTCGTAGATATTTATCAAAGTTCCATCGGAACGGTGTTAGGATGGCCTGAAAAAATCAGTAGTATGTGAGTGGGAATTTCTGACCAAAAAATAATCAAATAAATAGTTAATAAATATAATTCGAGGTAATTACTTGCTAAAGATGATAGTTTATCTCCATTACTGATATTGGAAGGTGATTTTTTGTTCATATTTTTTTGAGAAAGCAGATTTCGTTATATTTTCTGCAACGTATTTTACCACACGCGGGTTAAAATCAAAGTATTTCGCAGCAGAACTCATTTATTGAAATGTTATCTCTTCACCAGTATCTACATTTGTAGATTTAACCACCCTCCTTGTAACTGTTATTTCATATTTACCAGTCCCTCCTCGTGCAGAGTTCTCATTCTGTGTAATAGCCTGAAGGTTGGATACATTATTGTCGGTTTTCACACCGTTGATGTGATCGATCACAAGACCATCTTTGATCACTCCCAAGAAATTCTCGTATGTGAAACGATGACAGAAATACTTTTTCTTCCCAGCACCAAACATTAAATAACCAGTATTAATCATAAAACCAACTGGTCTCTTCAACCTGCAACTTCTAATCATACCATCACAATGTGATTCGTAGTTTTTTTTATATTGTAGGATGCTTCACAAACTCTCCGTTCATTATAATGATATTATTTGTTTAAATCATAATTTGACTGAAAACTTCGTTAGATAATCCTGCACGGATTTTATAACGTTGTCACTGTTATTATTTGTTTATCATAGTATCTTTTAAGCTCGCGATATTTTTTCCACCACATTTGCGCATAATCGTTTTTTCTAGTACTCCAATACCACATCGCAGAAACGGTATTGGTCCTAAACCACCTATACGAACGCTCTGCAAATGTTGTCCACAGAATTCCTTTTTAAAGGATTTATTTCAAGGGCTTAATGAACCGATCATCAACCATTTCCATCGAGACATTGCATATATAATATTTAATTGAAATATTTGTTTGAAATATAATATGATCGAATTCGATAGATTATCCAGAATCAAGCCTTGGAAAGCAGAAAATTTAATCTCAGCAGAATATCTCTTGACCTACCGATGCAAGATCTGGTTGATCCGAAAAATAAAAGTTTGATCAATAAAATTCATGACGCCAAGAAAGAATTTCATGCAGATGGTGCATATCATGTCTGGTCAAAGTTCAAGTTTATACGCAACAAAGATATCGTCGACGCTACGATGAACGACAAACGAGCAGTAACTATCATTAATTACCTTGACAATCGCAAATATCTTTTCAGAATAAAATTTGTCGTGCTAACAGAGACAGATCATTGGATTATCCGTGACAAATATGATCCTGTTCATGCTAATAAAAAACTGTAATACTAAGTAAAGATTCCAAACCAGGTTTTAATAAATATTAAGATAGATAAGACGTTTTGATTTTTTTATTTCAACATTGTTCTGTATATGTGCATGCCAGTTCTAAGTGATGTTTACCAAATAACCATGTAGCAATTCGATTCCGCGTCTGTCTTCGATAGAGTATTATATGCATAATCATCGATAGTTTCTTACGTATGTCCTAGTTAGACTATAAGAAATGAACATTATATTTGTCTTGTTGGATTATAAACGTATGTTTGCAATATTATTTCCATGAACATTGAAAAAATTTAACAATCAGCAAAATCAGCAAATTGAGATTTATGAAAGCTTTGTTGTTGTCATTATTTTAATTTACCTATTTAATAGACCAACATTTTCTTCTCCTATTTTGCTGGCATGACCAGTATTGTCCAAAAGGCCGAGAACAAATTGTTGGTCTATATCCTGTGCATAGGCGAGACTACAATGCTGTCATATATATCTCAATGCAGCAAGTAAAACTACTGTCAAAGACAAAAATATGACATAAGTAAAAATATATTTCCTAAACGGCGTTAAATCATAATGGATGTTCAGCCTAAAGATATGTTTAGACTAACCGTACTTTGACCACCATGACATAAAGCACAAGATTCTCACATTAATTTACTTCCTAAATAAGTCTTCCTATGCCGTATTTTGGGTATTCTACTAGAAGTAATGCATGTTTACTACGATATATTTAGGTTTCCAGAGACTTATTCAATGTCCTTATATGGCACACAAAGTGAGGATGAAGACGAAAATCTGTATGCGGACGATTCAACAGAAGTTCATAAAAGCTATAGTACTCCGATTTATTGCATTTTCTTTTGAGACCACCATTCCTCCAATCTTGGAAATAATGAGAGTCGGCGATTATGTTTTTCTTAAATAACGTAAATAGCATGTCAACAGAAACTCCGCAAATCTTCCAAGGAAACATTCTGACTGCATTTATAAAACTAGATATGAATCATTTGAAAGCATTGCTAATCGAAATTCATCTAGCGTTTGAACCTAGTGTTCATAAACTCTTATAATGCTTTTGCAGATTCGTCGCGGTGAACAGTTCTTGGTTTGACAGAACATGTTAATGTGATTCCAGAGGACCAATTATATTCGAGTCACCCTTGTGGAACAGTACTGGTACACGATAGCCTTCCGCGGTGAGACCTCGACAATACAACAGTACATTTAAAGATAATGACAGTCGTAAGTAGACGTGTGATATCAGTGCGTGTTCTTAACAAAAGAATACCCGTTTATGTGACATATTAAAGATGTTGTCCAGGGGTTGTTCACAGGAGGGAAAAGGTTATCTTTGCGCCCTGCCCCAAACAATGAATAAGATGCAGTGTCATTCGGTGATATTATCAAACACATAGCTGTGCAGAGGATACATAATCTGGAATTGAGGACAGTGCCTAGTGCACATCTTTAATTACAGTTAAAAATGGAAAGTGGACTAATGTTGACAAGCAAATGGTATTTTAAAAAATGCATAAACGGGAAAATCAAAGAGAAACATCATGCTTCCTGTAACATAGTTGTATTAGGGTGAGTAGAATGTAACCCCAACGATTTTCCATATTGTTCATATCCGGCTATGGATTATAGAACTATAAATGTATAATTACAAGTGTAGGACACGTGTCGATATTTACTTTGATGTGAGGCCGTTTTGGAAATTGGAAATTCAGGGGAAACATTTACAGGCCACTAAAAACCCTTATCAAGCTTCTGTTGACATGCTATTTACGCTATATACGAGCAACATAATCACTGACTTTTGTAAACACTACTTAGAACTGGCATGCACATATACAGAACAATATTGATCTATTATAACAATTATGATGATTAGATTCACAGAACAATTTGTTAATAACTGTAATCGTTTAGAAATAGGCATACAATGTTCAAATGAAATGTAAGAGAGACAATATCTTGTATCACTGACTTGAAATATCACAGATCTTACAGAACATTCTATTTTTCATTGATTATCCAAAATACGGCATAGGAAAACTTATTTAGGAAGTAAATTTATGTGTGAATATCGTGCTTTATGTCATGGTGGAAAACAACAAAGCTTACATAAATCTGAATTTGCAGATTTTGCTCATTGTCCTAAATATATAATATTTGGCAGTCACGTTTAGTCGACTGAGTTTAATTTAAATAATATTGCAAACATACGTTTATAATCCAACAAGACAAATACAATGTTCCGTTTTCATAGTCTAACTAGTACATACTTAAGAAACTATCAATGATTATACATATAATATTATATCGAAGACTGACGCGGAATCAAATTGTTACATGGTTATTTTGTAAACACCACTTAGAACTGGCATGCACATATACAAAACAATGCTGAAATAAATAAAAATTTCAAAACGTCTTATCTATCATAAGATTTATTCTGATTTGATTCACAGAACAATTTGTTAATAACTGTAATCGTTTAGAAATAGGTTGTTGTTGTTGTAGGGTTTAACGCCATTTTTCAGCACAAGATAGGCTATACATGGCGGCCAGCATAATTGGTGGAGGAAGAACCCTGGAAAACCCCGGGAAGAACCACCGACCCACGAGAAGCTACTGGCAGGCTTTCTCACGTACCAACGTTAGCCGAGGATGAGAAATAGACATACATTGTTCAAATGAAATGTAAGAGAGACAATGTCTTGTATCACTGACTTGTCCTATTACAGGTCTTACTGAACATTTTTTCCATTGATTTCGTGTCAATATATAGAATATTTCAACACAAAATTTGAAATTGTAACTACTTTGCAATATGCATGTAATGTGCAATAAAAGTACAAAAGAGGCAACTTTTTATAGCATTAATTTGTCCAATTACAGATCTTACACACGTCAGACTTTACTCTGTTATTACATAAAATTGGATACAAAACAAACAAATCTTTAATATAAAAAACTCATCTCCTATCCCGGTTTTTCTAGACGTGTACAATGCCAAGGACAAAAGCATTTTCCTAAATGAATTAATCGCCTCTTCATATTAGCAAGCAATTAATCCGTCCAAGCACGGCTTTGCATATCATGTAGCTATGCTGTTAATGTGGAAAGAGAAAAAGAAGACCTAAAACAATCAACAGTAACAGGAAATATTGCGAGTTATGTATAATGGAAATGAACATCTGAATGAAGAAGAAAATGTGGCAAGGATTATATTTATGTGGGATACTAAGTACAAACTAGCAGAGGCAGTTGAATCTAGCTAAATATTTATCGAGATGAGGAAGGAAGTAAATTTAATTAAAAAAAAAAAAACTTGGTCAACAATGTGCATAAAGTATATAAACTATTAGTATGCAGAATTTACACCAAAGACTCAAAATCTTTGAAAAGCTAACTAGCAGAAGAATCAGTAATAGTACTAATATCACTAATAGTAGTAGTAGTAGTAGTATTGGTAGTAATTGTAATATCAGTAATAGTAGTAGTAGCATTAGTATTGTGTTTTTATTATTTGTGTTGGCGGTGTTGTATTCTTTCTTGTAGTAGAAGTAGTATAAACAATTTAATTTTCATGTTGTTTGCAAGAATAGTAGTAGAAGTAGTATTAGTAGCAGTAGTAAAAAAAGAAGAGAAAGAAAACAATGTAATAAACTGCTGAAAAGATTTGGGAGAGCAGATCGAAATATTCATGAGATAGTGAACGAGATTTCTTTCAGAGGAGCGGAGGGCGGGAGAAGTGAATCCAGACTAACGACTTCTACCTATTGGCATTTAATATCATCTTATGTTTGTAGTTTTATGATCATTTCATGTAAATACAACTAAACTTTCATGCTCTTCGTTCTCCTTAGTGGCACATTAATGAGCAACAAGGAAGCTAATTTGTCAGTTCTAAGCAGTTCATACTAAGTACAATAAATTTATCAGAGCAACGTGCCAATTGGCAGATTTTTTGATGTAATAAATGCAAGAACTTGAAAGCAATTAAAAATGTCATTTTACTGTACAATTTGAATTTGATTATGAACAGCAGTTACGTTTCGTGCATAATATCAACCTTTCGCGAAAATTAAAGTATAATTTGCTATTTTCACATGTGTGGAAAAGATAGTACAGATTAATATAAATAATAATAATAATAATAATAATAATAATAATAATAATGATAATAATAATGATAATAATAATAATAAAAATAATGATGATAATAATAATAATAATAATAATAATTATTATTATTATTATTATTATTATTAGTAGTAGTAGTAGTAGTAGTATCAATGTTATAAGTAGTAGTAGTAGTAGTATTTACTTTAGTCACATCTTTGCTAGAATGATAGTGGGGCATACATCTTCACAAAGTCAGGAAGAAAAATGAGATTATTGAAATTGCAACCGTCTCTGAATTAGGTAGATATTAAATAAACCATAAGTTCTGCTCAAGTTAATAATGCCATAAGCGTCATATCTACAGAATATTACAATATTCCACCATGCAATACAATCGTATTTATCGTACGACCATTTCATGATAAAATCCAGAAAACGTAGTATTTTTTGCTCTCATGAGTGCAGATGTAAGATGTCAGTGATCGGTAAAGTCGAAATCCTCTGGCCACGCGGAGCTCTTTCTGGTCAGTATCATCACTTTTGAAGAAATAGTATATTTTTCTGATGTATTTATTAAAAGTAACAACGATTTGGTATACATTGAAACGTCTTAAATGTTTATTATTTGAGTTACCATATTAATGTGTATAAAAAATGCGAATGTGAAATTTTAAAGGAATACTCTTTTATATATACGGTTGAGAATGTACACTGCTTTCTTTAGATCTCGTAGGTTATGTGTCTTTATACATGATTTTTAGTACCTACGGCAAATATGTTTTAATGCAATTATAGCTTTCTATTCGTTTGCTTCAACAAAAGTACAACCTATTTTACCCTACTGACTGACATTTGTTTCTAATATGCATTTATGACATATCTTACACAGCCTTATAAAAATAATAGATTGTTATAAGTATATAGCATCAGTCACATCAGTTTCCTATCTATTTTATTCAATACAACTTGCTGGTGGGATGGGGGAGGAGTATCTTGAAGGCATTTGAACTTGGAATTATTGTACATAATCATAACAAGATGAATTGTTCTGTGATTTGGTTCCTTTTTCCAGATGGTTATTATATGGGTTCCGTCAATACATGTATTGACGTTGATCAAAGTTGCAAACTTTGTGTCCCTTGTATGATATAACGAAATTAAGGGAAAAACTACAATGAATGGTACTTGAACACGAAAAGTATTTTCTTGATGCACACAGTAGACTGAGGTCGCATTCATCCATGGGGAATCATCTTATTCATATACTTCTGTTAGTAACAGTAGAAGATGATTTAGTATCAGGAACATATATATATATATATATATATATATATATATATATATATATATATATATATATATATATATATATATATATATATATATATATATATATATCAGTTAAAGTTGCAATGGGTGGAGGAAGGTGTGGCTGAATGAGGAAGTCCTTTTACATTCAGTTGCCAAACGTTGCTAACTATAATTTATGATCACTGCATGAGAACAAATGCACTTCTGAGTACACGTTGTCCCCCATAAAATACCGTGACAGATTTATGAAAAACTAGGAAGTTAATCTCCTTGCTTTCTGACTGACATCAGTCTTAGTACGAATGATCCATTTGCAACGAGTCGACAAACATATTAATTATATCAAACAATACTTTTAGTGCCTAAAGAATATTAAACGGCGCCATACGTTAAATGTCACTGAGCATATATTCAATGGATGATACTATCCGAAATAGGGCAGTATGATTTCACAAACTGTACATGGTTATACATCTTCAGTCTCAACAGCTGGCTTCCAAAAATAACTGAACTGAATTGCCCATGCTTCACAACATGACTGCGTAGGAACGTCACTGTCGCCGACATTAGCGGCATCTGGCCTTTTAATAACCTTTTCTGCAATTTCAAAAGTATTCAGCATTGTTGAAGGCCTCTTAAAATAATTGTCAGTGATAGAGAAAGATAGCTCCGAAATAACTCATTAAATCAGCTATATATTTATTGCCTAGATTAAAAGTACTTCTAAATTCTGAAAATAAATTGGAATCCAAAATATGATATTGAACATAATGGTATGATAAAAAAGTGGCACTAAAATCCCGCACTCCAATTAAGTAGACTTTAGTCGAGATTAACACAAATTCCAGAATATTTTAATAATATGGGATACACTAAATGCATGGCTAACGTTTCCAAATTGACAAGGATTTTTAGTGGAATCCGGAATATTATGTCAAAAGTATGGTCTAAACTAAAAGTTGAAATACAGCTTATTGGACCAAACATAAATCTAGAATATTATACAAAAAATATTCTACATTAATTCATTACTGTTAGAGACTCATTCAGAAAAAACCTACAGGCTCAGCAGGAAGTACGAGTTGAATTTGCTACGGGTATTGAACAGTTATTTAAACCCGTCACAAAGGTTACTGAAAAACTATATGGGGAGATATCAAGGAAGAGAAAGAGTAGGAGAGCCTTCTTCCAGTATTAAAACGAACAGAACAAATTTTACAGGAGCTAAAATAGCCGCCGCACAACCTCAACCCGAGGACGAGGGTGAAGAAACACTTGAAGGTGCGTTGGCGAAAAACCAAATAAGGATGTTACTTTTATGGAAAATTTTACTGATAATGGTATAAAGGTAATAAGAAAAATTATATTAAAAAATAAAGACGATATAATAGAGTTTGGTTTGTTTGCTGCTGCAAGTTATCTATCAAGACATGATTTTTTAAAACCCGAATATGTTAAAAATATTAGTCGTGATAAATCGGTTGATTGGATGTATAAAATAAAGCGGGATCTTAATCGAATATCCAAACAAGACTCATATCGTTTGTTTCTTCGTAGTTGAGCGGAGTAACATTGTATGATAAGACGCAACAGAAACTAAAAGAACAGAAACAAAAAGAATAGGAAGAGCGAAAACAACAACAACAAAGACAAAAGGAACAAAGACAAAAAAAAAAGAAAAGCGAAAACAAATACAATAACCACAAGTATAACGTTCTTCACCGCAACAATCTCCTTCATCACAAAAGTCAAAACTTACTCGACCAGCGCAACAATCTCCTCGACGACGTTCTCCTGAAGAAGAATTTCACGATGCACCAGGTGCTACTGGTAGTGGTTTGGGAAATAATTTTGTTTGTCCTTATAATATCCACAATGATGTAGAACGGTTAGAGGTTCTCATAGGAGGAAAATGTGCCGGAAATAACAGAATCACATTTCTAGTGGCAGTCCAAATAAATTAACCCAGAATCAGATAAAACACTTTAATAAAGCCCTAGAATCAAAAACTGGAGTTCAACTTCATCTTTCTCCGAGTGCCATTAAAGATATGATAAAAACAGATGGCATCTTTCCACTTCTCGCGGCTATACCAGCGTTATAATCTTCTGCCGCTCCAGCCGTAGCAAAATCAGCTGCTTTAGGTGCTGCTGGAACCGCTGCTGGAATGGCATTGAAGAAAGCAACAGGAAAAGGATTAAAAAAGAGGGACCGGATTAAGATTGCTGGGGTCTCATCGAGGAAGAGGTCTGAGGCTTCCAGGGACCTATCTACGTTGAACTCCCAATGGGGTTTTACACCGATGTCAAATTTTGATTTACTTAATGCTGCTAAACAGCTAAAAATGAAAGCCTTTAGATGTGTTTTCATGCGAGATCAATTACCACAACGACTAAACAATATTGAAACGGGTATTATCAATCTCGATTTGAATTCAGGACCCAGTATTTATTGGATATCATACGCAATTGATCCTCGTGGAATCATTTATTTTGGTCGTACGGGTTAGCTCCACCGCGTGAGTTTATCACGTATGTTACACCGTTGGGTACAACCGTTTGGTATTCTGCGCTACCAACACAAACAATGACAGATCCGCCAATATGCGGCCATGAAGTAATTAATGTACTTAACGCTGTATCAAGATCTTCCGCGGCACCATATAAAGTAGTGTATGATTATACAAGTAACTGCTTCGTTAAATGCAATGCGTTATAAACAGATCGTAGATCCTATAATGGTTGATATTTACGGAAGATCTTCTTCTACCAACGTTAGGAAAAAAGATGATATTGATCTGTCGAAGTACGCGACTAAAGATGAACTCGTTGATAGTATGAATCTTGCTGGAGTTGACCGAGATGAAGTTGTTGATTTTTCAGCATAAATACGGTGTTTTAAAAACGAGTAACATCAAATGGAATGATATAGTTCGACGAGTACTCGGTGCGGTCACGTATAACATACCTGTGTTTACTGACGGTGGTAGAATCAGGGATTCAAGTATATCTTTTGCAACCATCAGAGATGCAACTGCAAGAAGCGTTGCTAATCGTTTGAGAAACACTGGCAACACAATAACAGGAGAACTCAGCATGAACGGGATTAAGATAGTAGTACTCAGAGATTCAACATCCGACGAAGATGCCGCGACAAAAAAAAAATACGTTGACTTTAACTACAACACCGTAGAAGGTAAACTGTCCACGTTGCGGGCCGAGTATGACGTCCACGTTTACAAATTTTGGTAGAAAATTTTAAAAAGTTTATGAAATCGCAGATGAATTCTTTGGTGATTCATTCACCGTTGACGCAAAACTCTCTGATATCAAAAAACATTAGACATCGTAAGTGGAATTCCTGAGATCGTTAACAAAATTAGTTTGATTAAAATAAAAACTTGGAGCAACTACCAACACAGTATCATCTGTATTCGCAACATGGTCAAAGCAATAGAATACTATCAAATATATCACAACAGTCACTGGTGTGTTCAGGCCGTCTGTGTTCAATGCGGCAAAATTCGAAATATTTACAACGTATCCATGGCGTCATTTAACTGATAAGTTTTCTGGAGTTGTGTCTATCATATTAAACAGCGGACCGAAGAAACATTTATTTTGGAAGCAGCTGATAAGAAACTAACCGCAATATCTTACTGGTGGTGTCTAGAATTTGTAGCTTAAACACCTCAATTGGTCACAGTATAAAATTTAATGAGTACCCCTTTCGATGTTCAAAACTTCAGGTACAATCAAACACGTGAATGGCAAACAAAATTAAGATACCGTCGAACAATACACGGAAAAAACAAAAAAAAAATAATATCGAAGACGATTAGTTATCGTTGACGTAATCGTTTGTTCAGCATCCGTTATTGTTGCTGGAACCGGAGTATTATTATCAATAATGACAATGATGGCACCAGTTGCCGTGACAATATGCATTTCAGTCACAACAACGATAGCTGGTGTTTTCAATATTATTGCCGTTGAAATGTGTACTTGCACGAATAAAAATTATCCGATTACATGATAAAATTACATACAGCGACAACAGCATACACCAAGTTATCTTCGTTGTTATCAGCAAGTCTCAGTGATGGAATAATTTCTGATTTTGAGTTTCCAGAGATGATTAAAATATATCACGATGGCAATGGTATTAAAGGTACGAGTATAATCAATAATGACAACGTCAGTAGAGTTACTCCAACAGATCGTGACAAACACAACTCCGCCGAAAATCACGATGATCTCAGTAAGTTCGACTAATCCTGAATTTAACATCAATTTTCCAACTGCAATTCCAGTAAAGGAAATCGCACTTGCTGAATTACGAGTATACTATAGTTGGTCAAACATCAGATCGAAATCATTTAGTAGATTACACTCAAATAATTCGCTTGTATTCGCTAATAAGAACAAACCCTGTTCCGATGGTCCTGACTCTGTCATGGGGGGGGGGAACCCTGACTGCCAGGTTGTTGGAAAACCCACAGGCAGTAATCAGATTGAACAAATCAATGATGAATTTCAGCGCAGAATAACAGGAAATGAATCAAAAATATAAATTAACGTTTATGAGCCAACTTTGTCCTCTACAGTTGAAATACACTCACCTGATTATGTCTTTGCTATTTATCAATCATCGATAAAATCCGTACTAGGTTGGCCTAAAATACCGCCAGAGTATCATGGGCCACCAGTACCAAAATTAATTGAATTTCTCACGGACGAAACAAAGTTTGTAACAACTCCAAAATAACGAAATATGTATTCATGGACTGGCAAGGATACTGGTATTATTCATGATGGAAAATTATATCCTACGGTACCGTTTTCCATCACTGATTATGATATAAAAACTTCAACTAGTATTGTTTATGAAAGAGATTTCAGAGAAATAGCTAGTAGAATTAAAACTGAATACACAACTACATTAACGACATTTGCACGTTTATTTAAAAATGATATTCTGGAGTATCCCAATATCGATCTAACACATCAGATCATTGCAACGATACAACATTTAAATCAAATTATATTAGACCTTAAATACGCTAATAAGACTATTGTTGAGGTAATAAATGTTAATACTTGAATAGATACAGGAGAAAAAAGTATCAAACAAACATATATTGATCATTATAAAATAGCTGAATCAGATTTATTAAATTTTACACTACCACGATTTGAAACTGGCGAACTATGATCGTTACTCAACGATGTTATTAATAAAAACTTTCCTAAAATTATTGAGTCATGGAGAAAAATAGCTCCACCTCCGGTTTTCCTCGGGTACAATAACGATCCATACGGAGGCGGACTCCACGTCTCGCCGGGAATCGTTAATATAACTACAACGATCGCGGTTAATCAGGTTTGTGATGTGATTGACGGCAGCTATTAAATAGATCTTGGAAAATCAAATCAGGCTCAGCAAGGATACATTTTATACACATTCACTCCACAAGTTTCACTGGGAGTTTGATCGTGGAAGAACCAACCAATCCTGTTTATCTACGGTGTCATAATAATGTATTAACACGAATACATTTCAAACTCACCGACCACCTCGACCACTTAATTGACCTGCGTGGAGAGGAATTACTCGTAAATCTATATGGAAGATCTTAATGATCTTCATCGTAAGATTCCAAACTTTGTTAGGTCTTAAGATTCCTAACTTTGTTAGGATCCTAGGATTTCTGTCTTAAGATTTTTCAGAAATATTTTATTATTATTCTGAATATTTTTATTATCAGTCTGAAATATTTTATTTTTTATGAAATCGATCCGATTTTTGTAATTCTGATGGGGTGGTTGGTAGTCAAATTCGTGTAAACTGATCAGTTCGTTAACTCTGATTGGATAATTGGTACTCAAAATCGTGCAAACTGATCAGTTCGTTAATTCTGATAGGGTAGTTGGTACTCAAAATCGTGTAAACTGATCAATTTAGTAAAAAATACCACAAAAAATATTTCGGAATAATAAAAAAATATTTCTGATTATAATTATTTCAGAATAAAATAAAATATTTCAGAATAATAATAAAAAATATTTCAGAATAATAATAAACTATTTCTGAATATTACACATGCTCGGTCAAATTCGTTTCACCAGTAACGAAGTTACTTTCGATCGTTTCACGATCTAACATAATTTTTCTTAATTGTCTTATACGAGCATTAATCGTTTTCTTTGCTTCGTATTCACGGAATAATTCCAATTTAATTTTTCTACAGCGGCAGAAAGAGGAATGAATTCCTTCACCTGATCATCTTTTACTGCAGCTAGTGACTGAAACATCGCCGTCTGAATTCATTTTATGAACTTGTACTCAGATGGAAGTGTATAACCGCCATAATTTTCACGTTTTTCTAAAATTTCAAAATCAGAAATTATTTTTTTCAGAATTCAGTTCATCGGATATATTAATTCCGTTTTTTTCTTCTAATGTTTTAATAGCAGAAATAATATCATTGATATTTTCATGGTTCATTATACATTATATATATATATATATATATATATATATATATATATATATATATATATATATATATATATATATATATATATATATATATTTTTTTTTTTAAATTGAATTTTTAACAATCTGAAGTATAACCGGCGTTTTTTTAACTGACAGTGTATAATCACACCAACACCATTTGCTTCGTATTTCGTAATTATAGGATGCTTCACAAATTCTTGACTCATTTATATAAACATTATTTGTTTAAATCATACTTTGCCTGAAAACTTATTTAGATAATCCATCTACACACTTTATAACTTTGTCATTGTCAGGGTCATTATTTTTTTTATCATACTATCTCTTAAGTTCTCATTATTTTTTCCACAACATTGTGCATACTACCGTGTTTTTCTTCTAACTCCGACACCACATCGCAGACTCGGTATTGGTCTTAAGCTCCCGTTACGAACGCTTTGCAAGTGTTGTCCGTAGAAATCTTTTACGCAGTATTCATTATATGGAATCAATGAGCCTGTCATCAGCCATTTGCATTTCTCTCTTAATTGAGACATTGTATCTATAATATTTTATTATAAATATTTGTCTTAAATATAATATGAACGAATTCGAGAGATTATCCAGGATAACAAAGTTTTCTAAAGATAAATTTAATCTCCACAGAATATCTCCTGACCTATACATATAAGGACAGTAACCTCATACCTCTTAGTCAGCCACCGCAAACTAGCAAGTTTAGAGGCAAAATACAACACAACATATAAGCCCCATAACTCCTAGTCTGCCACCGCAGACTAGCAAGTTTAAAGGCAAAACACAACACAATATCTATGGACAGTAACCCCATAAATCCTAGTCTGCCACCGCAAACTAGCAAGTTTGGAGGCAAAAACACAATATATAAGGCCAGCATATATAGTGGAGGAATGCGGGAAAACCCATAAATATATATAGTAATTGGGGAATTGTCTTAAATATAATATGAACGAATTCGAGAGATTATCCAGGATAACAAAGTTTTCTAAAGATAAATTTAATCTCCACAGAATATCTCCTGACCTACCGATGCGAGATCTGGTTGATCCGAAAAATAAAAGTATGATTAATAAAATTCACGACGCCAAGAAAGAATTTCGCACAGATGGCGCCTCTCATGTATGGTCAACGTTGAAGATTATACGAAACACCAAAGGTGTCGAAGGCGTCATCGACACTACGATGAATGACAAAACGAGCGGCAAATATCATTAACTACATTGATAATCGAAAATATCTTTTCAGAGTACAATTTGTTGTACTTGCAGAAACAGATAATTGGATTATCCGTGACAAATATGATCCTGTCCTTCATAATGAAAAATTTGCCATACTGAGCAAAAATTCCAAACCAGGAATGTTGACTAGTATCTACAAACCGTGTTATGAGCGAGCGTATCCTGTAACGGCTGTTATTTATGGAATTTGTCCGATAAATGAAAAACCCAGCGTTGATAATCTGAAGCCGATGAAATTTTCTTCCTTGACAGAGTCAAAGCTGAATTGTACAGACGAACGAGTAACGGAACATTTTACAAACGCAACCCGTGGAAACGGTCTAACGGACGAAAAACGTAAAACAATAAACGGGTGGGAAGAAATAGTTAAAAACACCGGGCAGTCTATAAAAGATGTCGCTGAGTAAGGAAAAAAATATAAATTCCCAATAATTATAAAAACGATAACTGAAGAAATTTTGTATGAATTAAAATATAAAGGGAGCTTCGATTGAAATTATTAACCATAATGCGCACGCGTGGACTAGCGCAGTAACAGTGTTTCCACGAAATAGAACTGTTAAATTCTACCCGAAAAATTCTGGGGGAGGCATGTTTGATTTTATTAATGAAATAAGAAAAACGATTCTGTGTCAGTATGGTTATTTCAGAGTTATGAAAACGACGATAAATTGGAAAGTATTTATACTGAAGAATAAAGTAAATTTGATCAGTTTGTACGACATGATGGCGTTATTTATCGTACGGATTGTCTTCACTCAAAAATGAAAAATCTTGCACTGCGATATACTGATGATATTGACGAGTTAATGAGCAACTGTTTTACTGTTCCTTCAGTTGCGGCTCATTTTCCTAGAGAGGAAAATTCGTGGAAACCAATTCGGTTTGGTTTTCTCAATGATATAATATCGAGTTGTGTCGAATACGGACACGGCGGATTGTGGAATACTAAATACAATCACAGAGATATTATTTCGGTTGATATAGTCGCGTGTTTTCCGGGAAGTTTTCTCGGGATGGGAGAGTGTTCTGTATACTGCAAGAGATTCGGTCATCCGAGACACGAAATGACTAGAGTATCGATAAATGGACCATTACCGAATTTTGACTTAACTGGATTCACTTGTATCGAGTCATTCGAGTTTGCAAAAGGTCTTTACCCAATTTGTTATGTTTGGTTTGGCAAACATTTTTCAAAAATGTGGGCAGCAATAGTATTATTATGATATATGCTCGATGTAAAAATACTGATATCGTTGAATGAAAATAAAGCAATTATATCATATCGGAAACAAACCGAAGTTTGGTTACCACAACAAAAGAAATATTCTGATGACGAAAACCCTGATGCAACCGATTATGAAAATAAAATTGCTAAAGATCTTGGTAGAAAAATAATCGGTAAATTCACCCAAGGAGGATCATATGATCATAAACGACATTGTACAAGATTGATTATAGACGATGCTGAGTTAGATTTTATAATCGCTGATACAACGAAGAAAAATACGTTTATAAGTCGAGAAATAACTTTCTTGACAAATGGAACCAAATTAAGCACAATCGTGAGCTACATGGACGGTGAGTCACCTCAGTATACTCATTTAAGATCTTCAACGCTCGCATACGTTTCGATAAATCTCATATCGATCATAAACATGTTTCCTGAATTAGCTGTCGCTACGGATTCGTTTTATATCAATAAAAGTATTTAGGATTGTTGGAAAAATTAAATATCGACACTTGTGCATCGTGGGGTTCGTGGAGAATAAAAAAGAAAGTATACTGGATTATTCCGAATCCGCAGATGTTACGATTAAAGATATTTATTAAAAAAATAATCAGATATCAAAATTATCATCTGCACCATCGGTGTACGATCCAATAACCAGACACAGGACCGTTCATCTAAATGGACCGGGAGGTTCTGCTAAGACGACTCGAGCGAACTATTTCAGAATTCAAATATGATTGTTTTAACTCCTACACACAGACTCGCGCGAGAAATGAAGCAATGAGGAGTGTAATCATGTACCTATCACAGCTATTTTAGGTACAAGGGTGACGCATGGACTCCTGATCGAATGGGAGAAAAATACTTTCCGAGGATTATCGTTTGGGATGAAATATGTACGGTACCGTTAGAAACATTAAAAAACATTTCTTGATTGGCTATTAATAAAAAAATACTGGTGTAATAATGTGTGGCGATCACGGTCAACCACCACCTTTTCTTGGACCATCTCCACATGATTGGTTAAGGAATTTTGTTGATTATTACTCGGAGATAACTGATGATTATAGATCACTTGATGCAGGATTAAGAGAGTTTAAAAAGTTAATCAGACTACAACCGAATAAAATTCAATGTTAACTATTTCTGATACGCGAGTTTGGATCGTCGATGATCGTATCCAATGGTCAAATTTAGTTTATCTCGCAGTGTCCAGAGTCAGAAGAATATCTCAGCTGCGGAGAATTGTCATAGACGTTACAGAAACCACTGGCGGTGTCCTCGATGACAATGACATAATAAGAAAACAAATTGGCTGGTTATAAACAAAGTGACAAAAAAAAACACGCGATTTTGACCTTGATGTTGAATTTATCATAGCGCTGAAAAAACAGCAGAATAATCATTGTGCAATCTGTAATTGTATAATGATGTGGCAGTACTCGAGTAATAATCCAAGACAATTCACCCTAGATAGAAAAGATAACCGTCTTGGTCATACACGAGAAAATGTGATGCTGACCTGTCTTGAATGTAATCGGCGTAGAGGTGCTAGTTAAGTGATTGCGGTGGTAATTGTGTATCCTCCGGAATTACTTGTAATTGTTCACGTGTAAATCCACGTTAAGGACAGTTGAATCCAGTCTGTAGATTACAGGTCTACCAGTAGATGTAGTTATGTTAGATATCTTGTGCGTCGTATACTCCAAATAGGATCAGTTGCTTTTTTTTTACCACTTTCAAGTTCACCGGGTTCATATAAATATCTTACAGTAACATTACCTAAAACGGCTGCGCTGAAAAATCACTTCGTTGTACGCGTATATTTTTTTTTTTATAATTGCGTTAATAGTTTTTATCTTGGTTGTTCGAGTTATTTTATTATTTATCGCAGTTATCACACTTGGTAATTTTGCCACCCATTCGCGAGATCTCGTATCCTGAATTATTTTCCTCGCGTATTGATATCCAAATAACTGCTCAGCAAGTGTTTGATTAAATCGTTCAACAATTGCCTGATCACGATGAATTGCAGTATGTCCTCGTCTGATTTTGACATTATGTCGCTTCATCAACGATGATACTGGACCAAGAAATTCTTTGCCAGGATCAACCTGTAATAGTTGTTGCCATCGTAGACCACCTTGATAAATTCGTCCAAACGCAGAAGCAACTTCAGTTGATGTTTTCGTTGATAGCGGTTCTGCATCTTTATATCTACTTGCAACATCAACGACAGTTAGCGAGTATTTGTATGTTTTACGACGTATAGAATCATGTGGTAAAAGTAAGATATCTGCTTGATGAACTTCATTAGGAATGCTAACATCGAAATACGCGTATTGAATTCGTTTCGGTGGTGGTAAATAAATTTGCCATATTGCCTGTTTGGATAACCATGCTTCACCAGTAGAACGTTTGTCTTTTGCTGCTTCGGTGAGTTTATTAATTGCTGCTTTACCTCTCCAGTATTCCATTTATACTCAATTATCCTAACGCTAATTTGCCTTTCATCGTGGATCTTACTAACCAATTAGCTAATTTTTCCTTGAAAGATATTTTAGTGATGGAATTTAACGCATGAATTAATTTTACATCTGCGATATGTCTGTCTTGAAGATATTTACTCTTGTACGCCACGTCATGAACGTGACAAGTTCGATCAATTTCATTTATAGGATACTCACCTGCTTTTGGTTGATCCTGATCATCAAGTCTGATATCGTTTGGTACCAGGACCACAATAATTATATCCTGGGAGGTGTTTTTCTCCTGGATATTTAACCCACGGAGTCCCAGGTAACTTTGTTAATTTTGCTGCAATATCACCTCCTCGTTTTGTTTTTAAACCCGACAGTGCGGGAATCAATTTAAATTTATTTGTACCACACCTCGTACACATACCCGTAAGTGTTGATCTGTTAGTTTTTGTTGTAATAGTTGTCAGTGCACTTGTTGGGGTACGTGTTCTGCATTTCACACAATATAGATCCATATTATTTTATATATTTCTATAACTTGGAAATCAATGACTTTTCTGCAACAAGAAAAGGAGAAAAGGTCAAGCATCATGCAGCGCTACCAAATTATATCCGAATGATTATCATAGGTCCATCTGGAAGTGGTAAGACACAACTGTTACTTAATTTGATAATGAAGTGGATAAAGTGGGATAAATTATACTTTGTAGCACCATCCGTTGATGATCAGTGGTGTTATGATGTGCTTAAAGATTTTAATGAAAACGCAAGATTGTTAAATGAAAACGGAGATGATGTTATTGAATTTATAACCGATATTGATGAAGCGCCGTCCGTTGATGACTTAGACGGATTTATTGATAATTTGGTTGTTTCCGATGATGTAATGCTCGACAAACAATCAAATCCAGCTAGGATATTTTCCAGAGGTAGACATAAAAACACGGATATGATTTATGTAACCCAGCGGTATGCACAAATGCCAAAAGTGATCAGAGATAACTGTAATATTTTAGTTGTGCTTAATGGAGTAGATACACATACGTTGCGAAATATTCATCAAACTTAATGTGGCGATGACATGGATATAAATAAGTTTAGAAATTTCTTTTCACGAGCGCAAGCTACTCCACACGGATTTGTGCCAATAAATCTGATTGATCGCAGAACAAGATATCGTGTGGGTCTTTATAAATTTTTTGGATAAATTAGTAGCAGAAGAAGGGGTGCGACCTCGTTTTTTATAATATAGTCACGCACCTGATGAGTTGTCAGTCGGAGAAAAAAAATGAACTAACAAGAGGAACCCCTAACGTTTGATTTTAAGTCATTTTAATCATTTTTTTTAGGAAGGTTTGTTTCGGTATTTGGACGCTTCTAAAGGTCGGTCTGTTCGCCTCCTCTGCTGCTTATGTTCTTATTTTATACTAGAAAGAACGGAATGAAAAAGTAACATATCTTAATAAAAACATGCTTGTTTATTTGTTCCAATGCGCACTGCTCCTCCGCGTCATTTCATCGTCGACACAATTTCAGTACCAGAAGCAATAAGAACTCGCCATTATTTCATTAATTTATATTTTAATACAAATTATTTATCCTTCAAATTCCTTTATATTCAGAGGTTATTATAGTCGGGAAACGACATTAGATTTCTTTGTGTTATTATTGTAATAAAATGGCTTAGCAGTTAATGGTAGTCCTACATGAATTTCCAGATACAAAACAAAACAATTCTTATTTATATCATGTTGTTTTGCTTTTTCGAGCAATAGTACATCAAATAAGTAATAACATATGACATTGAATTTCAAGTTGACATGGTAATATTTGTCCTCTGGTAAGCAAGCAAACATGAATCTAAGCCTTGTGGGTTTGGCTGGTCAAGATTGATTGATAATGAAAGTAAAATATTAGCAAAATGAATGTTGTTGCATGTTCCTGAAAAACCAGTGTCATTGTTTTTTATTCATGGCATTTTAGTACTTTTATGGACTTGAGTTTGTAAACTCATTACTGAAATTAGCACCAGACAATTTCCTGCAAATTGAGAGCACATGTTTCAAACACGTGTATATCCAGAACGTACTGATGTTCATATGGTTCTTTCTAACCAGAAGCTGTCATTGATATGTCTATACAGATAAGTATAGGTTTGATCACGAGCAAGCACATCATCTTTACACCACTCACCACCAGAAAACACATTAGCTTTACACCATTCACCACTAGCAAATACATTACCTTTACACCACTCATCACTAGTTACCTCAACACCATTCAAGCAAATTTTCTCGACACCATTCACCACAAGTAAGAACATTTATTTTACTCACCACTAGCAAGTTCATGACCTTTTCACCTCTCACCACTAGCAAGCACAATAGCCTTACACCACTCACCACTAGCAAGCATATATATATATATATATATATATATATATATATATATATATATATATATATATATATATATACATATATAGAAACAGTTCGCCCCCGGAGGAGAGGCCATATGCAAGCAACCTCCTACCCAGCAGAGCCAGACAGTGGTTCCGCAGCGATTACTACACCTGGAAAGAAGAGGCTATGAGAAAGGCTTCACTTTCCTTTGGCGAGCGGGACGTCAGGCCCAGGCCTCGCACACACCCGGAACTGGTGCCAAATGTCATGCTTTGCATTCCTTCGGACTCCAACATCAAGGACGAGAGAGGGATTTCAACGTCTGGGCAGCCCAGGGTCCCCATAATCCACGCACAGGCTTGCGCCCTGGATAGGTCATTCCAGTCTCGCTACTAAGTCTCGCCCGATCGGTCTAGGGAAGGAACGCCAAGGGTCAGCTTCGACGGTGGGTAGGATCATCGCGTCCCACTGGCCGACTACATCCCGCATCAACCCGGGTAGCTTCCTGTCAGTAAGATGTTTACCCGCCATTGTCTTCCTGCTCCAGCGGGGGTCTAAAGTTCAGTGTGTTGCTCAGCATGACAAGCTGACGGTAATTTCACACCATACAAAATAAACAAGGAACCAATAAAGAAGACGTCATTTCCGCAATTCGCAAGCTGGAACATGCGCACCATATGCAAAGGCATCTCTGACGACCTCAGGGAGGTGGACGACACCAGGAAGACGGCGATCGTGGATAGAGGACTAACCAGACTTAATATCAACATAGCTGCAATCCAGGAAACCAGGCTCGCCTCATGCGCCTCCATCAGAGAGGAAAAGTACACCTTCAACTGGAAGGGTCGATAATCTGATCATCCCTGCCAGCACGGAGTGGGCTTTGCCATCAAAATCAAGCACCTGGCCTCGCTTGAGCCTCCCACAGTGGGCACTGAGCGTCCTTAGTCCACCGACTTCACCACCGCTGCAGGTCCTGTCAACATCCACAGTGTTTACGGCCTCACCCTCACGTCTATAGAAGACACAAAAGACCAGTTATATGGGTAACTGGACGAACAGATCAAAGTATGCCCATAAGACGAACCACAATTCCTCCTCGGCGACTTTAATACCAGAGTGGATGCGAACCACTAGTCAAGTCCTATCCTGCATCGGATATCATGGCACTGGAAAGACCAAAGAAAACGGTCAAGGACTGCTGAATCTGTGTGCCTACCATGACCTGTGGGTCACAAATATTTTCAAGTGTAAGCCACAACACAAAGTGCCATGGAAACACCCTAGGTCTCATCGCTGCCACCAGCTCGATTTGGTCATCACCAGGCGCACTGCCCTTAGCAGCATCCTCTCCACCAGAACCTACCACAGTGCAGACTGCGAATTTGATCACGTCCTCGTGAGCAGCAGGGTGCTCAAGCAGCCATACACTCTACACCGCTCAAAACCAAAAGGACGCATTCGTATAAACACTTCGTAGGTGTCTGTACCCTCCAAGAAGTAGTAGGCGTCCACCCTGGGCCAGGCTCACCAGGGCCTGCCAAAGCACGATGCCACAGCCAAGTGGAAGGCCATGAAGTGTGCCATCTACAGCGCAGCCATGTCCACGTTAGGTAAGAAGAAACGGCTCAGCCAAGAGTGGTTAAACTCACACCTATCAAGGATGGAACCAATAATCAAAGAAAAGCCTTCATAGCTTACAAAAATGCCCTAATGAACGGATGCTTTCTGCTCTCAGATGTGCCCGAAGCAACACCTAACACATCGCTAGACAGTGCGCGAACGAGTACTGGCAACAACTGTGTGAAGGAATCTACCGCAGTGCCGAGTCCGGAAACATCGAAGGTATGTACATTGGCATCAAAAGGGCTCTAGGCCTTACAGTGAAAGGGGTCGCCCCCCTGGAATCTCTGACGGGAGAGACGATCACTGACCGTAAGCAACACATGGCCAGATGGGTGGATCACTACTCAGAGCTATACTCCCGAGAAACGTCAGTCAACGATGCTGCCCGTTTCAGCATAAAGAAACTGTTCACCATAGAGGAGCTCGACAAAGTACCCACCTTAGAAGAGCTCAGCAAAGCAATTGACGACCTCCCAAACCACAAAAGCACCTGGTAGTGACAGCATCCCGCCCGAAACTATAAAACATGGGAAACCAAAATTTCCTCAGCCGCTGAATGAGCTACTCTTCATCTGCTGTGAGGAAGGACTAGTTCCGCAAGAATATGCGAAACTCCACGATTGTTATCCTTTACAAAAACAAAGGCGACCGCAGTGACTGAAATAATTACAGAGGGACACTGAGCATTGGTGGCAAAGAGAAAGCCCTCGTCTTACTCAACAGGCTGCAGCTGCTGCCGAACCGTGTGTACCTGGAATCCCAGTGTGGCTTCAGAGCAGGCAGGTCGATGACAGATATGATCTTCTCCCTATGACAACTCCTAGAGAAGAGAAAAGAGCAAGGTCAACCACTCAACATGATGTTCATCGACCTCAAAAGGCCTTTGACATGTTCAGCAGGAAGGGCCTTTTTGAACTTCTCAAAAAGATCGGTTGCCCCCTCCCCCAAACACGCCGCACCATGATAATCTCTTTCCATGCAGATATGAAGGGAACAATCCGGCATAATGTATCCTCCTCAGCCTCCTTCCCAATCTACACACCAGGTCCGACGGGAAGATGTTCAACCTGGCACGAAGGCGCTCGAAGACTAATGTGAGGTCGATACACATTAGGAAGATGCTTTTTGCAGATGACGCGGTTCTTGTGACCCACACCGAGGACGCCCTCTAGAGACTGTTTCGCTGATGCCTGCAAGCAGTTCGGGCTCACCATCAACCTGGAAAAGACAAACGTCAGCGTGCAAGATACCACCATTGCACCTTTCATCATAATTGACGGTGCCACCCTGGGAGCAGTCAACAATTTTATTTACCTGGGTTCAACCATGAGCAACACTCTCGCATGATGTGGAGCTCGACAGAAGGCTTGGAAAGGCAAACACCATCATGGCCCGACTAACGAAGAGGGTATGGAAAACAACGCGCTGAAGAGCATACCAAGATCCAAGTTTACCAGGCCTGCGTTCACAGCACCCATCTATATGGAAGTGAGACCTGGAACACCTAGATGAGGAAAGAGCGCCGGCTCTACTGAAAATCAGCTGTCAGCGAGATCCTGCAGATTGCAAGTATCCTCAGCATGTACTTCCTGGTAAGCAAACTCCGCCTTTGATGGCTGGGACACGCATGGAGGCTGGAAGGCTACCAAAGGACATCCGATATGGGCACCTGGCCACTGGCACCAGAAGAGTCAGCCGCCCCTCACTCCGTTCCAAGGATGTGTACAGGAGGGACATGAAGGCATGCAACATTTCACCCGACGGCTGGGAAGTGCTGGCCGAGGACCGAGGCACCTGGAGGCTGACGTTAAGCAAGGGCATATTAGTCGCTGATGCGAGGAGAGGCCAGTTGCGGAAGAGAAACGTGAGAGAAAGAAATGCTTGGCAGCAACCCTATTAATTCAGACTTCCCAGTATATCTGCATCAACAGCAATAGGGACTGTCACTCGCGCATAGGCCTGCACAGCCACAGCAGACAATGCCAACACCCCAGAGACAGACGACACTCCAAGGGCATTATTCGCAGGATCTCTTGAGACTGAACTGACAATAATGATGATGATGATGATATACTGATTTGTCCCCAACAATTATGTTCTCCCTTTAGGAAAAAATACTTTGCATTACAAATAGAGTAAAATTCATAACTGCTGTCTTGAAGAGTCTGCCATGATCGTTTTCGTGAGGAAGGTACAACGTGTCAGGTGATAAACTCACAGTAGACTTAGTTCCTGCCGATCAGACTAACACCAGTCGTAGGAGGTGACCTAGTACAGTTTAACAATTGTACAGAGACTACTTTATTCTGCAGAAAGAATTCCAAAATAAACAAGTATTTTTTAACGTAATGGTGTCAAAATTATTTCGCCAGCTTCACCTAGGACAGCGTTTACCACTGATATACCTCCGACAATATATCCGATTGATACACCCATGATGGTGATCGTGGTCGTGATTCCCACACCGACACTATCAGTTGATTCCGCAGCAAACCAGCAGCAAACTTATACATGCGTTTATATTTCAGAATCAACGCAGTCATTGGTGATTTCATTTTCCGGTTAATGTTCTACTTTGATTATTTTTTCATGTCGGAAACATTGATGGCATATCATAGTTCTTCTACTAGTTACGTGATTGTTGGTACAATTACTCGTCCGGCTGTCTTGAATCAGGCGTAACAATACAGGTATTTTTAGCCCATTGCCCTATTTCACTGGTTCAACTGTCAGTAATAGAAAATATCTACTTGGGGAATATTTAAATTTCTGACAATTGTACGTTTTTGGGGTCTTAGCATCACGTTCATACAAAAGCAAACCAATTATACCATTGTATGGTGCTTGAAGCGATAGTTTTCGTCTTCACCCACGAACTGTGACACGGGCAAGTCCTACCTTGCTGCGCAATTGTTCATCAATGTGGACGCAATCCCTGAGTGTTTTCACATTTGGCGGCACAGTCAACGATTGGACGTTTTACCTGCTTATACTACGATCCGTAGTGACCTCGAGTTGGTAGTGATCCCAACGGTTAATTTCTAGTTGGCTCTCAACACAATTGTAATTTAGTGTTCATGTAAACGCCGTTTTGAAGCACATATTAAACATATGGGTAATGAATTCCGACAGAATTAATAAGGTTTTGGAATTTACCGGAGGAGTTTGCAAGAGGTGATTGATGGTGATTCCATTTCGCTTGTCGTAATGTTAAATCTAATCATAAACACAAAATACCAAAGACGGTTGCAATATTTTACCCATGTATCCCTATTATTTCGTCATAATTAATCCTAAACGAGCCTGCAATTGGAAAAGGTTTAAGTGATTTATCATTATAGTCTTACCTAAATGGAGAATCCTGGGATTCAAATATCATTGCTTCAAGCGTGTGTGGCTCTTCTTGCAATGTTTGATGTTTGCAACTAATTTGAACTACAAGAGACTATTATGTGATAAGAGACTAGTACAATATAAATACACAATGTTCTGATCTATCACCAGCAAGTCGAAAGAATCCACTAGGATGATTTTTGTTGTTGTTGTGGGGTTTAACGCCATTTTTGCAGCACATGATAGGCTATACATGGCGGCCAGTATTATTGGTGGAGGAAGAACCAGAGAAAACCCCGGAAAGAACCACCGACCCACGAGAAGCTACTGGCAAGCTTTCTCACATACCCACATTGGCTGAATCTTAGACTCGAACCGCCGCAGACAGAGGTGAGATGGCAGTGATCCGTAACGAAGAGCGCTTTAGACCACTCGGCCACTCGGGGCCCCCCACTAGGATGAACACCACCAATATTTACCAGTGATATAATATGTACTTGAAGCTGTGGTTGTGGTGGTAAATTGTATATCATTGGAATGTTTGATAGTTGAAATTCCAACCGCGACCGTAGCATCATAAATTTTTTATTCACATAATCTGTTGTCGGAACATTGTCATCAACATCCTTGGATTCTTGAACTAGCTGCATTCGATTTGTATTCATGATAAGGTCTCCACTCATTTCAACAGAGGTCATTATAATGATTGATACCATATTTGCGTGACATAATGATAAAAGCAACCAATGTACGAGAATGTATATTCCCTCCCTCTTCACCGATATAGGCTAGATTCTGCATGACCGCGCCCCTCAATCTGTGAATAGTCATGTTTATTTGATTTTCATTATTTATTAGTTATATTTTAAAGTTATTTTATTAATTATATGTTCTTGGTCAATACAAATTTGTCTTTCAGCTGACCTTGTCCGAAGTCAGGTTCATTGTTTATCTAACTAAAGTCATTAACTGTTTTTATTTCTGTAAGTAACTATTACATAGCTAATATGTTTATGGGTGTGAAATTATTATTAGGATCATTATCAAGTGAATAATGCATGTATTTTGGTTACTGTGATTCCCTATACAAATATCTGATCTTTGTGATTGATGACACATTTGATATTATAATTTAGTAAGAATAAATATTCTAGAAAGGTTATTTCCATTAAGTAATTATTTTAGAAAATGCTAACCTTGACCTGAGGTGAAGTAGAAGGCTATATAACTTTGTTTACTGGAAAAATAATTTATTCGTGCTGTTACATTTATCAGAATCAATTGTATTATTATTGTGTCCAGTATTTTATTTCGGCAAGAATTTATTTCGTCAAAGTATTTATTCACTAGCACTATAAAGAGCTCATAAAATATTATATCTTTACGGAAATATTCACTGGGTATTATAGTGAATTATATTAATGCGATTCAAGGAAAACCGATGACCATTTCCTTTTGGGAGTCTTTGGTTTCCACGCCTGTATTGTGTAATACCTTGTCCATTTTATATGAGTCCACCAGCTGCCATTTTGAAAGCCATCCCGGAGACAGTTTCGACAAACTAGCACTGATGGTGTTGTAGCCATTGAAGCCGAAGCTGTCGATAGCGCTGGAATGACCGCGAAATATGGCAATGTTCCACAAGTCTTTAGAATTTGGCAGATTCTGCCCTTAATAATTTGACTGTGACCATTGTGTTCTTTTCTTTCGCCGCATTAAGCTATGAAGTGGCATTTCGGTCAGCTGGAATCGCACAATTCCAATTATCTTTTTCATAGAAAGCTTTAATGTGAGACCGTAATCGTTTCTTATTGCGTTTACTAACTTCTTCAGTTGGTTTCCAAAAGGGCCAATTTTAACTTCTTGATAATACATAACTATCTGAAAATGTGACAGGTCTAATTATCCCATGAATTTTCTGCATGCCAATTAAAAACCTTCATTCAGCAACCTGCGCTCTCCAACAGCAGAAATTTACCGGAAACGATCAAAGCAATACATCAATGTTAGGAAATACTGAGGGTGGGGGACAAGCCAGATCATGCATGAATGTACATTTTAACCTCCGACTATCTAATCGGACTCAAACATCACTGTTAAGTACGCGAACCATCCATAACCTTTGCTGTAACTCGAGAGTCCTAAAATCGTCACCATTTTTCGAGTTGATTAGATTTTCTTTCCATTTCTGAAATAAAGTGCGCTGCTAAATATACCTCTGTTACAATTGTTCAAAATCCAGCCAAAGATTATATCTTGAGGACAATCAGGAGCATCTGCAAATTCAGATTTATGTAAGCTTTGTTGTTTTCAGTATTTAAATTTACATATTTATAAGACTAACATGTTGAACTCCTATTTAGCTGCTATGACTGGTGGCGCCACAAATAATGTCCAAAGGGCCCAGAACTAAATGTTGGTCTATAGTCTATTTATGGTCGAGACTACGATGTGGTAATATATATCTCAAAGAAGCAAGCAAAACTATTGTCGAAGACAAAATATGACATGAGTAAAAATATATTTCCTAAAGGGCATTATTTCATTATGGCGGTTTGGCTTATGCTGACATTATTAAGCCCATTGACATGTTTAGACTAACCGTACTTTGACCATCATGACATAAAGCACGAGATTCTGACGTTAATTTACTTCATAAATAAGTCTTTCTATACCGTATTTTGTATATTTTCAATACTTTATTGAATCTACGTCATGTGTTTACTGAGATCTGTTTCACGCTTACTCAGCCCCAGTTCTTAAGTCGTGAATAAACTAAGGTATCATTACAAGCCATGGTTTGATGTCTGAACATTTCTGCAGGCTATAGTTAATCTCTTACGCAAGGTTACCTTGACCTGAGAGAAGACCTGGCATCTTGATTCAGCACAGGCGTTAGATAACACGACTTCCCACCCATGTGTTACAGCTTTGTCCTTAGATCAGAGGAACCTGCGAGAGGGAACAGAGGCGTATTCTAAATTCAATTGAGATAGAAATTGTGATAACACTTTCGATTCAAATTATAACTTCTAACTAGCAAGTGAAAATTTAGTTTCGCCTAGGAAGATTGTTGAGCAATATAGGGTTACTCAGAGGAAGCCATTCGTAACTTGGCGGTAAAACTTAGAGAGGAAATTCTAAGGAAAGACAAAGCTTCGTAAAGGTCAGTAAGTTTTTTGCTCGGTTTTTCGGAATATTACGGCATTGTAATTGTAATTATATTTAGTATATATACTTAATTAATATAATAGTTTAATACGTAAAATTACCTTCGTAATGTTTAATTTACATGCATATTTGACAAATGAGCTTGAGTATTATGTAGAGAATCGTGTAGATTGTTAGCTTGTAGTCGGAATTAATTTTGTAATTCTCTAATAGGTTAGTAGCGCATGTATTCATGTGATATGTTAGATTTTACGCATGCTTGAATTGTGAATTTGTAAAATGGTTCAAGTGTGTAAGATAAGTCAATATGGACGTATCGATAGATATATCATAGCATGGATACTTGAATACTTGTGTACTTTGTATGAGTTGTAATGTAAAGGAATGCGTCTGATTGCTGTGATATTGTTTAGTATAATGGTATTAGGAATATGTACCGATGGGACATAATTTATTGATGTATGTGTGAAAAGTAATTGATATCGTGCTTTTATTACGATGTTGTTTTACCATGCAAGAAAGTATAAGCATTTTGATGTGAATGAATGCTTGAGGAAAGAAATGTAATCGTCGTTATCTGATGATAGGCTGGGTTTAGTGTGAAATGAGTGGACTATGGGAAATATTGAGCCATTATTGTGTTTTCACAGTAAGCTTTTTTTTTTGGGGGGGGGACAGAACTTCCGGTTCAGTGAGTCTCGAATTTCTAAGAGAAGAGGGGAGACAGCACTTAGACTAACAGAACAGTCAGAGTCGACAAGTCTAGCCGGAGGAGAAAGTTGCCGAGGATGAGGAAAAGGAGTCGAGGATTAGAGAGCGGAAAAGAAGAAGGAGTACAGAGAAGTCTATGAGGAGAAGGCATTAGGAGGAAGTCGGGAGGAAGATAAGGAGAATAGAGAGAAGAATGCACATAAATGTAGAATACAAGAACAGGTGGATAGCAATCTCACACTACTAATCAAATGATGCAATAGGCTATCAGAGGGTCATGTGGATGGATAGTATTTGGGAAATATTAATCATTTGATAATTGAATTGTCATTAAATTGTTATTAACTTTTTTTGCATATTCAATCATTTAACCGTCGGCATTGCTGACTGGGCGCTTGGAATTTTACATCTATTGTTCACTAATTTAACTTACAAAAAAAATCGAGCCAGGGTGGGACTTCTAAAATAATTTAAATAAAATATTGGAAGCACCCAATCTACCTACCACAGTGACGGCATAACGATCCGTCACGCCACAACAAGGGAATCAGCAGTTAACCACTTCTAGTAGGGAGTTGTACGTGTTTCTGAGGAAAATATCCTTCAGGAATATCCGGACATATATACTTAGGCACGCTGTTTTAAAGAAGCTCTGGGAGGTACCAGGATGATGATATCGAATACAAAACCAGAAATGAAATAATCAGACGAAATATCAGGGAAAGGGGAGAAATGTTTGCTAATAAAAGTGGAAGTTGTCAGTCAGGAAAGTTTGCAAATTGTAACGAAAAACAAATGCATGCATGTAAGGAGTGGAGCCACAACTCGCGCTGTAATACGAAATGAAAGAGGTTTGTCCAAAAAGTAGTGATTGCTATCAAACGCAATTGGCGATCAAGAGGCGACAAGGGTGAAAATTTGATGCGAGTACGGTATTCGAATCCCATGTGCTTGCGCATATAGGTCGTGGTATTTTTCGATCAGTCGGCAATGGTCTTTTCTTCGTGAGGAGGGTATAGACATTTAAAGGTTGAGAAGTTACGTTCTTATCCGACACATGGTGTGCGGTATTTGCGGTAAAGGGGAGCCTAGTTAGGGATGACAAAATGCTTGGTTGGAAATCATCATGCATGTTGTTAGATCGAAAAATTGATACCGTTCTGGTCGCAAGAACAAAATCTAGACGTCTTTCCCGACCAAAGCCGTTGAAGCGCTGTTTATGGACCATCACATATACGATGTAACAGTTAGAAATGTCGAGGGCTTCAGACTCCCACCAATGTTATGCTTTCGGTTTCTCATTATATAATCGGTATCTGGAAAGGGTTGCTGAGAAAAGTGACAGTTCCAAAGCCGTGACCGAAATCACACGTGATGAATGTTTTCGTGAGCATGGAAATGACGTGTCCTTGAGAGCGATACCAGTGATGAGAAACAGGTGGTAGGAGTCGTAAATTCTTGCGAATAAAAACATTAATGAGCAGAGAATTTACCACTTTGGATGGTAGAAAGTTGTTCCAGTTTGTTGTCCCCAAGACATTCAGGTTACTCTATACACTCAGTGTGGCACACAAGCCCATTATGTTACACTTAGATATTAAGAAATCAATTGACAGGATGTTAGCCTAATTGTATTGACTTTGGGTGGCTTGCTACGTAGTACGTTTCTGTCCATGATGCGATATGTACAAGAAGACAGTCTAGATTTGAAACATCAATTATAGTACCATTTGTCCAAATGTTTTTAGTAGATACATTATTTCTAATGGTGGCCGTCGATATTGTGGGACCCATATTTTCTCGTATAGACTGGAAAACCCAGTATATATTGACTATAGTAGATCACTCGACTGGATTACCAGAAAACAACGATTACAACTTGTTGACATATTCAGCAGGGTAGGGGTTCCAGAGATGGTCCCCACATATCATGGGGTCCAGTTTAATTCCAATTTTATGACGGAAATGGGTAGATTGCTATCGATTAAACAGTTGCGTACAACACGATACCACCCCATGTGCAATGTAAAGGAGGATTAAAACAAATGTCACGTCGGAAGTGTATGGAGAGACCGAGAGATTGAGGCAGTTACTTAAATGTGTTTTTTTCCGTATCGCAATGTATCACACGAAAACTTGAGATTTTCGCCATTCGAGCTGCTTGCTGTACGGTAGGACAATTCGTAATCATGGTCTGAATCTGCATTGTCGAGGACGATGAAATAAAAAAGACCTGCAAATACATCGTTTATTAAGCGAAAAGATTATAGACTATCCATTGGCGCTTTGCAAGATCGCAAAATCGAGTCGCAAAGACGCAAAACACTACAGCCGCGGAATGTGAAATAGAAACTTTGACTTCAATGTTCTAGCGTTGCTGCTTCTTCTACCTACGAGGAACAAGCTTATGGTCCAAGGGAAAGTCTGAATGAGCTCAATAAGTTCCAACTCAATAAAGACATGGACGGCAGCTTGAGAATATTTAATGCATATTGTTACGAATCTGTGCTCTTATTATAAGTAATAGAAAAGAGTGAAGACAACAACCTTTGTAAAATTTAACAAATAATTTTATTCCCTAGACTACAAAGTAAAAAAATAAGAAAAAAGAACATACGGTATCGCGAATAAAATCCAAATTGTAATTCAAGAATTAAAACGCAAGACCTATTAACGAAAACGTCCAAGTGAATATCAGTTTAAATCCCGATGAAACTCCAAGATGGAAGGCGATGACGTCGGTAACAGTTAGCGTTGTAATGATGTGTCAATAGTCTATTGTTGAAACACAGAAAATATCATTCCAGTTTTTTGAATTCCGTATAAATTCCAGTAAATGTCTATCTCCAAAGAATTATCAGAGGACTTTTGTATTTCCAGGGAAAACAATCATTTGAATTCAATAATTGGAAGCAAAAACAATCAAGCCAAACTGGTCACAACATAATACAACTTAGCGTGTCAGGTGTGAAAGCACGACTTATCAACCTTTATCAAAAACATCAGTTATACGACTAACTAAAACGTAAAACAGATTCCCGGATGGGGTCAAAAATGCATCCTTCTGAAAAAAGCAGAAGTTTGTTTACGAATGACACATGCTTCATATCACAAAGTCCAGGTATGACATTGACTCAGCTTAATGATTCTTACTCCGAGAAAGATAATTAAAAGAAATTTTTGAAAGATGTTTCCCAAAACTGTTAAAACTGATTTTGGAACAAGGTCAGCAACTAGATACAATTTTTCTATTATTAGTTAATAACATACGAAAATAAAAAAAAATATAATAAAAATTCATTCTGGACAATGTCAAATCCAGCAAATAATCTCGTATTACAATAACATGCAATAGAATAAAAAAATTAAAATTAACAAACAAACAATTAAATTTAAATATTCATAAAAATAAATGCTAAAGGTAGTCTGAGGAAGTATACCAATTGGGTCATAGAACTGCGGTCATCGAAGACGGTTCTGATTGCCAATTAAACGTTGACTCCAGCTACTAAAATTCCACAAGATACAAGTCAAGATGTGGATAAATAAATTTAAAAAAATAATCGTGTGGATCGAATACGTTATTGGTGGTTGGAAAATATAGAAAATATTTTTGATGTGTGACCCAGTATCATCCATTTGCCACCGTTGCTGCTCTGTCAGTTATGTCCTCCAAAATACCCTGGTAACAATTACCCTATTATGCCGTTGGGTGAAACTGGACTTTCTTTGCGTTCGAAGAAGGCAAAACGACTTCCAAGATGTTAAATATATACTTTACTGCAACATATTGTCATTCCATATAGACTCTTATCGATATATATATATATATATATATATATATATATATATATATATATATATATATATATATATATATATATGTGTGTGTGTGTGTGTGTGTGTGTCTGTGTGTGCGTGTGTGTGGGTGTGATTGAAATAAAGGTGACCTAACTAAAAAGGGAGGGAAGCTGAGGATGAGTTTTAGCTTCTACATTGTAATAGCTGTTACTTCACCACTCGTTCCAGCATACAGATTTTTGCTATATGATAAAACATGTTCAGCTTTAACATAATAAAAGACACGTACTCTATTAATTTAATCATCGCTCGATTTCTGGTATAGTGCGACTCGGTTTCCATGCTAAAACTTAGGCACAAAGCGCAATAGTGAAAGTTGCGAAACTTTACGTTTTACGATATTATACCCAAAGAAATGTCGAGATATTATTCATATATATCAGGTAAATTCTCTTCATATAATTTTTTTTATGTTTAACTTGCAGGGACCAAATGAATTCGAGCGGTAATTCGTAACACATCGTTGCCTGGCACTAACGCTGAAATAGACTCGCAAAGTGACAATCAGCGACCCATTATAGTCGCGAAGAAATAGATGGTACTACACGTACAGTAAAACTGTTACTAGCGATCTCTGATATGAGCGACCACCTGTTATTTCCGACCACAATCGTAATGCACGGATCGATTTTATTATATAAACGCTCTGTCGTGAGCGACCACATGCTGAACGAAAACCAGTGACCGCGATGCCTTGGCAAAATATGCATTTCGACAATGCTGTGAACAACAGCAACGCAAAAGCGAGGATAAACTCCACATACCTTTATTTAATCCATATAATAATAACTGCTCATACCGTTCTAAAAAAAATAGGATGGATACCGATATAGGAATACTATTACTGTTTAATAGTTTCCGTCGTAAATCAGACTAAAGTACATGGAAATTATTCCCTAGAGTGGTTTCCTGCTTAGTATATTCCCTGCGTTGTTCTTCGCCATTTATAATGGGGAGAACAGCACAACGAGCATACGAAGTAGGAAACAAAACTCATTATTCCCTCACTTAGCCTGCTTCCTGGCCTTATCGTATGTCATATGCATGAGTAGGACCCAGCATCCCTATGAACGATCGTATCGCGAGAACATAGATACAACTGACCTATTTGTAAACACTGGCTACAACGACCGCTTGATTAGTAGCGATCGTTCTGATAAGAAAACAAACATCAATGGAATAATAATAATAAAACATTGTAGCTACCAGTGATAAATGCCACAGTTCCAAAACCCGGCTAATGTACATGTCACGATTTGTCATAGTAGTGCCGAAATTGACGTAGTGGTCGCGTATATTGTTTGGTTTTAAAGTTAATCCGTATTGCCTGAGGGTGAATAAGGTCATTATCTATTAAACCAGCAAAAGAGATTGTTTGCAGGATTTGATTGACAGTGTTCAAGACCTGTCATGTATTTTGTTGTTTTCTTCCCCGATGTTAAATGATTACATTCTAGTTACAAAACTGTCGTATATTCAAGTTGGTGCGATCGGGTTGCACACTTTGTTTATAAAGTTAATCCCTTTATGTCTTTGAATGAAGCAGTTGACTTTTGTCTCAGACTAAATAGTCCTTTTTCTGGATGACATAATTGTTTCTTTCCTTTACATTAATTGATAGACATGCAATGTACATGTATAGATTTGTGATAGTTTCCCAAAGAACAAGTAAAACCGTCTTCACATTCGATATTATAACTGAGCACTAATAATGTTAACACCTACAACCTATACAACAACGTACGAACCACCAACTTAAAAGAGAAAAATTTTACGGCTGGCGAAAATAATTATTGTAACTGAAGGAAGCGAAAAAGACCAGACCACTCCCAAACGTCGGTGAAACAAATTTAGGTTCTTATTAAGGAAACGGAGTAAATCAGAAGCGATTTCATGTGCTAAAAATATGTGATCTTCAAATAAAATGTGCTTTCATGTTTAATGATGAATGTTTATATTTATTGCTGCATATTTTGTTTTAAATGATTGCATACAATATTTTAGCAAGAATTATTAATAAAGAATATAACATATGCACGCTGATTGTGGTTAATTCTCTTTAAATTGTTCTGAAATTGGACCTTTTAAACGGATATCTTTGTACAAACTTGCTATGATAGACCATCTGTCTTGAGAGACCGCTTTTGTGACAGAAGGGGCGGTCTCTCATAACTGGCTTTACTGTGCTTGACTTTGATTTACTTCCTTTAACCTGCACATATTATTTTATATCAATGGTTATTAATAGGACATGTGCGCAGGTGAGTCATCGATTTTTCGGGGCTAAGAGACGTACAGTTGAGAAATATGATTGCTAGAGAAATAAAGATTGTAATTCTAGATAAACCTAACACTCTGTCTATCACGGGTATTGTGCATTCCTTATTGCATATTGTTTTTTGCAGTCACGATAGGTGAGTATATTCAATTATCATCACAAATTTCAAACATATATTACTAAATGTATGCAGTCGTCAGAAACAAATTCGTGCAATTAATATAGTTTATAACGATGGGATGTTTTTGGAAAATTCAATTCAGTTATCGAATGATGCAGGATCGCAGAATACATAACTATAATTAATTGACGGTGAAGAAGTAAACATTTATCCTTAATTTTTTTTTCAAAAGCTGACAATCCTTCACTGTTTTCAAATTAATATACTCCACGGATACAAGGATTATTTACACCCACAGCTGAATAATCACTTTGATCCCCCAAGCACTTCAAACAAACCTGTTAAATTGATTTTGTATTCGTTTACTAGTAGTTTTAAGTTTTATCTGTCGCATTTCCTGAGGATAAATGTAGAAACATATTTTCAGCTTCCACTTTTGCAACTAATCGTCAATCGCCAATTTTGTAGTCCTCAAGTTATGGAATGTTGAGTAATGAATAATTTCTGTTTTTCTGGGAGATTATACTTTAAATAAAATCATTCAGTTTTAAATGGCATATATTATTTTTCCTTTACAGCTTTCTAAATGATACGCAGAAAAAATTAAACTCTTCAATATTCATTATATATATATATATATATATATATATATATATATATATATATATATATATATATATATATATATATATATATATATATATGTGTGTGTGTGTGTGTGTGTGTGTGTGTGTGTGTGTGTGTTCCATAGAGGGAAAACATTCAATGCTCAACCAACCTCAGTTTATTTATTTTTTCTGAACTTCACTGAATAATCATGTTATTATGTTTGGTTCCCTTAATATAAAATTTTAAATAAATTTTACCGTAGCCTCACGAATATGTAAGCGTTTCTTTAGTAACAATTTAAAAATGTTCATTTTCTATTCAAACTCTACGAGGATCCCAAGAAATACATAACGAGTTTTGAGTTTGAAGCTGCGTATGAACCATCGATAATGCAATACAAATATGTATGTATAACTATCAATTTTAATTGCAAATGATACGTATAAAATGTATTTCGTTCTTTCACTAATAGTTGGAAAATAACCGTATCTAAAGAAATAGATGTTGTCATTTTGGAAGAAAAGTTGGGGAAAACCTTTAATTGATATACGTACTATTAAATTATTACAACTAAAGTTTCGATTGTATATATTATTGTAAAACAACTGACGGTGTGATCTTATCCCGACAGTGCTGGAACTTGGTGATCCACTTTATGCTTACCTGTTGATAAATATACTAGTAAAATTATGATATATTTAAATTAAAATTGATTATTTTGGTAAAGTATTAGATTTTGCTTCAGGATATGCCTAAATGCCTTTAAAACATTGAACTATTTTACACTTGCATGTTCAGAAAGAGATTCACGAAATATGAACGAGTTTACCTCATATAATGAAAACAATGTTATTAAGTGCAAAATATGTGCGGTCAGCATTTCAACTGAATAAAAACTCCCAATAGATAAAATTCTATTTCATTTATTTATGTAGTAAGATTTCAAGAGGTGCCGAATGTTGGTAAACTCGGCTTTCAAAACTTTGATATTTCTATTATGCCAAAAATCATTTACTTGAAACAAAATTTCTGTATTGCGCCTCGAGTGAGGAATAAATTCCTTATGTAAGCAAACGTTCCCATATTAACATAAACAATATAAACACACAAGAATTATCTCGTAAATATAATATAATCACTGTTTTCTATTTTGTTTCGCTATTCATTTTTCAAAAGTTTTAATGTTAGAGAATGCACCAATACAACGAACAACTGTATATTAATTTATGCAAAACAAAGGCTATAATGTTAGATCTATCTCTCTATCTATCTATCTTTTCTCTATCTATCTATCTATCTATCTATATCTATCTATATATCTATCTATCTATCTATCTTTAGCTAGTATGTTTCCTTCTTAGACAAGTAATAACATTAGATGGTTTAGCCAGATCCCTCGATCCGTTTTCAATATATCGGTTAAATTCATTTGAAATGATTTTCAGTACTTTCAGAAAACCATTGATTTAATTAGTGTTTAAATAAAATTGCCGAGAAGATCAGCTATTTGACGAAATCTTCGGTTTCTCATTCTTACTGGAATAACATTCTCCGAGTCAAGTTTACTATTATGCATGCCTATATCAGAAAAACAAAACTGCTTTAATACAGTCTGTTGTCTAATGAGCAAATCGAAATTATGCAAATTTTCTCCAGATTCATTTGTTGAAGCAAGCCATCTAATGATTCTTATTATCACAAGTAACGACCCAAATATTCTGGAAAATTTTCATATTTAAAAAGTTTCAATCTTTGTGGTAAATACTTTACATTAACTTTAAACGTGTGTTCAAAACTAAGGATTGGTGATGCCTTTTATTTTGTTGGATTAGAATATTTAAAGAAATACATGCTGTGGAAATAAGAGATGAAAAGAAGTAAGATTTGAACAAGCAAGTAAGTCATTTTATACTATGCATTCTCTGAATGTTTCGGAATTCTCCACCGACCACAAATTGTACTTTCGGTATGGTATGTTTTATAGCCATCGTATTTTAGGTATGTGTGAACGTCAAGGGGCCGGATTGACTGGACGAAGACCAGCATGGTATCCCCCATTACATGGCATCGTGGTGTGTATACGTGCATTGTGCACCATACCTAATGTAAATGACAAATATAACGCTCATTGCCTCTTGTTAGGCGTCAGGCAAATTATATTAAAGAACCTTTAGTCCTCTATGAAAAATGTGCATTATGCAATTTTTTACAAATATCTTTCTTTATGAAATACTGAGATATATTAGCGAGAGAAAAATGACATAGCCATATGTGCGATTACATTATGTTCGCCACAGTGGCTATATCCACTTTTGGTGCTACTTCATTCTTCTATTTTGGACGTACATCTGCTCTTATGTATGTTATTCAGACATGCATTTCCATATTTAGGCCAATATTATTACTTTTTATTTACAATTCGCTCTCTCATCTCCATCTCTGTTTCCACATCATGATCAATAGATCTTTAAATGTGTAAATACTGTTTACCCTCTATTACACATGTATGTCATCAATGCAAACATTATTTTAAGAATTCATTGAAATCAATCCCAAACAAAAAGCAGTATTCAAGTATTAAGTAAAGTTTCCCCACAGGAATCATTCAAACTGTGCTTGACTGAACTTCACTTGGCTTGCCGTTATTCGATATTCTGTATCACCCATATAGAAAGGTATACCTGTTTAAATCAATGACAAACTGTACACATTTTAAAAAAATACCCCTAATTGTATATAGTAATAAAATTGTATAAGTAGAGAAGTTAGCTATCAATACATTCTTATTTGCTTCAGGTACCGACGTAGAAATCACGCATTGATTAGTGCTGAGTGGAAACCTAGATTAAGTGATAATGGAAATTTGGATACAGTGTCTGTTACCGAAATGAGCCACAAGCTTGCTAGCATTAACAACATTACGCCTGCGTGCAGAAATAAACAAAATTAGGACCCAAAATCTTTGCAACCAAACTCATGATCTACTGTTCAGTGATGTTACGCTCTAAAACATTTTGGATATATTTGTCATATTTCTATACTAGCTCCACTCCAGCAATGTTCACTGTATTGTCCTTCGCAAGACAATAAAATAAAATATCTCTTTGCTTTCGTATGAAAACAGTCAATTTGACGGGATACAAAACTTGTACGAGTAATCTAAATTTATGTATAGTTGTTGTCCTAAAATTACTGTCAAATTTCTTACTCTCAAATTTCTGAACTATTTTGCATCGATGTAATAATGCAGCTGTTAATCACTTTGTCACAGAATGGATAAATAAATCAATAGAAAAGATAGGCTTTTGCTCACTGTATACAGTAATAAGAATAAAATATATGTGTCTCGATTGGATGTAAGGAAATATTTCACTAGTGAATTAGAGACATTTTGTACTGTCACTCGTGTCTTCGCGCGTAAAATATTTGAGTATATCTAATCTTCCTTTGTGACTTCTATCTATCTATATATTTATCTTTCGCTCTCTCTCTCTCTCTCTATGTATATATATATATATATATATATAAAGATAGATAGATACATAGATAATTAGATAGATAGATTAGACAGATAGCCAGTTGTATGTGTGCGTATATATATATATATATATATATATATATATATATATATATATATATATATATATATATATATATTCATTCATTTAGCTGATTTGTTTGTTGGAAACAATGTTCGTAGCTCTATTGCCTTGTGACATTCGGAGTGAGACGTGTCAGTAACCTAGGGATAATTTTAATATCCCCATGTCAACACACACCATTTTTTCTACAGATGTATAGGCGAAAAACTCACTACCCATGAGTTCAGTGTAAGGAAACTTCCAAGGCAGAGCTAGGTGTGCATGTAACTGTTTCGTTAATTTCAGGTAGAAGTACAACGGCAATGTCATACACGGAGCGTTCAGCACAGCCTGAGAAAATACTAGATAAATAGTTGGTCTACAGCATAATTTAGAGTTACCGTTGTATTCCCATTGGCTAAAATATGCATCGGTGCTTTCTTATTGATATCTTTTCCAACTTTGACTAAAATCCTTGGTTGTGGATGGGTTTTGTATGTGTCAAAGCCATCATGTCAAAATCAAAAGTTTAACATTGACACTGATAGTTCGCGACGTTTTACTCTGAGCATGAAAGCCATATTGAATAAATGAGACAGTGTGCGAGGTGCGACGAGATTGCTGTTAATTCAACTTTGCAAAGAAATTGCTTTGGCATCTCAGCTTTTGTCAATCTGCTAATCAAAATTTACATTTAGTGACCGTGCGGTGGTGGTGGGTGGATTGGTATAATCCTTGAGTCAGATAGCTCTCGTTCAGATGGTTCTTTCGTTCCAGTCGTTTCGACTGACACAAAACAGCTTATTATTAATTCACATCGTGAAGACCGCTTTGTGGCATAAGTGGTTAGAGGGTCCGCCCCGATTGGGGGAGGTCGCGGGTTAGAATCCCAGCCAAGTCATACCAAATACTTATACAAAATGGTACTAGAACCTGCCTATTATCTGTCATACTGAAGACATCGTAGAGATGTGACTCGCAATTTTCAAGCTACATTAAAAATCCAATAAAAAACATACACACACACACAAAACACACACACACACACACACACACCACGGCCTTTCATAATCTTCTACCAAGCTTAGGCTCCTTTGTGGGATATTAATTCATGTTCGGTCATGTGGTCTTTTGAGAATTACAAACGAAGTGTTTAGGTATAAATCTATATATATACTTGAACGTCTCCAAAATGAAGTACACACTATAACAAATCAGAGACATTGATTTAGTCATACACCACCGACTTTGCAACTTCATGTTTGATGGTGTGTGTTGAGACATGATGGTATATGGAGTTGTACATGCAAAGTAATTGGTGCCGTTTACGAGCGGTCCTGGGTCCGAATCTCCTTATATATATATATATATATATATATATATATATATATATATATATATATATATATATATATATATATATATATATATATATATATGTGTGTGTGTGTGTGTGTGTGTGTGTGTGTGTGTGTGTGTGTGTATGTGTGTGTGTTTGTGTGTCTTTGAGTCCGATTTCCTGTACATGGTGGGAAGGATGTCATTGTACGCTACAACGCAAGGTTGGCATTCATAATTGCTCTGAACGGGCTCACAGCAGGACCAGTTGACGTCAAAAAATCCACATGTCAAGCTTTTAAATTACAATATACAATAATACAGGTCCTGCGTCTCAGCTGACAATACGTTTAACCAGCATGATAGGGTCTGTTATGTATATCTCTATTGTTGATTAAACTTTTGTCTTTGATTGTAGATTTTAAGAGTCATTTATAAACAAAATGACTCACCTAACCTCTGCCCATACTTGTGGATTATACTTTAAGATAATAATCATTTGTACATATCAGGTTTACTTCGATTTGACTTCATGGCATTGGCATTTCCCTTGGAAATTCTCTGGTCTACCTGCATTTTGTGGTGCTGTTTGATATAAATTTGGTGAAAATTTATAGTTTACCCAAGTCAAGGGCATTTCGTTGTGTTAGACAAGTCAGGTGAGCGTCTGTATATAAAAAGACCAAGTAAACAATTATCCATTCCTGCTTAAATTTACTCTATAAAATCGCTGTTGTATTCCGATTTCATCATTAATTACCTAAATTTAGGACCTGTCAATGAATCGTCATTGTCGTCAGATAAAAGAGATTTGTCTGAGAAACATCCACTCATCAGGACGGATTACTGCGGTTTATATTTTATATTTCCCACAACATTTTACTATATATATATATATATATATATATATATATATATATATATATATATATATATATATATATATATACCATTATGCATCCACATACAATTTTAATACTTTACCTAACATTCACAGAAAATTTTACTATGCCTAATATTCGTACAAAATTACTGTAATAACCAGTCTAAAAATCCACCTTTGCTAAAGTCAACATCAGAAATTTTATATCTTAGCGCAAATGTATTGATCCCATCAGATCAGTATTTTTTATTATCAAAATCACACAGACCAGATTTTATGAAAATATCAGTCACAATTTTTTGCCATCATCTCAGCTTAACTAGAAATTCCGTCTAATGCAGCTTTATAGTTATCGAATCCATTCACCTTATCGACTACATTCTTCTTATTTCCTTCGATCGTTTCTTAATTTTATTATCAGATAGTTTTAGACAATACATTTTCCTACGCAATCCAGTGAATTCAACGATTGGAAAAAGATTTGTACCGTCCTATTACTTTTGTATTATTGTCGCAGTGCAATCAGCTGTTGTTGTTTTTTGTGGATAATCAGAAAGATCAAGCAGCTCTCGGTTATTATAAAATTCTTTGCAAATATCATTAGTTTCTACCTTTTACATAGGGGCTTTGAGTGGCCGAGTGTTCTAAAGCGCTCCCGGTTACGGACACAAGCATGCCAAGGGGAAGCGACCATATTGGTGACGCATGAGATTGGCGAAGGGGATCAGCTCGCAAAACTTGCAATAACGGCTGATATCCATAGGAATACAAACCACTGGAGGAAGAGTGTCAGTGGAAACATGGGGTTGACACGTACCGAATCAAATGGCGACGGATGAAAATAAGACAGACATTGTGAACTTGGACCACCCAGAACCTAAGCTAGCCTGCAATCATCTACACAACAAACACAACGTTTTCCCAACGTTGTTTATAGTGATGATGATGAGAATTGTCATAATGAAAAGAACATGGATAGCAACAATAACAACAGCAATAATAATTTCAAGAGCCATTGAGTTCCTCAATTTACACCAGCAGTAGAAAGTTCGGTCCTGATATACAAACATTCATATAAGTAACTCTACAATCGCTACCGGTATCTATGAACAGAGCAAATAGTCTCTTTACATCTTTAACTGCCATTATACAAATATATAAAGATATATTTAGATATATATGACCTAATTTCAATCGTTATCTAAATGTTCTGAACGTACTTATATCTGGTAGATTCAATTATGCCCACTTATAATGTATCTAATGTATATGGAACAAATATGGTTAGAGTCTGAGAATAATTCATGTAACTGCGCTATTTAAACCATTTCCGGGATAAAATGGCAAACTAGATTCTTGCAATGGTGAATATGACATTGTAGACTGGCTTTCATCTTGTTGACCTTACCCATTTGCATTTCCTTTCAACCGGTTGAAGATGACATTGTACATTTGCTTTCAACCTGATGATAACGAAATTGTGGAGTTGCTTTCAGCCTGTTGACCATAAACATTTAAAAACTTGCTTTCACTGTGATGCACATGACATTGTACACTAGCTTTCAATTTGATTAACATGATCTTGTGCACTTGCTGTCACAATAATGTACTTGTACACTTGCTTTCACCCAGATGAGAATGCCATTGTACTCTTGTTTCCACCCTGATAAACATGACCATGTACACTTGCTTTCTACATAAGAAACATGACCTTGTACACCATTTTTCACCCTGATGATCATGACCTTGTAGACGTGCTTTCACCCTGGTGACCATAACCATTTACATTTGCTTTCGCCATGAGGACTATGACCATGTACACATGCATTCAACCTAATGAAACATGACATTCTACACTAGCTTTCAATCTGATAAACATGATCTTGAACACCTGCTTTCACCCTAATAAAGTCTTTGTCAGATGTCATTATTATGAACTTTTGTTACCTCAATATGGTAGGGGGAAAAAGAAAGTCACTGCGTTTTCTTGTTTCAATTATCAATCACAGATCTTGGTCCCAGGTTCATAAAGTATGATTGCCGACTACTTCCTTAGCAAATAACTGAGTAAATTAGCCTGCGATGCAATGTTGGTTGAAACCACATATGAAATTAAATCGACTGTCTCTAGTTGATTAAATTAGTTGAATTAACAATAATATAGAATTTAAAATTACAATAACAGTATTAATCATAAATACTGAAAGCAAATGTATCATCTTTATCTTACCTAAAAGAGAGTTTTACTAAGATTTCTAAACATGGAAAATCTTATTTGTAATATTGAATGAACCGTTTAACAATTCCGATATCCAATCTATGTTTGTCCGTGTGTGTAATATTTCCTTATGAACTCGCACAAAGCAGGTCAAAATGAAATGATTTGTTTGGTCGATAAATAAGTTTTGTTTCCCGTAGAGTTCATTTATCCGATTTGCATGTGCTATTTTCTTTTATTTTAAAATGTATTAATGTATTACCCCAAAGAAATTAAATGAAAACTTATGCCAACAGGCACATAGACGATATGCAAACTGTTATTTCTGTTTCTTCTAGAGAGAAATAGGTACGAAACAAGAAGTATATGGTGATTAGTAAATACTTGATTAAAAAATCGATACCATGGCATCCAAGGTTTTAATACTATACTTATTGTCATCAAGTGTAAAGACAATATGTATTACTAACACAATCGGACCGGTGAGAATGTTTTACACGGGTATAAGAAATTAAAAACAAAATACAGTAGAGCTTGGATGTATAATACATTGTGTCTGAAAGTGGGTGGGGATGGAGTGGAAGTGTTCGGAAAGCTTTTACTCATATTCCTGTATATATATGATCATGACCTTCTACTGTGAGAAAGGTGCACACGAAACACTTATGATTTCCATCCTCACTTGAACATGTCTTTCACAGTAATCAAGATAAAGCAAGATAAATATTCCTTGCAAAACATGCATGCACCGATTCGATCCGTGATTGACAACCCTGCAAACAAGCAGTTTTGTACTGATCGATCTAATTACATGTACGGAGTCGTTCTGAATGCATATAATAGTCTTTTAAAACTCACGTTCAAATTATTGTTTTATAGTGTAAACTAATTCTAGATCAAAGTTTGTTCTATTCTGTCTGTCTCAATTAAGCTTATAGATAATAGAGAACATGTTTACATGTTCCCATTTGTATCAGTGTGCAAGATATGTACAGTGCACAAATCAAACACTGTGCATTGGCATTACTATAGCCATTTCAACCACTGTTCTTTGAAAGGTAGGATGTGGTTAAAAGTGATTTAATATTTACACTGAATTGACCAATGAAAGCCTAACAACTTTGCGCTATATTTTATGATAAAGAATGTCTTTTCCTCCTTGAAAGTTACGTTATTATTCACATGATTTAATATATACTTCGACCCTCATTTATCATGCAAAAATTTGGGGAACCGAATATTTCATACACTATACTGTCGGAAACGTTGTTTGTTTGTTTGTTTTCCATGAGTGTTTTTGTTTTCTTCATGTTTTGTTTTGTTTTTCTTTTCTTTTCTTTTGCTACGTTAGTTTTTCTCTGATTTTATTGAACTTAGTCAATATTGATTTAACTTGTTCATTTGACTTTACATGTAACGTAGATCTCATTTGACATGTTTTTGTATGGTGCCGGCTTTCACTTAACTATTTAAATTCCTGAGTGTGACGTATGGATATACATTATAAATTCACAAATAAAAATGGCTTTGTATAGGTCACGAACTTCTGTCCAATGCAAACATTTGAATAGTTAATATTAATGGAAGCAAATGAACTATATTAATGTTCCTTACCTCTCGTTATAGTAGACTCACTCGTAGCAGCTCACATTAACACGGTACTTTCATGGAAACCAATCTTATTCATCATTTGCACTAAACGTTTTATCATTATCGAAAAATTATCTTTGAACCAAAATAGGCAAATTGTTTCAAAGGTACATTTGCACAATAACTAATGCATAAAACCCTAATGACATAGTTTCATTACTTATAATGAAATGTATTGTAGCTATACTGTTTATGGGGAAAGGGAGAAAGAAAAAAATCAACAGCAAAAGGAAATATTACGAGTAATGTAGAATAGAAAAGAACATATGAATGAAGAAGAAAGTGGGCGAAAGGTTATATTTATGTGGGAATCTAATTATGAGCTAGCGGAGGCAGTTGAAACTAGCTATACATTTATTGAGATGAAGAAGGTAGAACTTGTGATAGAAGCAAGACTTGTTTGACAAGATGCAAGACTTGCGTGACAAGAAGCAAGACTTGTTTGACAATGTGCATAAAGTATAATAACATCAGTATGCAGAATTTACACCAAAGAATCACAATCTTTACAAAGTTAAGACTTGTAAAGAAGCAGAAGGTGAAATATAAACAGATGTATTAGTAGTGCTAGTAGCAGTAGTAGAAATAAAAGTGGTTGTAGTTGTAGTAGTAGTACTTGTTTTTCATTATTCTTGCTGATGGTGTTATAATCGTTCTGGTATTAGAAAATTAAATAGTTACTTTTCCTGATGCTTAGAAGAATAGTGATAGTAGTCGTAGCAGTAGTAGTAGTAGTAGTAGTAAAAGAAGAGGAGAAAGACGAAAAAAAGCTACAGAATAATATGAAGATCTGTTAGAAATATTTCTGCGATAGTGAGAGATATTTCTTTATGAATATTTAAAGAGAGTCGGATAAGAGAAGTGAATCCAGACTAAAGTCTTCTACCTATTGTCGTTTAATATCATGTACTGGTTATAGTTTTATGATCATTTTATGTAATGATTTCTGTTACTTGCCCAAGGATCGAATTTATGAACAACAAGGAAGCTAACTGGTCCATTCGGAGAATTTAATAGTAATTACCAAATGTTTATCAGAGCAACGTGCCAACATGGCGAAATATATGATGCAATAAATGCTATACTATACCGGATATCAAACTAATGCTTAACCACACATTATGATGTTTTTGCTAAAACAATATGATCATAAGATCCAAACTCGTCTCGATAGCTAATTTATGTCGATATAAAAATATATAGCTTTGGACTTCGGTCAATGTTCACAAATTCAATTCCAGCTATTGTAAATATCGTTTACGCATGAGAATTGACGAAGTTGTGTTGAATAAATGTATGAAGAATAATCCTTTTCAAAATAAGATAACTTGTGTAACTACATCAGTATTGGGTTACAAGTTCGAAATCAGAGACTTAATAATACATTCAAGAGCTTCAACTCAATTGAATACTGTCATTTTACTGGATAATTTGCTATTGAACAGCAAAGTTTCTAGCATAATATCAACCTTTGTACCACATCTTAAGGAAATGAACGCTCCTTAGGTATCGTTGTGCATGCAATAAGATGCGGGAAGTGCTAGAATTTCATCGTGAACCTTACCTCCTGTCTGTACTTTATGCAAATAACAAATCCTTTGGTAGTTTGAAGGTGGCGATAGTGTGGAAGCTTTTTGGCCACTACTGGTGTCTATTTTACACATGTTCGGGTCATCTTGGATTGAGTTGGTATAGGTGTCAAGGAAACGAAATAGCTGAAACATACATTGATTAACAGTCGGGGTTCACTATAGTACCAATTGGTTTTTGATTTTTACATGAAGGATCGCGGAAATGATGATATCAGTTGAGTAGTGAGAGTCTGTAACACGGTATATTCAAAGCCCTTTGAAATAATCGTCAATGATAGAGAAAGATGGCGGCGAAATAATCCGTTATGTCTAGCGGATATATATGGCCTGGATTAAAAGTTGTCCTAATTTCTGAAAATAAAATGGAATTGAGAAGAGATGCTGGAAAATCCGAAATGTTATATTAAACATAAAGTTTTGACAAAAAAGTGGTACTAAAATCCCCCTTCCATTTAAACAGAATTAAGTCGAGATTAACACAAATTCCAGAATTTTGTAATAACATGGCATAAACTAAAGGCACGGTTAACGTTTCCAAATTGTCAAGGAATTTTAGTGGAATCTGAAATATTACGTCCAAAGTAAACTAAAAGTTATTATACATCTTACCAGACCAAAAATATATCAAAATATTATACCCAAAAATCTCCTACATTAAAATAAGAACTAAACATACCAGGCTCATGAAAAAAAATTATCGAAATCCGAGAAACATTAAACAAAATTTGAAAATTTGAAAACCATCTTAAAATAGTTATAAAGGTAATACAACGGAGTAGGTACTGTAAGAATAATATTAGGTCTTTAATCAGATTGAGAGGAAACTTATATAGTTTGAAGATACCCCTGTCCGTCACTTCCTTATATATTTTAGTTTTAGAAAGGTAGAGTTTAAGAAACGAAAACAACAACTAAACAGCCAGTTCTCATCAGGCATATTGATAAAACATTCACATCTTAAATCGTGCCTTTTGCACGCATTGTGCGTAATAGTCACTGACCGGGCTAATATAACTTAATTTGTTTATTACAATATTGTTTAAATGTTGTGTATATTTCCATTCGGTTCGTATAATTTCTTCTGACGCCTATATTTGTTTACATTTATGTTTAGCACTATTCCTCTGTCCAAATCCTGACAGAGTGGTCCCAGAAAAGACAACTTATGTATTTCTCGACAATGCAGTATATGCACTGTATACATTAGTATTAGGCTTGAAAATATTTTTTAGTAGTTTTTATTAATGTAATTGTTATTCTTATAATTCAAACGTGTATTATTTTAATAAAGATTAGGGTTGCTAATTAAGAATCGTAGTACCGTTTGCATTGCATAAGTGTATTATAATTTTTCTTCTTCTGCTTTTATTTTACACCAGTGGATCTCCAGAACGAACGGACACACACACACACACACACACAGATATATATATATATATATATATATATATATATATATATAGAGAGAGAGAGAGAGAGAGAGAGAGAGAGAGAGAGAGAGAGAGAGAGAGAGGTCCAGTATTTTTCAAAGAGGCCATTTACTCAAGGATATAGAGAATTTTGCCAATCTGTTCGTTTATATGTTGGAATCAAAAAATGGGGCTTCCATGGTCTATTATCTCGCCCGGTTTTGACGATCCCTATGAACTTATACAACACTCATATGAATTTTTAAGTTATTACGTGAATTGACTGCGTTTGATCTATGCATAGTTTTTGACATATGTGTTTACCATCAGTAATATTATTATTAATAATAGGACATGTTTACTTATTTTGGGTTATTTGACATTGGGGTTTACTTTAGATGGTTTGTTAGAAGAATTAAGGTACTTCCCAGTTGATGGGTTAGGTTACATGAGAAGGTATTTCAAAATATTTGACTGAGTAGTAAGATCTGTCACTTGGGTTATATTGCGACATATAGTCGTAATGGACCATTGAAGGATGTTTATAAGAGAGAACTGAGCAAACACATTTATTCCTATTTTGGATTCATTCTTATTTAAGATTCCTATTTCATTTGTTGAAATCAGTCTATAGTTGTGTCCAGTGTTTTACTTAGACACTTTGAAAGGTTGCGTTTCCTAGGATTGCTCATTGGAACTACAAAGTTGTCATTAGACGAATATTATTCTGGGACTATTGTGAATATTTTCAAAGGAATTATGGACAATACTAATTTGATATAGACATTCGATGATCTGAAATTCATTCGATTTTGTTTAGACTTGAATAGTACTTGTTTATAATTTTTGTTTTGGCTCAGTCCATAATACTGTTGTATCTGTGACAGGTACACTAAAAGCGCATTTGCTAAACATAGCAACAGAGTTTACTAGATACATTTTGTTGTCATTACGCTGTGAAATATTTGACATATCAGCGAGATCTGTTGGTCATATGTCATCAACTGAATTTGCAATAATCTGTCATAGAAGAAACCTTTTTAGATTTGTGAAGTTCATGTGCCAGAGCGCTCTGCACTGCATTGTAATGAAGTACATATCCTACTCTCTAGGAGTCCGAGTTTATATTTCGCTCAGTGATACCTTGTACTAGTTTACCACCACTTCACTATTATTCCACTAGGTTTCATACTTCTTAGCTCATCAATCATAATACGGCCGAACCCAGATTTATCATTTTTATTGTCATGGTAACATATGCCATGACGGATTGCAATTGCGTCGACCTGATTTTACGGTTCGTCGCCCGAGATTGGATTGTAACTTTCATCAAGTTGTTTATCAAGCGGATTCCGAGATCCAGTATAACGATGGAGATGAATTGTCCATTTATGACTTGGTTTTGGTAATTTGCCAACACAATCGGATCGGTGATAATGTTTTTCAGTGGTATCAAAAAAATAAAAACGAAATAAGTAGAGCTTGAATGTATAATACATTTTGTCTGAAATTGGGTGGGGATTGAGTTGTGGCGTCCGGAAAGCTTTGTCTCATATTCCTGTATATGTATGATTGTGTTTTGGAGTGTATAACATCGGCGCAAGACTTATCAACCATGTCTCACAATGGACTATAATGACCTTCTACTGCGATTCATGTTCACACGAAACAATTAGACTTAAATCCTCACTTGAACATGTCTTTCACCGTAATCAAGATACAATAACATAATCATTCATTGCAAAGCATGTATGAACTGACTCGATCACTGATTGACATTGCCTGCAAACAAGCCGTTTTGTACTGATCGACCTAACTACATGTATATCGTTTTGAGCGCATGATTTCTTCCTTTGAAGATCACGTTCTAATTATTGTTTTAGAAAGGTAAACTGATTCTAGATTAAAGTTCGTTTGATTTTGTCTGTCTCGGTTAATTTTATAGATAATATTGACATTTTTACATGTTCACATTTATGTCAGTGTGCAATATATCTACAGTACACAAATCAGACACTGTGTATTGACATTACTATAGCCATTTCAACCACTGTTCTTTGAAAGCTAGGATGTGTTTAAAAGTCATTTAAAGTTTACACTGTAAATTTAATTCTTTTACGCTCTATCTTATGACAAACAAGATATTTTCCTCTTTGAAAGTTACGTTATTATTCACAGCATTATATATTTACTTCGACCGTCGTTTATCATACAATAATATCAGGAACAGGATATGTCATACATTTCAGTGCAGGGATAGGAGTATTGCATCCTGACGATAGGCATTTTTCACACACTTCAGTGTAACGGTAGAAATGATGCATCTTTACGATCAGAATATTTCATAGACTTCAATTTAGGGATAGGAATATTGTATCCTCACGATCACACAAGGATAAAAATAATTTTGTAATAGAGATGAGACCCACAACCATTCTGTTTGTTTATATCCTGAAATGAAAACAATGAGACTGAGATGGTCGATCATCTCGCGATGGATCTAGACATAAGCATTTGACATATGTATCTACCAATGTCAAAATTAATAATATTAATAATAGGATATGTTTACTAATTTTGAGTTATTTGACATTGGGGTTTACGTATAGTGTGTTGTTAGAAAAATTAGGTTATTTCCCAGTAAATCCATTAGGTTACATGAGTATGTATTTAGAAACATTAGACTGAGAAGTAAGATCTATCACCTGGGGTATATTGCCACATACAGTCGTAAAAGACCCTTGAACGGTGTTTATAAAAGAGAACTGCGCAATCATATTTATTTCTATTTCGGATTCATTCTAATTTTAGATTCCTATTACGTGTTTTGAAATCAGTCTATATGTTTTCAGTTTTGTGTTTAGATAATATCATAGGAGGCGTTTCCTAGGATTGTTCATTCGGAGCTACAAAGTGTTCATTAGCATAGAAAATATTATGGAACAATTCTGAATTTTTCAAAGGAATTATGGAAAATACTATTTTGATACAGACATTAAACGATCTAAATTTCACTCGGTTCTTGCTAGACTTGAATGTTACTTGTTAATAGATGTTATTGACGACTCAGTTCATAATATTGTTCGTCGTTCTTTTAATTTCGTTTATAACTTTGATAATTACATTACATTAGTTTAAGGTTTTGCAAAAATCTTCATTTTACTCGTTTCTTTTACATAGTTTATGGCCATATAGTCGCAACAGTCTGCCTCTCCCTCTGTCTCTTTCCGCTGCAGTGTACAGATATGCATGAATGATCACTAGCGTAAGATTTGTACCAATCAGTTTAGGAAACAGTGGAACGATTGGATGGATTCGGTTTCAGTTTTCTTCTTCGAAAATATATGTGATATGAGAAATTAAGACACAAACGAAAATATTACGAGAGAAAAAAGCATGAATCACTGTAGGAATTGCGATACAAATGGTACGGTATAACAAGAACCAGTCTAGTAACGGATGGAAAAAGAATAGTGTATATGTGGGTTAGGCTAGCCAGGATTGGATGATAATGAAAGGAAGAGTTTAGTAAAATGAATGTTTCCAATGTTTATCCTACCTGTAACTGGAAAAGAGAGACTTTTTTACTCATGGAATTTCAGTACTTTTAGAGACTTGAATTCGGAAAACTCATTGCAAAAATTAACACCTGACTACTTGCTGCGAATTGAGAGCACATGTTTCGAGCACACGCACATCCAGAAAGTACTGCTGTTCATATGTTTCTCTCTAACCAGATGATGCCATCAAGGGTATGTCTATATACTGATAAATATAGATTAGATTTTAATAGTTCTTTAAATATTATGTTGTTTAAATATCATGGTATTTTAATGTCATGGTGTTTGAAAACGTTTACAATGAGCGAGGAAGTAATATCATCATTCCTGAACACAAAAATCAAAGAAACCTTAAATAAACTTAAACATTAAATAAATGCTCCTCCGCGTTAAGCTCGATTTGCTGGTTAACATTAAGAGGTGATTTGCTAAACTTATCACTAGAAATCATATTGCCTTTGCACCACGCACGACTAGCAAATATATTTCTTTTACACCACTCATCACTAGCAAAATCATTACATTTACGCCACTAACTACTAGCAAGCACGTTACCTTTACACTGCTCAACATTATTAAGAACAGTACCTTTACGCCATTCATAACCAGGTAGCATATTAACTTTACACAACCCACTACTGGCGAACACATTACCACTAAACTACTCACCACTAGCAAGTACAGTAGCAAGCACATTACCTTTACACCACTCACAACTAGCAAGTACATAACCGTTACACCACTGACCACTAGCAAGCACAAAACCTTTACAACATTCACCACTATCAAGCCAATGTTACATTTACACCACACACCACTAGTAAACATATTTCATTTACATCACTCACCACAAGCAAGCATATTAATTTTACACTACTCATTACTAGCAAGCATATTAACATTACACCACTCACCATTAGCAAACACATTGCCTCTTCTAGACTCACCACTAGCACGCACATTATTCTTACACCACTCAAAACTAGCAAGCATGTTATCTTTACAACTCAACACTCGTAAGCAAAATTCTTTTACACCAACCACCACCTGCCAGTACATTGCAATTACACCACTCACAACTAGCAAACACGTTACATTTACGCCACTCACCACTAGTAATCACATTACCTTTGCAACTCCCACCGCTGGCAAGAAATTTTATTTTACACCACTGGTCACTAGTAAGCATATGACCTTTATACTTCTCACCATTACCAAGCATATTTCCTATACACGACTCACCACAAGCAAGCGTATTACCATTACACCACTTACCACTAGCAAGCACGTTACCTTTACACTACTCACCACTAGCATGAGTGGTACCTATACACCACTCACTACTAGCAGGCACAGTACATTTACACTACCAAGCACATTTCAATTGCATCGATCACTGCTAGTATTGCAAATAACATTTACACCACTGCCAAGCATGTTACCTTCACAATACCCACCATTAGCAATCACATTACATTTACACTACTCGCCACTAGCAAACACGTTACCGTTACACCGCTCACCAGTAGCAAGAATGATACTTTTACACCACTTACCGCTAGGAAGCAAAGTACCTTTACACAACGCACCACTAGCATACAAATTACCTTTACACAAATCACCACTAGCAATCACATTACGTTTAAAACACTCACCACTCGCAATCATGTTATATTTAGAAGCACTAATCACTAGTAAGCTTATTTCATTTACACTACTCACCACAAGCACACAAAAACCATTTAAACCACTCACAATTAGCAATCACATAATATTTCTATCACTAACCACTAGCATGCAAATTACGTTTACAACACTGACCAACTTCAAGCAAGTTAAATTAAAACCACTAACTAATAAGCATACTTCTTTAATACCACTCACCACTTGCAAGCACATTACCCTTGCATCACTCACCACTAGCAAGCACATTACCTCTATACTACTAACCACTAGCAAGCGCGTTACCTAAACTCCACTCACCATTAGCAAACACGTTGCCTTTACACCACTCACCACTAGCAACCTTAATTATTGTACAAGTCTCACCACTAGCAAGCATGTTATCTGTATACCTTTGACCATTAGCAAGCACATTACATTTAAACTACTCAAGCGCACCAGGACGGTTAGAATACATACATAACTTGGTGCAGTGAGAGGTTCCATTAAGAAGTGGCATTTATTTTTTTTAAAATGTTTTCACATGTACCATTACACCATTCACCACTAGCAGGCTCATTAACTTTACACAACTCACCACTAGCAAGACAATTACTTTACAGAAGGCACAGCTAGAAAGCACATTATCTTTACACCAATAACCACTAGAAAGCATCCTACATTTATAACCATTTACCACTAGTAAACTTATTTAATTTACACACTCACCATTAGCAATCACATAACGATTAAATCACTCACCACTAACAATAACATTTCTTTTTCATCACTAACCTTTATCATGCATTTTACCTTTATACTTACTTACCAAGAAGCAAGATACATTTGCGAATCTCAGAAATAGAAATTATAATTCTTGTTTACACCGCTCACCACTACAGGCAGGTTACACTTTAAGAAATCTGCACGTGCAATCACCTTACCTTTACACCATTCACCACTAGCATGCAAATTACGTTTACAACACTCACCAACTTCAAGCGAGTTACATTAAAACCACTAACTAGTAAGCATACTTCTTTTACACCACTCACCACTTGCAAGCACATTACCCTTGCATCACTCACCACTAGCAAGCACATTACCTCCATACTACTAACCAATAGCAAGCGCGTTACCTGAACTCCACTCACCATTAGCAACCATAATTATTTAACAAGTCTCATCACTAGCAAGCATGTTTTCTGTATACATTTGACCATTAGCAAGCACATTACCTTTAAAATACTCAAGCGTACCAGGACGGTTACATACATAACTTGATGCAGTTAGAGGTTCCATTAGGAAGTGCCATTTATTTTCAAAACAAATGTTCTCATTTGTACTTTCTTTCACTCAACACTTGCAAGCGTTACGTTTACACCACTCACCACTAGCAAGCACATAACCTTACACCACTCACCACTAGCAAGCATATTTATTTTACAAGACTCACCGCCAGCAATCGTAATACCTTTACACCATATAGCACTAGCGAGCACGTTACCGTAACACCACTCAAACTCACCAGGAATGTAAGTATACATAAATAGCTTGATGCAGTGAGCGGTTCCAATGGGAAGTAACAGTTATTTCCAAACAGTTATGTTATCCCACTCACCACCAACAAGGACGTTACCTTTACACCACTCACAACTTGCAAGAACGTAACCTTAACATCACGCACCAAAGGCAAGCACAATACCTTTACTCCACTCACCACTAGCAAGTACATTACCGTTACAGCCCTAATCGCTAGCAAGTACCGTATCTTTACACCATTCACCACTAGTAAGCACATTGTTTTACATCACTCACTACTAGCAAGCACATCACCTTTACACACTCACCACTAGCAAGCACATTAACTTTACACCAATCACCACTACGAATCACATTACCTTGGCACTACTCACCACAAGAAAGCACGTTACCTTTACATCACTTACCGCTAGCAAGCACAATACATTTACACCACTCAGCTCTAGCAAGCACGTTACCTTATCAGCATATACCGCTAGCAAGCATGTTATCTTTGCACGTCTCCACTAGCAAGAACTTTACACCACTCAACACTAGCAAGCACGTTACCTTTTCACCAATTACCACTAGCAAGCACGTTACGTGTAGACCTTTCACCACTTGCAAGCTCGTTTCCTTTACACCGCTCATCATTTGTAAGAGTATTTCTTTTACAAGACTCACCACTAGCAAGCACATTACCTTTACATCGTTCACCGCTAGCAAAGCAAATAACATTTACACCACTCACCGCTGCCAAGCACATAACCTTCACAACATTAACCACTAACAAGCATGTTACCTTTACACCACTCACCACCAGTGAGCGTACTTCTTTTACACCACAAGCAAGTATATTACCTTTACACCACTCACCAATAGCAAGCCACTCGTAACTAGCAAGTACATTTCCCTTACTCCGTTCACCTATAGCAATCACAATAATTTGACACCTTTCACCACTAGCATGCACGTTACCTTTACACTACCCAACACTAGTAATAACATTACCTTTGCAACACTCATCACTGGCAGGAAAATTGCTTTTACACCACTCAACATTACCAAGAATATTTGTTATACAGCACTCACCACTAGCAAACACGTTACCTTTACAACGCTCAACACTAGCAAGAATGACACCTTTATACCACTCACCGCTAGGAAGCAAAGTACCTTTCAACAACGCTACACTAGCGTACAAATTACCTTTACACGAATCACCACTAACAATCATAATACGTTTAAAACACTCACCACTCGCAATCTTGTTACATTTAGAACCACTAACCAATGGTAAGCTTATTTCTTTTACACTACTCACCACAGGCACACACAAACCATTAGCAATCACATAATCTTCCTATCACTATCCACTAGCATGCAAATTACATTTACCACCCTCACCATATTAAAGCAAGCTTCGTTAACACCACGAACTAGTAAGCATACTTCTATTACACCACTCATCAATTTCAAGCACATTACCTTTGCATCAAACACCACTAGCAAGCACATTACCTTTATACTACTAACCAATAGCAAGCGCGTTACCTTTACTATGCTCACCATTAGCAAAGACGTTGCTTTTACACCACTCACCACTAGCAACCATAATTATTTAACAAGTCTCACCACTACCAGGCATGTTATCTGTATACATTTGATCACTAGCAAGCACATTACCTTTAAACTACTCAAGCGCACCAGGACGGTTACATCCATAACTTGATGCAGTGAGAGGTTCCATTAGGAAGTGCCATTTATTTTCAAAACAAATATGTTCTCATTTGTACCATAACACCATTAACCACTAGCAGGCTCAGTAACTTTACACAACTCACCACTAGCAAGCACGCTACATTTATAACCATTCAACACTAGTAAGATTATTTATTTTACACTACTCACCATTAGCAATCACATTACGATTAAATCACTCACCACTAGCTATCACATTTCCTTTACATCAATAACCATTATCATGCACATTATCTTTACAACACTTACCACCAACAAGCACGATATATTTACACCTCTCAGAAATAGAAAGCATAATTCTTTTACACCGCTCACCACTAAAATCACGTTGCTCTTAAACCAATCTCCACGTGCAAGCACCTTACCTTTACACCAATCACCACTAGCAAGCACATTACCTTTACACCACTCACCAAGACCAAGCACATTACCTTTACATTACTCACTCTACCAAGCACATTACATCTATACCACTAACCACTTGCAAGTGCGTTAACCTTACACCACTCACTACTAGCAAGCACTTGGCCTTTACACCAATCACCACTTGTAAGCATATTTCTTTTAAAAGACTCACAAATGCAATCATGTCGCCTTTATACTACTGACCATTAGCAAGCACATTACTTATACACTACACAGACTGACCAGGAAGGTTAATATACATATATAACTTGATGCAGGTAGAGTTTCATCGGGAAGGTTCAATTATTTTCAAAACAATGATATTCTACCTTGTACCTTTACACCACTCACAGCTAGCAAGCTCAGTAACTTTGCACAACAAACCACTATCAAGTAAATTACCTGTACACAACTCACTACTAGCAAGCACGATACCTTACACCACTTACCCATAGCAAGAATTATTCTTTTACACTACTCACCACTAGCAACCACATTACATTTACATATTCACCACTAGCAAGTATTTTACATCTACATCACTCACCACTATCAAGCACATTACATTTACACCACTCATCACTAGCAAGCACGTTGCCCTTACACCACTCAGGACTAGAAAACACATTACATTTGCACCGCTCACGACAAGCAGGATAGAAGCCTTTATACTACTCACCACTATTATGCACATGCCCTATATCTTACACACCAGTAGTAAGTATATTTCTTTTATACCATTCACGACTTGAAAAGACAATAGTGTTGCAACCTTCTCCACTGGCAAGAACGTTGTTTTTGCACCACTTACCACTAGTAAGCACATGAGCTTTACACAAGTCAGCACTAAAAAGCACATTACCCTTACACCACTCACCATTAGCAAGCACGTTACCTTTGCACAACTCACCACTATCAAGAACAGAGCCGTTACACCAATCACAACTCATTACCCTTACATCACCCATCTCTGGCAAAATCATTACATTACACTACCCACCACCAGCAAGCACATTACCGTTACACCACTCACAACCAGCAAACATGTTACCTTTACACCACTCACCACTAGTATGCAAACTTTCTTTTCAGCACTCACCACTAACAAGCATATTACAATTACACCACTGACCACTAGCAAGCACGTTACACCACTTACAACTACAAATCAACACTACCTTTGCACCACTCACCACTAGCGAGAAAACGGCCTTTGCACCACTCGTCACTAGTTAGCACATGACCTTTGTACTATTCACAAGTAACAAGCTTGTTACCTTGACACCAATCGCCACTGATAAACATATTCCTTATACACCACTAACCACTAGCAAGCACATTACCTTTACTCCATTCACCACAATGATGCACGTCACCTTTAAACTACTTACCACTAGCAAGCACGTCACGTTTATACCACTCACCACTAGCAAGAGTGTTACCTTTACCACTCAACATTATCAAGATTAGTACCTTTACACAAATAACTACTAGCAAACACAATGCATTTACACCACTCACCACTAGCAAGCATGTTACATTAACACCAATCACCTATGCAACCATATTTCTTTTACACCAGTCACCACTTGCTAGCATATTACCTTTACATCATTAACCACTAGCAAGAAAGTTACATTCACATCACTCACCACTAGCAAGCAGATTACCTTTCTACCACACACTACTAGCTAGCACCTTAAAATTACTTCATTCTGTACTAGTAAGCATATTTATATTACATCACTCACAACTAGCATGCACATTACCTAAACACCACTCATCACTTGCATGCACATTACCTTTATACCACTAACTGCTAGCAGGCACATTACCTGTGCACCACTCATGTCACTAGCAAGCATGTTACCTTTAACATCACTCACCACTAGTAAGCTTATTTCTTTTGCAAGACTAACCACTAGTAAGCATAATACCTTTACACCACTCAAACTCACCAGGAATGTAAATATACATGAAGAGTATGATGCAGTGGGCGGTTCCGTTGGGAAGTGTCAGTTATTTCTAAAAAGTTATGTTCTCTCTTGCACCTTTACGCCACTCACCACCAGCATGCAAGTTACTTTTACAACACTTACTTCTAGCAAGAGTGTTACCTTTACTCCACTCATCACTAGCAAGCACATTACCTTTGCAGCACTAATCACTAGCAATCAACGTACCTTGACACCAGTCACCACTAGTAAGCATATTGTTTTACACCACTCACTACTGCCAAGAAAGTTACCTTTACACCACTCACTACTAGCAAGCCCGTTACATTTCCACCACGCACCACAAACAAGCACATTTTAACTTTACACCAATCACCACTTCCAATGATATTAACTTTGCACTACTCACCACTAGCAAGCACCTTACTTTTTGATCACTTACCACTAGCATGCATTTTACCTTTACACCACTCACCACTAGCAAGTACATTAACTTTACACCACTCACCACTAACAAGCAAGTTACCTTTTCACAACTTACCACTAGCAAGCTCGTAACCTTTGCACCACTCATCGGTAGTAAGCATATTTATGTTACGTCACTCACCATTAGTAAGCATATTACCTTTACGTTACTCACCACTAGCAGGTACATTACCCTTACACCACTCAAACTCACTAGAAATGTTAGTATGTATATGGGGCCAGATGCAGTGAGAGGTTTCATTGGGAATTATCAGTTATTTCCAAGACAATTATGCTCTCCCTTCAGAAAAAAAGAATTATTTCTGTTGCAAATAGAGTACAATTCATAATTGTTATCTTGAAGAGTCTGACACCATCGTTAGCGTGAGGCCGGTAAGCCATGTCAGGTTATAAACATATATTAGACATAGTTCCTATTGAAAACATTCGTCGTAGGAGGTGACACCGTACTGAGACAACTTTCTTCTGGAGAGAGAATGTCCGATTAAACAAGTATTTGTGAATTGTACCGTGTCTACATTACTCTGCCAGCTCCACAATGGACATCGGTTACCATCGATATAGCTCCGATAATAATTCAGATTGATACACCCATGCTGGTGGTCGTGGTCGTGATTTCCACATCAAGATCAACAGATGCTTCCGCAGCAAACCCACATAGTACTTACACATGAGTCTTTTATTTCAGAATCAACGTGGTTATTAATTTCATTTTCAGGTTAATGCTCTGATTTTTTTTAAGCCAGTAACATTGATGGTATTTGTTCTATTAATAACGTGATTGCTAGTACAACTACTCGACAGTCCGACTTTAAGTAGGTGATCTACGCTCAGGCACGTCTAACCAATTGCCCTTTCTCACTGGTTCATATGTCAGTAATAGAAACTATATATGTAGTTAATATTTAAATTGCTGACAATTGTACATTAGTAGGTATATGCGCCACGTTCTTACAAAAGCAAACCAATTACGCCATTGAATAATGCCTGAAACGATACTTTTCGTCTTCGCCCAGGAACTGTGACGCGGGTAAGTGCATCTTTACTGAATAATAGTTCATCGATGTGGAACAAATCCCAGAGTGTTTTCACATTTGGCGGCGAAGTCAACGATTGGACGTTTTTCCTGTTCATGTTATGATTAACTAGTAGTAATACATCAGGCTATCCCAACGGTTAATTTCTATTAGACCCGCAACAAAATTATATTTGAGTGTACACGAGTGCATGAAAAGGCCGTTTAAAAGCAGATATTCAACATATAGGTGACGAATTCCCACATAATAAGATTGTGGAATTTACCAGCATGGTTTGGAACAGGTGACCAGTGATATTAACACTGATAGTGAATTCGTTTTACTTGTAGTAATATTAAATTTAATCATAAACATAAACACCAAAGACGGTTATTACCGCATCAGTTGAATTATTTCACTCATGTATCTATATTATTAAAGTCCTAATTAATCTTAAACAAGCATGCAATCGGAAAAGGTTTAAGTGATTTATCATTAGAATCTGACGTGAATAAAGAATCATGAAATTTCATTGCTTCAATTGTTTAAGGCTCTTCTTGCAAATTGTTGTCCTTGTACAAGAGACGTGTGTGATAGCAGAGGAGTAATACATAATGTTCTGATCTATCTGCAGCAAGTCGAAAGATGAACACCACTAATATTTACCAGTGATAGCAGATATGCTTGAGGTTTTAGTTTTGGTGGCACAATATATATCGCTTGATTGTTTGAGAATTTAATTTAAATACCATTTACGACGGTAACATCACTGAATGTTATATTCACCTATTCTGTTCTCGGATCATTCACCAATTCTTTTCTCGGATTATTGTTATCAGCATCTCTGGATCATTGTTATCAACATCTCTGGATCATCGTTATCAACATTTCTGGATTTTTGTAATAGCTGAATTCAGTTTCTGTTCATGATATGGTCTTCACTCATTTCAGCAGTGGTCTATTTAATGTTTGGTTTCGTATTTGTGTGACTCAAAGATAAACGTAACTAATGTACCAGAGCCTCTTTCTCTCTATCTTTGCCGATCTGACAATATTTATGTATATTTAATTTTCGCGGTTTAAAAACTATTTCATTATATTGTACAGGCAAAGTACAAATGTATCGTGCACCTTTCATTGTCCAAAATCAAGTTCATTTTATACCTGACTAAAATAATAAATCGTTTTTACTTCTGTAAGTAACTAATACATAACTAATCTGTTTATCAGAGTGTGCAATTATTATTAGAATCTTTATCAATTGAATTAAAATAATTATTTCGGTTAATGGAATTCCCTTTAAAAATATATGGCACCACATTTTGTATTTTGACTTTAGCAACAGAATAATCTAGAATGGTCCTTTGCAAAAAGAAATAGATTATTTTAGAAAATGCTTTTCGTGGTCTGAGGTTAATTAGAAGTCTTCATAACCTTGTTTAATGGGAATAGTATTTACTCGTGCTGTTAGATCTATCAGACTCAGTTGTATTAGTGTCCAGTATTTCATATGGGCTGGAATTTATTTTTTCAAAATGTTTGTTCACTGGAAATATAAAAAGCTCATATAAATAATATACTTGGACAGAGACATTCGCAGGGAATTATAGTGAATTCAAACCAGGGCTTACGGAATTATATTACTGTGATTCGACGAAAGCCCCTTAATACAACACCACGACCCAGCCACTACAGGATATCAACACTTCAGTGTTAGATTTTTGGGATACACGTAAAGTATATTTAAAGATTTTATTTCATTAGGACTTGTGTTATAAATTCTCGGATCATTTGAGATTTAATTCGAAATAACATAAGTTCATTTTACATTTTTGCTTTGTGTTCTAGAGAAATAAATTATTTGTTGAATTTAATAAGCTTTTTTTCTTGTCACTCTTTACTATTAATTATTTTAAGAGTATGGACTAGAAATAAAATATCATGTTAAATATCCACTTTAGATGTTTCAAGTTGACCAGTTCGATCTGCAAAACTTACAGTCACACCCAGGTAGATATCAACGACAACCAGGCTGTTAAATGCAGACCTGACCAAGTCCAGGTTTGATCGCCCGTAAATGTCAGTAAGTCAATAAGCATTAAATGCACTTCAATGAAAAGTCAATCAGAGTCTGGGGTAGAATACGTGTGTAAAACGTTTTGAAAAGATGGCTACCTATTGACAAATTGAGTCGAGTTTGTAAGGGTAGTGGCAGGCGACTATGTCTCACCATCCCCGGCTTAAATGATTAACAAATTTAAGTGGATCCTATTGCAGAAAAGTGATTGGCTGTTACCAAGTATGCTACCCAGTAAGTTCTAGATCCAGCAGGTTAATAATTCTTGGTTCCAGTTTACGTGGAAGCATGGATGCAAGTTTATTTCGCATGAAAAGCCTCGGAAATGTTTGACTGACTTGGCCATTCCCTATAAATCAAACTTGGTCAACGGCGATGTTACAACCGATGACCACTTAAATTTGAGAATCTATGTTGTTTACGCCTGTATTGCGGAAAACCTTTTCCATTTTCTATGCGTCCACTATCTTCCATTTTGAAATCGATGCCAGAGACAGCTTGGACAGACACTAGCGCAGCTGCTGTTGTAGACTTTGAAACCGCAGCTGTCAACATCGCTGTAGTGGCCGCGACATATTTAAATATTCCACAAATCTTTAGCATTTGCGGAACATCGGACTTTTACAATTCGATTGTGACCACTGTATTCGTTTTTTTCGCCGCAGGAAGCTGATGAAGTGGCATTCGGATAAGCTGGAATTGCACAATTCCAATTATCTTTTACAGAGAAATCTTTAATGTGAGACCACACTCGTTTCTTATTGCGTTTTCTAGCTTCTTAATCTGGTTTTCGAAGGGGCCAATTTTAACTTCGTGATATGGCATTGATATTTGAATATGAATTTTCTACATGTTCGTCAAACACCTTCATTCAGCCACATGCGATCTCCAACAACAGAAATGTACCTGAAAGGATCAAAGCTATACATACATTTTTTAAATAATATTGGGGTGGGGGCAATCCATATAATTAACTCATGCATGAATCTACGTATCGATCTCCTAATGTCTAAACAGGTTTAGATGTTCAAATGAAAGTTAATAACGAGAGAAGTCCTGGATATTTTACAGGTCTGTGTCATTGTTTTGATTCCATCCAATATAAGGCTGTAGCTTGTGAAATACATGTGTGACTAGATTGTTGTAAACGATGCAGACAACAAAAATGTTTGTATTTGGGTTAGTACGTTGTACAGCAGCACCACCAGCACCAGGTATGGCAGGCATAACAGGGGGTTGTATGAACCGCTGTGAGGACTCAAACATCATTGATGGGTACTCCCACCTTCCATAATCTTGGCTATATCTTGCGAGTCCTAGAATTGTTGTGGTGATGTCAACATTGATGCGAGTTAATTGGATTTGGTTTCCATTTATGAAATAAAGTGTGCTGTTAAATATGTACATGATGGCATTGTTCAAAAGCCAACCATAGAATTCGGCTTGATAAAGGATTTTATTGGCCTGTAAAAGTTGCCCCTCAATTTCCAAAACGGCCTCATACCAAAGTAAATATCGAGACCTGTCCTACACCTGTAATTATACTTTTATAGGTCTATAATCCATAGCCGGATATGACAAATATGGAACATCTTTGGGGCTACAATCTACCCACAATAATACAACGATGTTCCAGGAAGTATGATTAACTTAGATTTTTGCGTTTATGCATTATTTTTTAATACCATTTGCTTGACAAGCATAGACCATTTTTCATTTTTGACTGTGCAATCAAAGACGTGCACTAGGCACTGCCCTCAATTCCAGATTATTTGTCCTCTCCGCAGCGATGTGTTTGATAATATCACCGAATTACACTGCATCTTATTCATTGGTTGGTGCAGGGCGCGAAGATAACCTTTTGCATGCCCGTGAACAATCCCTGGACAACCTCACCAAGATCATTTCCGTAATATGTCACATACATGTGTTTTCTTACGCTAAGAACATGCACTGATATCACACGTGTACTTACGATCGACTGTCATTATATTTAAATGTACTGTTGTATTGTCGAGGTCTCGCCACGCAAGTCTATCGTATACCGGTACTGGTCCACAAGAGTGACACGGATATAGTTGGTCCTCTGGAATCGTATTAACATCTTCTGTCAAACCAAGAACTGTTCACAGCGATCAACTCTGCAATAGCATTATAAGGGTTTATAAACAATAGGTTAAAACATATTACGCTGGATAAATTTTGATTAACAGTGCTTTCAAATGATTCAAACCTAGTTTTATCAATGCACTCAGAATGTTTCCTTGGAAGATTGGAGAGTTTCCGTTGGCATGCAATTTACGTTATATTAGTAAAACATAATACCAACTTATTATTATTATTTCCAAGATTCGAGGAATAGTGATCTCAAAACAAAACGCAATAAATCATAGCATAAAATATGCGTAACAATTGTTGGAATAGAGAATACTTTATCTTTCTGTCTTTCTGTCCGTCTCTCTCACTATCTGTCTATCCGTATCTCTATCTCATCCCATATTGTACTTACACACCGGTTTTATATATTAGTACTGATATTAATACCCCAACACCGTGGATGTGATATCAAAATGTTCCTAAACGTTTCAATGGGGCAGCAGCTTGTGATTCACATCCGGCGATTTACAGCATATTATCAGAAAGTTTTGAAGATAGTGCATGTATATCTTTAAACAAATCAAACAATCTTTTGATTTATACCACTCTTGCCGAATTTAACTGTAGAACATCTAGTAATATAGCTTTTATATTATTTATATGAACTTCTGTTGGATCGTCCGCATACATATTTTCGTCTTCATCCTCACTTTCAGGGGCCTCTAGTGGCCGAGTGGTCTAAAGCGCTCTCCTTTAGGGATCACTGCCATCTCACCTATGTCTGCGTGGGTTCGAGTCTCGGATTCAGCCAATGTGGGTATGTGAGAAAGCTTGCCAGTTACTTCTCGTGAGTCGGTGGTTCTTCCCGGGATTTTACCGGATTCTTCCTCCACCATTAATACTGGCCGCCATGTATACCTATCGTGTGCTGAAAAATGACGTTAAACCCAACAACAACAACAACAACAACAAAAATCATCCTCACTTTCTGTGCCATAAAAGGACATTGCTTCAGTCTCTGGAAACCTAAATAGTTCGTAGTAAAGATGATGGAGATTGCATAAAATATAGTACAATATACAATATATGGCATAGGAAGACTTATTTAGGAAGTAAATTAACGTGAGAATCAAATGCTTTATGTCATGGTGGTCAAAGTACGGTTAGTCTGAACATAGCTATACCCTGAGTAACTTCAGCATAACCCAAGCATCAATAATGACTTAACGCTCTTTAGGAAATATATTTTTACTTATGTCATATTTTTGGCTTTACAGTAGTTTTACTTGCTGCATTGAGATGTATATTACTACATCGTAGTCTCGCCTATGCATAGGCTATATATCAAAAATTTGTTCTCGGCCTTTTGGACAATACTGGTCATTCCAGAAAAATAGGAGCCGAATATGTTGGTCTATTAAATAGGTAAATTTAGATATTGAAAACAACAAAGCTTACATAAATCTGGATTTGCAGATAATGCTGATTGTCCTAAAGATATAATCTTTGGCAGTCACATTTAGTCGACTGAGTTAATTTTGTCAGTGTTCATGGAAATAATATTGCAAAGATACGTTTATCATCCAACAAGAAAAATATAATGTTCAGTTCTTATAGTCTAACTAGGACATACGTAAGAAACTATCAATGATTATACATGTGATACTCTCTATCAACAAAAGCTAAGACTTGTAAAGAAGAAGAAATTGAAGTAGTAGCAGACTCGTTAATAGTACTGTAGCAGACTCGTTAATAGTACTGTAACAGACTCGTTAATAGTACTGTAGCAGACTCGTTAATAGTACTGTAGCAGACTCGTTAATAGTACTGTAGCAGACTCGTTAATAGTACTGTAGCAGTAGTTGTAGTATTGGTAGTAATTGTTGTAGCTGTGTTTTTATTATTTTTGTTGGCGGTGTTGTATTCTTTATTGTAGTAGAACTATTATAAATAATTTACTTTTCCTGGTGTTTGTAAGAATAGTAGTAGAAGTAGTAATAGTAGTAAAAGGAGAAGAGACAGATTTTATTTAAATAAACTGCTGAAAAGATTTTGAAGAGCTGATCGAAATATTTATGAGATAGTGAACGAGATTTCTTTCAGAATAGTCAAGGAGCGGCGGGCGGGAGAAATGAATCCAGACTAACTACTTCTACCTATTGGCATTTAATGTTTGTTTGTAATTTTATGATCATTGTATGTAAATACAATTACACTCATGCTTTTCTTTCTTCTGTAGTGGCAAATTTATGAGCAAAAAGGAAGCTAAATTGTCAATTCTAAACAGTTCATACTAAGTACAATATATCTATTGGAGCAATGTGCCAACTGGGCGGATTTTATGATGTAATAAATGCAATACTACATCGGATATCAAACCAGTGCTAACCAAACATTACGAAGCTTTTGACAAAACAATAGGATCATAAAATCCAAACTCTTCTCGAAAGCTAATTTGCGTCAAGATAAAAATGTATTACTTTGTACGTCCGTCAATGTTCACGATTTCAATTACAGCTATTGTGAATGTTACTTATGCATCAGAATTCGCGAAGTTTTGTTGAATAAATGTATGAAGATTAAACCGTCACAAGATAAGATTACTTGTGTATATGCATCACCATTGGTTACAAATATGAAATACGAAATATAATTATGTATTCAAGACCTTGAAATCAATTGAAAATTGTCATTTTACACTACAATGTGAATTTGACTTTGAACAGCAGCTACGTTTCTTGTATGATATCAACCTTTCACGAACATTAAAATATAATTTACTATATTCACATCCGTGGAAAAGATAGTACAGCTTAATAATAATAATAATAATAATAATAATAATAATAATAATAATAATAATAATAATGATAATGATGATGATGATGATGATAATAATAATAACAATTATTATTATTAGTAGTAGTAGTAGTAGTAGTAGTAGTAGTAGTAGTAGTTACTTTAGTCAGATCTTAGCAAGAATCAATAGTGGGGCATACATCTTCACAAAGTCAGGAAGAAAAATGAGATTATTGAAATTGCAACCCTCTCTGAATTCGATAGATATTAAATAAACCATAAGTTCTGCTCAAGTTAATAATGCCAAAAGCGTCATATCTACAGAATATTACAATATTCCACCATGCAATACAATCGTATTTGTCGTACGACCATTTCATGATAAAATCCAGAAAACATAGTATTTTTTGCTCTCAAGAGTGCAGATGTAAGATGTCAGTGATCGGTAAAGTCGAAATCCTCTGACCACGCGGAGCTCTTTCTGGTCAGTATCATCACTTTTCAAGAAATAGTATATTTTTCTGATGTATTTATTAAAAGTAACAACGATTTGGTGTACATTGAAACGTCTTAAATATTTATTATTTGAGTTACCATATTAATGTGTATAAAAAATGCAAATGTGAAATTGTAAAGAAATACTCTTTATAATTGATTTTTACTACCTACTGCAAATGTTCTTTTAATGCAAATATAGTTTTCAACTCCTTTGCTTCAACAAAAGTACAACCTCTTTTACTCTACTGACTGACAGTTTTTACTTCTCATGCATTTATGACATATCTTACACAGCCTTATAAAAATAATGTATGAAATGATTTTTATAAGTATACAGCATCAGTCACATCAGTTTCCTATTTTATTCAATACAACTTGCTGGTGAGGTGGGGAGGAATATCTCGAAGGAATTAGCACTTGGAATTATTGTAAATCACCATAACTAGATGAAATGTTTTGCGATTTGGTTTCGTTTACCAGATGGTTATTGTATGGGTTGGGTCAATTCATTTATTGACGTTGATCAAAAATACAAACTTTGTGTCCCTTGTATGATATAACGAAATTAAGGGAACAAATAAAAAAAAATGGTACTTGAACAGGAAAAGTATTTTCTTGATGCTCACAGTAGAATGGGGTCGCATTCCTCCTTGGGGAATCATCTTATTCATATACTTCTGTTAGTAACAGTAGAAGCGGATTTAGTATCAGGAACCTTTAGAAATAATAATGGAGAATATATATCAATTAAAGTTTCAATGGGTTGGGGAAGACGTGGTCGAATAAGGACATCCTTTTACATTCAGATGTCAAACGCTGATAACTGTAGTTTATGATCACTGCATGAGAACAAATGTACTTCTGAGTACATGTTGTGTTGTCCCCCATAAAATATCGTGACAGATTTATAAAAAAAACTAGGAAGTTAACCTCTTTGCTTTCTAACTGACGTTAGTCTTGGTACGAAAGTAGTAAATGGGGATACCCTAGCGACAATGGGAATTAGCATTACAAACACCCCTGGGACAATCTGGCGACAAGGGAAAATTAATATGGAGAAAAATCGTGGGACAATCTGGCGACAAGGGAAATTAACATGGAAATAAATCGTGGGTCACTCTAGCGACAAGGGGAATTTAACATGGAACTATAGTGTGGGTCTGTCTAGCGACAAGGGGAAATTAACATGGGGATAGAGTTTGGGTTTGTCTAGGGACAAGGGGAATTGAATATGGGATTTTTTTTAAATTTAAATTTAAATTTAAAAAAAGGGGTAGGCAATGGAAAGGCTATCTCTTTTCGAGAAATATGGCTGGCCCTGAAAAGGGCCTTTGGGTTTATGTTAATATTAATATTAACATAGACGGCATCTGTCACATCTTCTTCTTCTTCTTCTTAAACTCCTTCTAACTGCCGGTCCATACACAAGTACCCTATAGAGACATCCTTGTCTTTCTATGTAAACTCTCCTCATCCATTGACTAGTATCTGTCCTATCAACAACAGTCCACTTGCACCTGACATACATGAGCATGTCCGTCCTAAACATCATGGAAGACACAAGGGTGGATGACTCAACTGTGGTCCACATCTTGAAGCGACGAGAATAGGTGAATCAATGCAGTGAACTGCGCTTATTTATAGGTACAGGAAGGATTGAAACGGATTGAATTCATTCACCAATCCGAACACGCGTTACAAAATTCAGTCAGCTCGCATCCAATCCGAAGAGAGCAGTCTGTGACGTCACGTGGTCTATATAGATTCGTTAGCGCTTGTGTGCAGTCAATCTATGCGACAGTGATTCAACATGACGGAAACTCAGAAAACGATCCATTGGGGTGCACCAGCAGGGGAGACTGCCCAAGGGAACCCGGACTTACTTTCAGAAGAGGTACATTGGGATTTTGTGGATTTTCTTACCTCGCAAGAATTTGTTCCGGAACCTTCGTTACCTTCTTCATTACCGCAAGTGGAGAATTTTAGACAGAGACAGAAAGAAGAATTGGAGAAATTTATGCAACGACAAAAGGAAGCGGAACAAGCTTTTCTCCTACAGCAACAGCAACAAGAAGAGGTAAGAAAAAAACAACAGCAACAACAGCAAGAAGAAGTAGCAGCAAAGAAACAAGAGGGTGAAAATCAAACGGCTACGGTACTGTTGGACATTTTAGCGGAGTTAAGAAGTCTGAAACAAATGTATCAGACTTCTTTATCACAAACGAAGAGAATACGACCTTCCCGAGCTAAACACGCCAACCCTGTGACTAAGCCTGTCGTACCACCCTTAGTGATTTCAACCCAATCATCAGAAGTAGGCCTTGGCCATGGCAAAGGCTTAAGGCAGTTAAAGTTGATTGGTTAAACTCACCCCTACACCAAAATAAAAAGGCCCTTTTCAGGGCCACCCACACTTCTCGAAAAGAAATACAATTTCAATTTGCCAATAACTCAAAAATAAACCCCACCCATTTTACCCTTATAGTACGTGTCTGTGTATGAGTGCGTGAGTGTAGCTTCTTATTTTAAAATCAAAACTCAAAGACATTTACCTTATATCATTCATGTATTCTTTTATCCATTTTTTACAATCCAATTCACAGCACAACACTTTAATTAAAAGTTCATTGACTTCTTCTTTCTCCTTGTTTAGTCTCTCTGTTTTTTGAATTTCTTCACCGTTTTTTCCTCATTTTCTTCCCTTCTTCTTTTCTTCTCCTGTTTCTTTGCTTCTTTTAAATAGAATTGTCTTCTTTCTTCCTCTGAAGAATCCCTCTCTTCTTTCGAAGAATCCCTCTCTTCTTCCGAAGAATCCCTCTCTTCTTCTGAAGAATCCTTCTTTTCTTCTGACTCCTCTTGTTTCTTTTTTGGGCAATCTGGAGACCAATCTCCTTTTTCTTTACAATAATAACAGGTATCTTGACTTTTGTCTTTCTTAGCCCCTGTTTTTTTTCTTTTTTGACGGTCTGGACACTCTGAAGACCAATGCCCTTTCTTCTGACAGATATAGCAAGTATCCTGACTCTTATCTCGAAAGGAAGGAGAGTAGTCTGTCGGCTGGTCTGAAGAGAATTTTCTAATGACCCCTCGCAAAGCTCTGACGAAACGTTCGATTTGGTTAGTCTCTTCCATCGTTCTCCTCGGTTTGAGAGTGAAATGAATAGTGAAAGGACAAGACACACCCTTTTTATATACGCTGGTTTGCCATGACTATAAATTAGTCTATGGTGTTTGAACTTGAGTCATTTGACGTTTTGCACTCAAGATGAAAAGATCCTATTCATTCGAGAAGAAAGAAGAAGAAGAAAGTAAGAGGCAGAAACGTGATCTATCGCCTCGTACCAGGGCTGAAATCTTGGCACAAATTCATGCCAGTGATTTTGAAGAGGACATGAGTGAACCAGAATCCGAACCCTCTAAACCAAGTTCACCACCCTTAGTCAACCCTGAAAAGTACTATTCCATTCGAGAGACGGAAAAGCGCTCCTCTAGAAAATTTAGAACCACGGCTTACACCTAAACGGTGAGGTTTAAAGATTTCAAGGCCGACGTACCCTTGGAGAAAGCAGAAGGGTTTATCACCGAGATGTGGGATTCTTTGCTCAGCGCACTCAAGCGACAATGTCAACCCAAAGAAGACGATCGCTTGACACTATCCATAGATCACGACGGTTTGAAATCCCCTGTTTGGATCGAGTTTAACAGACCCGCAGAACTAACCCCTTCCAAAATCATGGACAAGATTCAACACGTACAACAATCTAATGACCAGTTTGACATCACCGATGGTAAAGCCACACTGAAAATGGCCCACGTCTCTCCTCCTCAAGGGACAGGACGCAAAAAGATGTTATTGGTGGACAACCTTCGGAACACCAAAACAAGTCTCGTCCGAATTCACAACCCTCAAGACCAGATGTGTTTAGCCCGTGCCATCGTGGTGGGACGAACCTATGCCAACAAGAACGACACGGTAGAATGGAAAAGAACCTGGAAAACTATTCAACGATCCGATCGAGCCAAACAACGAAATGAAGCAGAACTACTGTTACAACAAGCCGGACTGTCCAAAGACACACCCTGTGGCATTCCTGAGATGCAAAAATTGCAAGATGCCCTAGCTCCACGCTACACCTTGAAAGTGCACCCTCAAGAAATGCGTGGAACTCTGTTGTTTCGAGGCCAAGATTTTAAGGACGGAAAATGCATTCATGTCTATTATCACGATGAACATTTCGATACCATTACCAGTACCACTGGATTCCTGGGATACGGTTATTATTGTGAGAAATGTGATTATGGTCATAACAATCGAGAGCAACACAAGTCTTGTGGATGGAAATACCCAGGATGTTTGGCCTCTCCACCCTGTCTGAGCGAAGAACCAGTGCCTTGTTCAACTTGTCTGCGCACGTTTGTCAGCCCTACCTGTTACCAGCAACATTTGAAAACACAAGGTTCACAGAAGAAATGTGCTTGTCAACTCCTGAGATTGTGCCCTACGTGTGGACAAGGCATACGTACCAATAGTACCAAGGCACACGTATGTCGAGGAAAGAAAAAATGTCACATTTGTCACCACATCGTGGACTTGGAACACGAATGTTACGTGCAAAAATATCAACCCCCACCAGAGAAAGAGGACGGTCACAAGAAGAAAGGCAATTTCATCTTTTTCGATTTCGAATGCATGCAAGAGACTGGCATTCACATTCCTAATTTCTGCGTGGCTCATCGAGCGTGCGAGAAGTGCATTCAAGAACCTATCTTCAGTCATTGCCCTCACTGCAGCAAGATTCCTGGAGGACGTGAAAAAATCTTTCGAGGACCAAACACGTTAGCCGATTTTGCCCAATGGGTCTTAGACCCCATCGACAAGATGTGGAGCCAAGAGGACATCGAACGTTACGGAGATTGTCATCATCATGCCACGGTGATGGCTCACAATTTCTCCGGATACGATGGACAGTTTCTTCTCAGATACTATACGGAACAAGGCACCGAACGTCCTAAAGTCACTTTGAACGGAGCCAAAATCATTTTCATGCAAGTGGGACAAGTACAGTTTAAAGATTCGATGAGTTACTTGGCCATGCCTTTGAGTCGAATGCCTAAAACGTTTGGAATGACAGAAATGGCTAAAGGGTACTTTCCACACTTTTTCAATACGGAAGCCAATCAACATGCCGTTCTACCCCATTTACCTGAGGCTCACTATTACGACCCCGACAACATGCGTACCGAACAACGAGAAGCTTTCTACGCTTGGTACCAGACTCATGCCTCTGACCCCTTCGACTTTCAGGAAGAAATGTTAAAGTATTGTCGTTCCGACGTGGACATTTTACGGCGTAGCTGTGGAAAATTTCGAGAACTGTTCATGGAACACGGAGGGGTCGATCCTTTGAAAGAAGCTTGCACCATTGCCAAAGCGTGTTCCTTAGTGTACCGCCAACGATTCATGCCTGAAAACACCGTGGCTGTCATCAGTCCTCAAACGACCCACTATGTCAAGCGTCAATACTCGGTCAAAGCCCTACGTTGGTTACATTACTTGTGCGACAAGGAAGACAAATGGATTCAGCATGCCCGCAACGGAGGGGGCGAAAAGACCATCGGAACGTGTTCGGTAGATGGCTGGGACTTAGAAAATCCCAAGATCGTGTACGAGTTTAACGGTTGCTTATTTCACGGATGTCCCATCTGTTACCCTGACCGTGACACTAAAAATCAGTTTTTGCAACGAACCATGGAAGACTTGTACCAGGACACTTGTCAGCGACGCCTAAAGTTAGAACAGCAAGGATACCAAGTGGTGGAAATGTGGGAACACGAGTACGATCACCGTTTGAAAACCGATCCCGAGTTTAAACGCCTCGTGGAAAGTTACCAGTTCATGGACCTGCTGAACCCGAGGGATAGTTTGTACGGAGGAAGGACCAATGCCACCTGTTTGCTGTACCAAGCCGACGAAGAGAAAGGAGAAGAAATCAAATACTTGGACGTGTGTTCGCTGTATCCCTACGTGTGAAAATATTGTCGCTTTCCTGTAGGGCACCCGCAATTGTTCACGGAACACATCGACCTGAAAAACATTCGACAATACGAAGGCTTGATCAAGTGTAAAGTTTTGCCTCCCACCAACCTATACCATCCCGTCTTACCTCACCATTGTCAAGGCAAACTGATGTTTCCCTTGTGCCGTACTTGTGCCGAAACGTGCAACCAGGACCAACCTTGCCATCACAGCCAGGAAGAACGTGCCTTGACGGGAACCTGGGTCAGCGTGGAATTGTTCAAAGCTCTGGACATGGGATACCAACTGTTAGAAGTGTACGAAATTTGCCACTTTCCCAAGACACAACAGTACCACAAGGGTGACCCTACTCAGAAAGGCATTTTCGCCGACTACGTGGATGCCTTTTTGAAACTGAAACAAGAAGCCAGCGGCTATCCTTCCTGGTGTCACACTCCCGAAGACCAAATACAATTCAAAGAGAAATACTACGCACAAGAAGGCATCTCTTTAGACCACATCGAAAAAAACGAAGGCAGGCGATCGTTTGCCAAAGTGATGTTAAATTGCTTGTGGGGTAAAATGGCACAACGACCGTGTTTACCCAAGACGGAATATTTGACAGAACCTTCCCGCTACTTCCAGATGATTCACGACAAAACCAAATACATGAAACACGTGGACGTCGTTCGAGAGGATTTGATCTTGGTCAATTACGAAGAAGATCTGGACTTTGTACAAGACGACCCTTTTGGAAATGTCATCATTGCGGCTTACGTGACAGCTCATGCTCGCTTAAAATTGTACGAAGCTTTAGAACTGTTAGAAGAACGCGTCCTGTACTTTGACACGGACAGTTGCATTTACATCCATCACCCGATTCAACAGCACCCTGACATCGAAGGAGACCGTTTAGGAGCCTGGACAGACGAGCATCCCGACGACAAGATTCTAAGTTTCGTCAGTGGTGGTCCCAAAAATTACGGCTACGAATACCGGGACAAACAAGGAGAAGTGCACACGACGTGCAAAGTGAAAGGACTGACTCTGAATCATCGTACCAGTCGAGTGGTCAACTTTGGGGTATTGAAAGAAGCCTTGCAATCGGGAGAGGATGGAAACTTTAAAGTGACCACCTATCAATCGAACAAGATTGTACGTTTACCCACTCACCACATCGTCAGTCGACCCTTGGAAAAAGTCTATCAAATTGTATACCAGAAGCGAGTGCGACTTCCCAATCACTTCACCTTACCGTACGGTCACGTCGGTATTGGTCTGTATATAAAAAGGAACCCTAGGCAAGATCGATAGTTCATTGTTCATTGAAGTAACTTACCATGTCGTTGACGAAGAAGAAACCAGATTGGTTAGGAGTCAAATGTTGGACATCACCGAGACCAGGGTTTTGAGGCTTGGACACAAGAGGTGGCCCAGTATGCACGAGAGTTATTCAAGGAAAAAAGTTACTTTTCAACCTGTGTTAGTGACGGTGCCAGAAGAACCCGTCACCCAGGACAGGACTGTCGTGGACAGGCCTGAAAGACCCTTTCGGGAGGACACTTGTGTGACCTTACCCCTACTATAGAACTGGTTAGAACTTTATCCAAAACATGTTGTACAGACACTTGTGTTTATTCCACGTTCATGGTTATCATGTGCCTTTTATTCTTGTACTTAAGCCTTTGGCTTTTATGTATTTTTGTCTTTCGTATTCATGTTTGAAAAAAACATTCAATAAACGTGTTCTGAAAAAGTATATAAACTCTTGTCTTGTTTGTTTTTCGTGTCACAAGTGACATTTCTCACACCATGGCTACCTCTGCTGTCTCTGCTCCCTCTTCCTCTACTGTCAAAGTCATCGACGAACACTTAGATCGTGCCAGTTGGGAGGCTTTGTATCTTCGCCATCCCTTTAACATGCTCATTGCTGGACCTAGCGGTTCAGGCAAAACCGAATTCGTCAAACGTTTGATCGAACATAAACATCATTTGATCGATCGACCCCCTCAACGAATCGTGTGGTGTTACAAAGAGTGGCAATCGGCGTACAGCCTCTTGCGAGAAAGTCAAGGCGATTCCATCGTGTTTGTGGAAGGCATTCCTAAAGAAGACGACGGCATCGTCTCTGACTCCCGTCTAACCCATTTGGTCATTTTCGACGACATGTTAGGAGAAGACGAAGAAGAAATTAAACTGTGGTTCACGCGCAAAGGGCATCAGGGTAATGCCAGTGTCGTTTACATCACCCAAAATTTGTTTCAACAAAGTAAAGCCCATCGCACCATCAGTCTCAATGCGCATTACGTGGTCTTGTTTAAAAGCCCTCGAGATAAATCGCAAGTGCAAGTCTTAGCCAAACAGTTAGGAACGCCTTGGTTGACTCAGGCGTACAACGATGCCACTCAAACTCCACACGCTATTTACTCGTCGATTTGAAACCTACGACTCCCGAGGATTTGCGATTTCGTACCCACTTGTTTCACCACTGGTGCCAAGACGGAGGGCCTGTCCTGTACACGTCTCCGTCCTCGACTTCATTTCACTCCCCATAAAAAAATCTATAAAAACCTCAGACCCTTTTTCGTCTGTCTCACACAGTGTGAACATGACGTCCCTTCAGTCGCATCTTCCCGTCAAATTGATTCGTGCCTTGTATGGCATCAGTCGAGAAAAAGATCCACAAACACGAGCTCGTGTCTTAGAAGCTAGTCTCAAAGAAGTCTTACGATGGTTCACGGTGACGGCACGTCAATTACTCCAAGGAATCATTCAGATTCCTCATCAAACCAAACGCTTTTTCGATCGAAACAAAGTCGCTTTGGTCCAATTGGCCGATCCCCGCATCGACACTCAAACCAAAAAACAAATCATTTTGAAACCTGGAGGGAGCGGTACTCTAGGAGGGGTCATCATTCGCTTACTCTTAAGATGGGATCCTAATGCCCCCAAAGTTATCCCCAAGACAAAAGTCCAACGAAGCCCCAAGAAGAAAAAGACCAGGTCCCCAAGGAGAACTTCTCCAGTGGCAGGACCCTCCTCTGACCAGACACCACCACCCCGGAAAAAGAAAAGAAGCCCCCAGAAAAAGAAAAGTCCACAGAAAACTAGTCGCAAGAGAGGCACTTCGGCCAGGACGCAACCTTACACTCGCAAACCACGACCTGCCACGGCGGTGACTGCGTCTCCGGCAGCTTCACGTTAGTCCACTTCTCCGTTAATGACACCCAGAACTGAAGAGTACTTGGAGACGTTGATCACACCAAGAACTTCTCCGTTGATGACCCCCAAAAGAACTTCCCCAGTGACAGGACCTTCCAATTTAGTGGCAGTGGCTGCTGCTCACAAAGTACCTTCTCCCAAAATCAAAGTTCAAGAAAGATCGGGCATGTTACAAAGTTTGCAGGATTTGTCCAAGCAAGAACTGGCTCTATTTAGTCCGTTACGTACCCCTGCACGACGTGTCATGCCTGTCCTCAAACTAATACGACGTAAAGACAATCAGTGGCGACGCGTTCCAGTATAAAAAAGGCCTGTGACAAAGTCGGGTATCAGTGATTTTTTGGTGCTCCCGAAGACTCAAAGATGTCACCCTCCAGAAAACCCCAAGGAAAGAAAAGGAAAGGACTGCCACCACGTTTAGCCAAACATGGGGACATGTTATCTGTCCTGTCCAAAGCTTATCCACCCCTACGAAAAAAACTCATTCAAACAGCCTCCAAAGAGGTCATCGATACCGTGTGCGAATGTTGTTTGAACGTTTTGAAAGGCACGATCCCTTTGTCCAAACACCAGAAACAATGCTTAGGCAAACATCGTCACGTTCTTCGCCAAATGGTTCAAAAAAAAATTCCCATTCGTCAAAAAAAGAAGATGTTAGTGCAACGTGGAGGTATTTTACCTCTCTTGTTAGGCCCCATACTGAAAGGAGTCTTGGGAACCATGTTGGGAGGACTGGTGGGAGCAAGATAAAAAGGCCCTCGGAAGTCCCAAGATCTCAGAATCGACCCCTGACAACCCCATGGAAGGACGAAAACTAGCTTTAGTGCCTTACAAACGATGGATGGAATACCATCGGTGGCAAGAACAACGCACCCCGCATTTACCTCCCAATCCCCATTTGAGCGAGATGTCCCAGTTACAACACGAATTGCAGTCCTTGATGGATCGCCAAGATTTGTCCGAAACAGAAAAATCGCAAAAGTACGGTCAACTCTTGCAACGACTGCAACTCTTTCACCAGAAAGCTTTAGACGAAACAGCTCTACCCACTCTGAAAGATTTTAAGACCTTGATGAAAAGTTCAGCACCATCACCAGTACCAGTACCAGTACCAGTACCACCAGTACCAGTGACCAAGACAGAAAAAGGAGAAGAAGAAGAGGAAGGGTTTCAAACTCCACCAGAAAAAGTACGCAAGTTAACAACACCACCTACCTCCAGAATTGGATGGATTAAACAGATGATGGCCACCCCTTCTTCATCACAAGAGAAAAAGAAAGTGAAGACAGAAGTGAAGACAGAAGTGAAACAAGAACCGATATCCCCCGCTCAGACATCCTCCTCCTCTTCGACACCTATTGCCGGCCGCACACGCAAAGCATTGCAATCCAAGAAAGTACCCCAAGAGAAAAAGTGTAGCATCCTCCAAGAGTGGGTGTCTTATTAACACACCAACCAACACAAAAAAAATGGAAAAAGTCTTAGCCAGCATTTACTACGATCCCTCCCATCCTGCAGGTTACGCAGGAGTTCAAAAATTGTATCGTGCTGCCAAAACGCGACTGAAAAGTCTCCGTTTACCTCAAGTGCAACGATGGTTACAAGAACAAGCTACCTACACTTTACACAAACCCATTCGACGCAAGTTTGCCAGAAGTCGCACCCGAGTGGAAGGCATCGATCATCAATGGCAAGCCGATTTAGCCGATGTCTCTCATTTGGCCAGCTACAATCGTGGCTACAAATATTTGTTTTGTGTCATCGACGTCTTTTCCAAATTTGCTTGGGTCGTACCCTTGACTTCCAAATCGAGCAGCGAGTTAGTGCGAGCCCTGCAACGGGTGTTGAAACAAAGCGGTCGTCACCCTCTTCGATGGCAAACGGACAAAGGCACCGAATTTCTGAACCAAGCTTTCCAAAAAGAATTAAAGAAACGTGACATTCATTTTTTTACCATCGAGAATCCCGAAACCAAAGCCAGCATCGTGGAACGTTTTCAACGCACTTTGAAAGAACGCATGTGGAAATATTTTACGCATCACCACACTCTGAAGTACATCGACATCTTACCGCACCTGGTGCAAGCGTACAACCAATCTTACCATGGAAGCATCGGACGTGCCCCGCAAGACGTGACTCCCGACAACGAAGTGTTGGTGTTTGAGCGCCTGTTTGGTACGTCCCCGACGAGGGCTGTCCCCAAGAAAAGTGGAGAGTTGGCAGTAGGAGATTGGGTGCGCATTGGCAAAACCAAACGCACTTTCGACAAAGGTTACTTACCTAACTGGACGACCGAATTGTTTCGCGTCACTGGACGAGTGCATGGCCGTCATCCTGCCGTCTATAAATTGGAAGACATGAACGGAGAAGTGCTCAAAGGAACGTTTTATTTGCCCGAGTTACAACGTGTCACCAAAAAAGAAGACGACGTGTACGACATCGAAAGCATTATCGAACGCAGAACCCGTAAAGTGGGCAAACGACGTGTCAAAGAAGTCAAAGTACGTTGGAAAGGATATCCACCCAGTTTCGATTCTTGGATCGACGCTTCGCAAGTCATCGACTATAAAAAGAAGTGACCATCATGCCCTTTCACACAGACGCAGCTACGTCGACTACTCCTCCTTCACCTAGTTCTTCTGTGCAAGATTTACAAAAACAACCCTTGTGGGTGTGGTGTGGAGAACGTGTGCCTAAAACGCAAATCGTCTTTTTCTGCCAAATCTTCGTGGTGTATTGTGTCATCGGGGCAGCCATTGCCAATTTGAGTTTGCAACAAGGAGACAAACAAATGTGGACCATTTTATTGAGCAGTTGCATCGGTTACCTGCTTCCTAATCCCTCCCTGAAATTCTCCTCGAACGGGAACCCCGGGAACCTTGTGTCCAGTGCCAGTGCCAGTCACCACTTCAATCACAACCAGAACCCCATTTTAGACGGAGACACGCCTCGGACGTCCAGTAATATCCCCTCGGACAGCCACAGAACTCTGGAATTATGAGTCACCAAAACCAATTTTACTTAACCTTACCCAGTGACAGTTCCATGGAGGTGTTTCCCAAGAACACGTTGTACTGTTACACGGCCAAATTACCTCAAGCCATCCAGTTAGATCACGAAGCCCATTGGGAAGTGGCTTTAGTAGAAATGATTCACCCGACCCAAGTCCTCAATCTCCTTCCCAATCAAAATTTTTTTGATGTGGAAGTTCATGACGAGCAAATGCAACAGTGGATGGATAGCAATGTCAAATATGACAAGAAAACCCGTACACAAAAGTACACCACCTATCACTTGTTCATTCCCCCAGGCTATTATTTTAGTGGTCAACATTTGGTCAGCACCATAACCTCCAGGTTTAATGCCGTGTTTCTGAAAGCTTTGGAGCATGTCAACAAAAATGTCACCATGGAGTACCACAAAGCAGCTCGTCGCTTCTTGATGAAATTTGAACGGAGTAAAATCATGTCCATTTTATTTTGTCCTGAATTGTTTGACATGTTGGGCGGAGACATGGACATGAGAAAGACCATGATCAAGAAAAACGAATTACCCATCGTTTACGACAACGAGTCTTTTAGCAAGTTATTTCGTGCCCCGGTAGAACTGAACCAAGGACTGAATTTGATGTTCGTGTATTCCGATGTGGTGGAGTACAACGTGGTGGGACACACCTCCGTACCGTTACTGCGTGTCATTCCTTTCAAAGTGGATTCTGCCACGAACACTGACGAGGAAGGTGGAAACACTTACCACGTCCACCGCGAATTTGTCCATCCTCACTATTTGCCTGTCAGTAAGTCGTATTTGGACACGGTCAACATTGCTATAAAAGGAGATCTGGGACAAAATATTCCATTCACCAAAGGAAAAGTCACGTTGAAACTCCATTTTCGAAAACGGTTCTCTCACGACTCTTAAGTCATGTATCCAGTGTACCGAGGGGTTGCTCGACAGCGAGGACACGGCTTAGGAGATATGTTAAAATCGGCCTTTCGTTCGGTGGCCCCGGTGTTGAAACCGATGGTGACACGCGGATTGCACGCCTTGAAAGATGCGGCACTGACGCAAGGCAAAGAATTTCTCCAAAATGTCATCATCGACAAACAAAACCCTAAAGAAGCCTTCATGAGGGCAGGCAAAAATGTCTTGCTGCAAACGGGTAAAGACATTTTAGGCCGACGAGACACACCTATAAATGCCCTGCACGCTACCGAGTCAGGCATTCAGCAAGGACAAGGCAGAAAGAGATGACGAAGAAAACACCCTTTCACCAGACTTCAAGCTAGAAAGGCCAAGAAAAGAAGAACCGTTCGAGACTTAGACGTTTTCGATTATTGAGAAAAGAGACAAAAAAATGATGCACCGAGAATCTTGCGCTTGTTCCAAGACGGAACTGGACCTGTTTGCCATGCCCCCCACGATGATGACGATGCAAGAATCCCAGTGGGTGGAATTTCACCCCGTCTCCTCACTGACCGATTCCGCTCCCATCGAGTTTGAAATCAAAGGACAGCCCGAAGATTACATCGATCTGAATAGCAGTTACTTGTACCTGAAAGTCAAAATTCTAGATAAGACTGGAGGTGCTATAGACGATGAAGCAGTAGCTCCCGTCAACAATTTCATGCATTCCTTGTTCAGTGGAGTGGACTTGTATTTGAATAACAAACTGGTCAGTAGCAGCATGGATACTTACCCTTATCGTGCCTACCTGGAAAATCTCTTGACGTACGGAATAGATGCCAAGAACACTCATCTCAATGCCTGTGTGGTATGGGAAGCTGACGAACCTACCAAGTTTGAAATATTGGAAACTGATGAAAAGAAAGACAACAACGAAGGATTTGTAGAACGAAGAAAGAGAATCACGGGAGCCGACACAAGTTTAGAACTGATGGATCGTTTGCATTTGGACATGTGGTTGCAAGAAAAGTATTTGCTGAACGGGGTGGATGTCCGCCTGAGACTGAATCGTAGCAGTGCCGCTTTCCATTTGATGGCTGATGGTGACGGTTACAAAACCAAAATCCTAGAAGCCAGACTCTACGTACGCCGTGTGGAAGTGTTACCTAAAGTGGGAAACGACATCAGTCAGACGTTGAGCAGAACGACCGCCAAGTATCCCATACGACGCGTGGAAGTGAAAACCTTCACCACTCCCAAGGGACAGCGATCCATGATCGAAGATCATCTGTTCCAAGGACAGTTACCCAAACGTCTGATCGTTGGTATCGTCGAGAATACAGCCTTCAACGGAGCTGCCGAAAAAAATCCTTTCTACTTTCAACACTTTGGCGTGTCCAAAATCGAAGTCAGTCGCGATGGCAAGACCTTGTGTACCCGACCTTTCGAACCTGACTTTAAAAAGAAGAATTACTTGAGATCGTACTTGTCCTTGTACGAAGCCACCGGACAGTTAGGAACCAATACCAGTCACGGTATTACGTACGAGGATTATGCAGGAGGCTACGCTTTGTGGGCTTTCGATTTCACTCCAGACCAAGGCAGCGACGAGGGACATTTCCACCCTATAAAATCCGGCCAGATTCGTGTGGAAATTCAGTTTAAAGACCGAGACCCTGATGAAACGGTGAACGTCATCCTGTATGCAGAATTCGATAATACCATAGAAATCAACAGTTTGAGAGAAGTCATCCTAGATTATTAGAAACCATGGAAGACTGTTATCCCTCTTTACCTAGTGGAGAAACTTTTATTGTTGCATTGTTGTTAAAAAATGTTAGAGTTGTTGTTGTTTAGTGTTAAGTGATTTTTGAATAAAAAATGTTGTGTTTTGAAAAAATTGTTTGATGTTATATTGTTGGATTATTGTTAATAATGTTAGAGTTGTTGTTTACTGTTAAGTGATTTTTGAATAAAAAATGTTGTGTTTTGAAAAAAATGCCTTTGTCTTTTGTTTAGCTATAAGAATGTTGGATTGATGCTCTTTCGTTTCTTACTATCCCTCTCATGACACTCACTAAACGTTGCGACTCAAAAACCGTGTGGGGGATGTTTTCCTTCACGTCCGCGCTTTGACTTTAAGAACCGGGTTGTTTCCAGTCTAAGCATCCATTGTCGACTCATCCTCCTAAGAAGATGTGCTCCAAACTAGCTAAACTCAACGAAGCCTACGTGAATTTGCATAGGGTCAGACACAGTCTGATACCGAAGCCAGAAGAAATAGAGAATGTGAGAATGTTAAAAATCACTGAAGACCTGATAGAAGAGCTCTTCAGAGAAGAAATGAACAGGGAAAAAGAAGAATGGACAGAGAAGTACAGACTTCAGAGACAGCAGCAACAACAACAACAAGAGCAGCAGCAGCAACCTGAAGCTGACAGAGGCTTTGTCGATTGTCGTATCGACACCAAAGAATTCTTCTTCTCTTTCCGAAGAAGCAGACCTATCGCCAGAAAGTCTATCCTCAGAGGACATCGCATTCTTAGAAACTAAAAAGAATGCCATAGCAAACAAAAAAAACAGCCCTTTTCAGGGCTACCCAATACTCTAGTAAAGAAATAACAATCGATTTGCCAATGTGTGTAGGTAGAGTAGTGTGAAAATAAACACTTATTGATAGTGAGAGTGTATGTGTTTGTGTGTTTGTGTTTGTAAGTGGTTAAGTAAGTTGGTATGGATAGTAGATTAAAATGATGTCCTTTTTTTTGGTGTTTGAGGTGTAAATTTGGGGTTAGATTGGATTGCTTTGCGTATGTGGATAGTCTATTGAAGTGATTTATAAAAAAATTTAAAATAGTGATGGGTAGCATAAAAAGTGAGTGAGTGTTTCTTTTAGGTCCGCGCGTTGTTGTTTTTTGGTCATGATGTAGGTAAGATCAATTT